>BSBK01002152.1:7000000-7320000 GCA_027943335.1 Chamaecyparis obtusa | reverse complement strand
AGTTGGCTCTTCTCCCTTGTCATAGTATTGCCATAATTATTAGGTAATGTCAATGTCTTTGGACAAACCCAAGTACCCTTGGTCAAGTGTGCATTTTTTAGACATTCTATGGCTAATAGTACAATGATCAACAATGGCAATTAAAAGAAAAGAAGATGTCTCTCATCTGGTAACAATGATCAACCAATACCCAAATCATATCATAAACATTCAAACAATCTAAAATGAAATTTGCATAGATAGCCAATAAACCCCAATTTGCAATCCAACATTGTAAAACTTTTCGATAATGAATAAAAATCAAGGCGTGTTGCAGAAACTACATAGTAATCTTTTCGCTAACCTTGTTCGTTATTGCAACCCTGTTCATTTGCAGGAGAATGCAAGGTGTGCAAACAATGGTGATGAAACCCTGTGACGGGGACACTCTAGTTTTTGGAAAATAGTACTCCGTTTTTCTCGCAAACCCTATTTGAAAACCCAAAATGCAATGCAAGAAGTCACGGACCTGACGATGAAATTAAATGCGGTTCACAATTTCCTAAAACTTGCATTTGATTTCAAATTCCACCTATTGGGTGGGAAGATGGTACCGCCCATTTTAGGGCCAAAATCGGATTTTGAAGCCCTAACCCCGAATTGCAATATAGAGTCCCAAACGATAGATTTGGTCAAAAAGCGGAAGTCCCGCACCCAATTCTGATCCAATCCGCTAACCAAACAAGGCCTTACCTATTTATTAATAAATTTGATTATAACTGTTAATTATGCACTTGATGTTTTCTATCATGCCAGTCATATATAAGTTGCAGGAAATGTGATCATTTATTTCATGTTACACATTGATTAACACATTTGCCATACATTATATTGTATACAACTACATAGTATATCTCCATGTAACTATATCATATACTAAAGAACATTAGTAACTACAATAACAAATAAAAAGGGAGAAAATAAATGTGCGAGGGAGAGAATGGGGAATCTTATATATTACTTTAGAAAACAATAATTGGAGGCCAAATAGCAGTAACAATAATGCAGAGGAGGACCATTGTGTTAGGGGGCAGCAGAAGCAGGAGAAGAATCTGACAAACGGTGTTGGTCGTTGTTAGCAGCACGCATCTGCACCACTTTTTTGTGGGAATTAGAATGCATGCAGCTCACAAAAGTGGGGCTATTTGCCGGTCTGTACTCTGGATACAACCTCCCAGACCTGTACCGAACACCACACGCATTACACAGCGTTTTCGGGCCCATCGGCCCCTCTCTCCACTGCGGTGTTTTTTTCGTTGCGCAATGCCCGCATCTCCTCACAGCCGTCCTCTTTCTCTTCGCCCCTCTTCTCTTGCTGCGCTTGCGTCCTGGGATAACCATATTACTCTGAAATGCTCCTTCTCTCATCTTCTCCTTCTCTTCCTTCTCTTCAAACTCACGCAGCCATTGCACCACTACATCCTCCTCTTCCAATATCTGAAAAACACCCCAGAAAAAACAAACAAAAAGAAATTCATTTCCATAAGGTCGATCACAAACTTGAACAATTTGAATTCTTAACCTATATGTTTGGATCCCGAGATAAAATTAGAATGCCCAGTAGTAAATCGTGGTTTTTGCGAAGAACTTACGGTTGAGAATTGGAAAATGTCGGAGTTAAGTTGGGCAAACGAAGCGCACGAAGAATCGATATCATCGTTAATGAAGGGAATTCGTTGCTCAGAGATGGCTCCTCTAATGATGTCGTCTGGAAGCTCCAATAAATCATCCGCCATTGGAAACTCCACAAATAAGTCATCTGCTATAGTTGAGGCCTCTCCACTAGTGGAATCACCACCGTTGAAATAAGAACACAAACTGGCCTCCAATTCCATGATCATTGATCACACAGAGTTGAGCTTCCAATTAGACTGAATATGGCAGATTGAATTATAGATGTGCAGAGCGTGTCGGTACCGATTGATTTTTAGATGCGGTGGATACTAGTGGATTCCAACGTGTTTTGAATGAGTGTGAACAAATGCATATGTTAATGTGCTTTCTGCCCTGTTCTTCAGGTCCAATGCCAGGACAGTGTGTCAGATTGAATTATTAACGTTTTTTCAGATGGCCCCGCATACACGTTTTCCATGGATTTACTTTTTCTAGCTTCTCGGATGAAGATTTTTCAGTGTGTTTTCTTGGACTTACTTTTCTATAAGGTTGGGTTTGATTGTTAGGTAATTTTGAAAAAGATAATTATTTGATTTATTAATTCAAATGAAAAATTGATTATTATATAATTTTGATGATATAGTAGTTACATGTGGCCATAAAATTATGTTCAGATAGAGTTAGAATATAATTTAATACATGTTAGAGTTTAAGAGATTGAATAAATTGGTTTTCTTGGTAGTATTTTTACGATGCAATTAAATTTTACAAAATGTATTGTTGACTAAATTTCAAAAAACAAAAAATACAAAAGATTTATGTGAAACTTTCACCATCTATTATTCATGATCTGCATATTTTGTGATCGAAAACCACAAAAAAATTGTAAAAAAATTGCTGTGTTTTCATGAATATGAAAAAATAAAATTTGACATTTTTTTTTTTTTGTCTTTGATGCGTTTTTGTAGAGAGCTTAGCCACTACTGTTTTTCAAGTGTAGATCTTGGTTAGATTTAATTGTTAGGTCTATTTGATTTTTTAGATAATTTTTGTAAAAATAAATTTTCTTGTTCATTAATTAAAAAATAAGTTTGATCAACATATGACATTTTACTAGTGCGGGTTCTTCTATAATGTGTATATATTTTCTTATTAGTTGTTATTGGAATTAAGATTAGATCCTCATGTGATTCATATGTTTCCATACGAAGTGTTCACATTCCTTTCTTATTTATAATTAGACTTTGGTTGACCTCTCAACAATTTTGACAATTTATAAAAAAAATTTATATTAAGTATAGTTAATGATAGGTGTAATCCTCATGTTAATAAAGATGTAGACCTTAACGACAAAAAAAAATCTTTCTAAAATAGATAATAATGGTAAACTATAGTTTAGTGCAAACAATTGAATAGGAACTTACTATATCACATTTTTATAAAACAAATGACCATCATAAATATAATTTGAATCTTTTTTTTCACTTGGAAAATTTGAAAAATCCAAAGTTTAATTTTTGGTACATTTTTTAATTTCTTCAACCATAGTTTTGATAGGATGCACACTTTGTCTTTTTGTAATTGAAAATATTATACCATCTTGAATATAATTTTTTTCTTTTAAGACATGATTTGTTTTTTAAATATTTTAATATTTTTAAAATTCAATTTAGTCTTTTATTTGTTGTATTATAATAATTTACCCACATTCAATTAAAAAAATATAATAAAATTAATTAAGATAATAAAAAAGAAAAGGGTAATTTTCACCCTTCGAGATCTAGAAAAGGGTAATTTTCATTTATGCAAATTTTTAGAGCTAGAGCCCCAAAATAGGTCTTAGCCGCCACATGTAAAATTGTTTGGCCTAATTTATATTTTGTTGAAACCTTGTAATATAAATTAAAAGTAGTTTAAATTTTAATATTAAATTATATTGATTTAATACTTTTAAAAAAATTCATCTGCAACTCTTTGTGTCATGTAGATAACAAGTAGTTTAGAGTGAGATAGTTTTTTCTAATAATATTTTGTTGGTCCAAAATATACAACTGTAGACTTTCACTATATATGTATAGGGCAATAGGGGTATATATATGGGTACATAGTTACATTGTAAATATTTTGTCATGTGACAATTTGTACAGGCGTACACACACTCTATATCTAGATGCATATCCCTATAAGTCAATATATAAGAATGCACACACATCTTTAAAGGTAGAACTCATTGGGTTTCTATGAAAATCCTTTCTAATTATTTTATAGCTAAATTAATTGATTCTCAATGTGAGAGCGAGTTACTTGCATAATTATTCATTCATTCATATTGAGTCCTATAATAGGTGATAGGGATTTTCTTTCTTCAAAAGAAGGTTGGGGTAAAGTGCTTATGCAAGAATCACATGTACACATATAATACTAGAAAAAGCTAACACACATCTAAGTTAAAGATAGCACATTTCCACAATCAATAGAGATTATTCAACAAATTTTTGGGTAGATTGTGTAAGAGTTTTTTTTATCAATATTTCGGATCACATCAGGGTGTGATCCAAAACGTTGATGAAAAAAACTCTTACACAATCTACCCAAAAATTTGTTAAATAAACACATCTAAGTTTCCAAAGATGTCTAATTTTAGCTTACCAATAAGTTTTAAAAAAACTAAATTAGAAGAAACAAAGACACAAAACAATAGATATACAAAATCTAATAAAAAGACTAAAGAAATTAGAAAAAATAACAAATAAACATGATATATAAACACATGAACACAACAAGCCATTCTAATTTACAACAAACTAAAAAAATAAAAAAAATAACATATATTTAAAAAAAAACTTAAAGTAGATATTATAAAATGTTAACTAAACCTATAAACTAATTAAAAATAATCTATAAATATAAATATAAAAACAATTACATAATTACATTTTTATAGTAACTTTTAAACTTAAATCATGGATCCAAAACATTAATAGCTGTATAGTCGGAGTAAATTGTGTGGCAGCTTTTGCCATTTGAAGGACTGTCGTATCGCGTGGTTAGGATTTGAACGCGTGGATAAGGTCATCTGCCGACACAGTAAAAATGAATAAATATATATTTTTACATATAATAAGATCGCTGCCGACACACTATATAGAATGAGTATATTTCACATACATGTAATTAGACAAAATCATTCGTACCCTAAAAAGAAAGACAAAATCTTTTGGACCCTAAAATAAAGTTGTGGTGGGCCGTTGCGAACGCGGCGGGAGTTCTTGGGAACCTGGTTTGATGTATTCATTCATTACATCTCTTTTTCCTACCGTCACAATAGTTCACCATGCAATTATTTCCTAGTCATTAATATATTTTGTATGATTTTCATAAAGATAATACTCTCAAGCTTTTAAATGTATTTGTATGGTCGTTTTCTAAATTAATGTGGAGCATTTTGTCTTTTATAATTAAGAAGTGAAAAACATATCAATGTTTTCAATCAATTAAACTTAGTTTTTTAAAATTAAAATATTTTATATTTTGATTTAATTTTTTAAAGATATTTTTCAATTGGTAATTTTTTTTTGTATGGTTATGTCAAATGTGTTTTTTCAAATTTTTGTCTAATGTTTTTCTATAGAGCATCTTTTGACTTTATAATTATACTTTCTTAATTTACTTAAAATAGATATGATGTTTGAAAAAATTGAAATAGTTTTTGGATTTTATCTTCTACGACCATTTTTTTTAATCTTTTTTTGACTTCATAATTTTTCTTTCTTCGTGCCCTCGCTTGAAGTAGTATGTGACGATTAAGGAAATGGAAAGAGTTTTTGGATTTCATTATCCATGAAAAGTTTTGATCTTTCATTGACCTCTAACATCTTCTAGAGTTTCTCTAGTACTTTAAGATGCTGTGATAACACTCCAATTCTTTGTTTATTTGCTCTCTATGGTGTAAAGCTCTATGGTGTAAAGCACAATACTCTCTTGCATTGTTGAGGCTATAATGGACTTACCTCCTTTCTTGTTGGATTTATCTTCGATTTTGTCTCTTAGAGTACTTGATGTTTCATCTTCTCTTTTCCTTTCTTTGTTATTTTATTTTGTATTTTCTTTGACACTCTTCAACTTACATTTCTTTCTCTCTTTCATGTCTATAGGTCATACAATATAACTTTATGATTTACTATAAATATCATTGCTCTTAGTTATAGATACATATTACATAAGATTGCACACATACGCTACATATTCCCACTTTATACTCCAAACAATGGCAGTTTTGTAAAATCACATCTCTAGATTATTCAACAAGTTTGCACTTGTTTCCCTTTTTCGTATTCTTGTTATGTCTCATTTTAGTTGTCCAAAAATAGTAAACTTGGTTAACAAGACAATATTAGGGATATAATATATATTTAATATTTATTATTATCTTATTTTAAAATATTTATTAATTAAAAAATTAAAAATTAATTTAAACTATTATGATTTACAAGTTATGCAATAGATTATCTTGGAGCTTTAAGGTTAATTTTTGGTTGGTGTTTACATAATGCTAATTTTGTAGGATTGGTTGGTCAAGCTTCCAAGTACCATTCAATAGTTGAAGGATGAGAAAGTTACATGTAAGTTTAAATTTTCATTTTTCCTCTTATTATGGTGTAGGACTTCTTGGATGCTAGATTTGGTGCTCACATTCTTAAATTTTGTACTATCTAGACAAAATTGGAGTCTTTTATCAGTCCAATTTCTTTCTATAGGTTGTTCAAGCACTTGTCTTCAATTGTCTCTCTTGTTTGGACAAAAGCCTAGAGAGGAATATCAACCCATGGATGAAATCCATAAGTTGTGAGGATCATATAAGATGTTTCCTTATGATTCTAGAGGCAGAATTGCCACTTAGAAGTTGTTCAAAAGTTTCATGGTTTATAGTTTCAATCTATTCTAGTGTTTGTTTTGGTGTTGTGAATGTCGAATTGTAACTCTAATGTAAACTCATAGATAGTCTAGAACTATAAGTCTTGAATCTAAAATCAAATCAACAACACTAATAGAGCTTTAAATCAAGTGCATGACCTTGAAATAAACTAGTATACCTTCATATTCATTTGATAACCTTGACTCCATTTCTCTCCAATCCTTCAAGACCTTGTAGGTAATAATATTGCTCTCAACATTAAGCACAAACACAAGATGATATGAAAGAGTAGAATGTCGTTAGAAATAGATATAAAAATGAAACTCAATCTAAAAATTAGAGCATAAAGTGTTAGAGTAGGGTGATATGTTCCCTAGTGGGTGGTCCTACAATAGTGGGTTATACTTCCACCCATGAAGAAAAATTGTGGAGGAAAAAAAACATTTGCCAAGCATGTTCGCTCAAACAAATATTTTTAATTGAACATTCCAAATATCTTCACTTGAACATGCCAAATACCTTTGCTCAAACATATGATGTTGCAAACCTTTGCTCAAACATGTGACATCAAACTTGTTCGAGAAAAGGTTTTATTTGATTAATATTTTAAAGGGTTGGATCAAACATGACCTTTGAGCGAACATATTTTCAACTAATTTTTTAATAAATTTATAAGCCAAAGGTGTTAGTTAATCTTTCATTTTCAATTGTTCATTTGGATTCCACATCATGTTAGAGTGAATCCCTCTAGAAATTTTTGGTTGATGAGGCTCATGAGTACACTACATCACCCAACACTTTAGCTCTACTCTTCTAGATGTACCAAATTCTCCATTTTCTCATTCATATTTACTTGTATGTTGTATGGTTTTTAATTTTTTTTGTTTATTGTTAGATTTTTTAAATTTATTTAGGAAAATATATGTCTCTTTTTATATTCTTAGTTATTTAATTAAATATTTCAATTACAGAAAAAACCTTAGAAAAAATCCTTTTTTTTTTAGAAAACAGTTAGAAAAATCTAAGAAAACCCTAGAAAAATCTTAGAAAACCCAAGTAAGATTTTAGAAAATCATTAAAAATATGTTGTAGGAGCTTTGTAAAGCTCAAAAAAATATTACAAAACCTTAGAATATCTTAGAAAATGTTATAGCTCTATTAGAAAAGATTAGGAAAATTCTTGTAAATAAGATTAAACAAGCGCCTCAAAAAAATCTTCCTAGAAACCTTAAAGCATATTTATTAAAGTACAACTGATATATTTTATTTAGTGATGTGGTCCTAGAATTTTATATGATTAAATATCAAGTGTAATATAGTTGATCTCGACTACAAAAAATTAGATAAATTATCAACTTGATATATAGATAATGATAAACTACAACTGATTGAATACCTTGAAGGAAAGTTTGAAAATGGAATGGATAATTGGAAGACAATGATTGATGATCACTGAGCTACTAAAGTGTATGCAAGACATTAAATCAATTAATGTATTGCCATTGATGTCAACTAGTTTTGACTATACTTATCATGATGGTTATAGACATCTTAAGAAGGAAAAATGGTAAAGGAATGAGATATCTACATAAAAATGAGATGGATTAGAAATATATGGATATGGTATACATTGGATAACTTATTGATGATTCTATGGCATTATGTTAATGACTTGATTGTATTACATGATTCTATTATGTATTGAAGATCAAGATTGAACAAGTTTATGTGGTCGGTAAATAAAGAATTATGTATACACCAAGAAAGTGTAGTGTATACCGAGTATAGTGTTAATTGAGCTAGTCATCACTGACGCATTTTGGTATTGACCAAGTAAAAGAAATAAATGGAGTTTGTGATAGCCGACTAAAAATGATGAGCTGGACAATCGTTTATGATTCTGAGGTCAAAGATAATGTTTGTTATGATGATCAAACGACTGACAAAATTCAAGGATGGTCGGATGAAGGATAATGAAACGTGTTATTAACACAACTACTGGGGAAGGCTAAAGTGGCAAAATCTACGGTGATGATTAAGAGGCAAAATCTATGGATGGAAAAAAAATAGTTTATGATGTCTATATAAAGAGACATGAGATTCATTGATGAGTCTGCTGCAGGAGAATTCACGTGAAAAGATTTTTTTCATGCAACATGTTGGAGCTCAAAAATTCTGATTATGTTTTGAGTCCATATTTGTAAAATTTGTCTAAGTGTCAGAATTGTGCCTTTGAAAATCATTGAAAGATGCTTAATTTGGATGCATAGAATATAGAGCCTATTGTTCTTCATGATGGGTCACTTGGATAGGGTGTTCATCACCTATCATTTGACATATGTATTAGGTTCGAGGACCTAGTTTTCAGTTCTAACATGTTTTTGAAGTGGTCATTTAAAGGTGTTCCCAGAAATCTGCATTGTCTCCAGAATTTCATTAAGTAGCCCACTTTGGAAGAGTCTATTTATTGCCCAGTCGATGTTCATTGCATGGGGGTTGTTGTATCATGCTATAGGCATGAGAAAGAGTGTTCACATCCATTTTTAGCCCCCCATGTGCTCGTTTGACCTATTTACCAAAGCCATTTCAGTTGCAGATTGTTAAAGTTCACCTAGTGTGCATTGTCCAGTTTTCTAAGTGGCCTACTTTGAGGCTTTGTAGTTTACACCCTGTTCGTGTTCAAGAAAAATTGAATTTTTCCCTGCATTGTAAACCTGGAAGTGTACTTGCCTAAATATTTTTAAGTCTCTACCAATCCATCCGGTCACTTTCCTAGGCCAATTCCAAATCATATTTCTACATATTTCATTATTTTAATCCTGAATATGTCTATCAAGCTGACTTTGGTGTTTATTTGTTTTTCACCACTTGATCTACTGAGCAAGAAAATGATGGATTCATCTTCATTTTTTGGGGGTGAATCAGTGTCCAAGGTTCCAAATCTTGAAGGTCTCAGTTGGAAAGTTTTCCGAGCTAGTTCTGAAGGTGACTTATGCAATTTGATGGTGCAGATAGTATTAGTTTTCAAATGGCCATGTTTTTTCAATCACACCTTTGGGCTCAAATATTTTTGAGAAATTCTCCTTTAACCAGTGTACTATAATGATGGAAATGAATCTGTGTTCTTGATGGCGCTTTCCTGTGGGGCCATTTGATCAGTTTTTGAGGCCAGTTGGTGTTCATGGTTAATTTTGCCATAGTGTGAAAAGTTGAATTATATGTTTGAATCTCCGGTGCACAATGGTTTATATTCTTTGAGTGACTCCATCCTGTGCAAGGCAAGGAAAATAGAGGATGAAGAAAATGCAAAGGGGGCACGTGCAAATTGAAGACATTGGTCTGCAGCCAAGACAGACCAAAGAAGGTTTGCGTAAGGCAAAGTGCATGAAGTCAAAGATAAAAGGGAAGACTTGCCTTGATTTATTGCCCACGCTTCTCTACAGAAGACCAATGGAAAATATTAGTTGGATTGTATGCATCTTTTACATTTGAAAGAACACTTTGATTGCTAGAGCACTTTCTAGACAATGATCTTTATGTAATTTCATTTATATAGAGGAGGTGCTCATGTGGATGAGTGGCTGGCTCCTGTGTAGGGGTTGCAGACTAAATAATGAAATCTCATTGGCTTGTGAAGTCTGCAGCCAACAAAACCAAATGCTTTGTGTGAGCCTTGCATGTGTGTATAGTAAGATGCTTGCAAATAAAGAAATTTGTAGAGGAGGCTGTGCATGGTGATGGAGGCCTGTGCATTGGTTTAAAAGAGAAATGAATAGGTAAGAAAGTGCATAAGACAAGAGAGCATGCCAAATAAAGGAGCTTTGTGTGAGCTATGTGAGATTGAAACTAGTAGGTCATGCAAGGGACCAGGGAAAACCAATGCATGAGGAAGCAAACCAGTCCTTGGCAGTGCGTGCGATGCATATGTATAGGCTGTGTGTATATGTTGAATGAATGGGAAGTGGCTGACAAGGCTTTTACTTGCAACACACATGTATGCCTGCAGGAAGAGTAGGTCAAACCAAGCACCTACAGATAAAATGGAGACTCGGGGGTTGCAAGGTGCATACTATTTTAGAAGGATACACGTTTTTTGTAAATAGAAGGATTGCACATCAAATGGAGGATGTGTGCATTGAAAAATATCTAGAAAACCAAATAATACAAGGGAGTTAAAGAAGGTGTATAAAGAATGAATGAAGAAACATTTTTTCCACCAAGTGATACACACGGTAAGCAAGGAGGCTACCAAGGGAATATAAGCAGTGTGTAGTTTGAGGAAGACCAAATGGTGCGTGAGACCTATAGGAAGCGCACTGTGTTTGCACACTAAGATAAGGTGTGTAAATGCATGGAGGATGCGCATTTGTTTTGATGTGTTGAAATGTTTATAGGCTAATATAAAGTAAAGGTAAGAAGATAAATAAAGAAGAAAGAATGTGCGGGCCAGGCTAGAGGAAAGAAAATGTGAAAGGGTGCGCATGTGGGTTTATCCCACATGCACCCCGATTTGGTGTTTTGAGTTGTTGAAATACACCAGTGCTCACATCTAAGGTAAGTTTATGTAAGAAAGAGGCTTGTAGTTGCCTCATGCACTTGTGGGCCCACCTAGAAGTGCATGCCAACTGGGCACTGTGCAAAATTTTAAATGAATATTTAAAACCATTCAGAGGTTTAGTCCCACATTGGCTGGGAGAGGGCATTTCAAAATACATAAATGAAATAATGCACACTAAGTGATATGAAGTAAAGAACAAGAGGCTCTACAGGTGCGCACGTGTGGAGGTGCCTTGACAATCATGTCAATGGGCCATAGACAAGTCTATTTTGCAGACAGGTGGCAGCAAAAAAAAGGACAAAGGTGGACATGTGGCACTTAGTCGTGCATTCACATAATGGAAAGGCGGTTAAGGAAATGATCTCGAGAACTAGAGGGCGGTCAGTTGTACATTCTGTAGATAGCTGGTGGTTAAGACCAAACATCAAGTGATCCAGAGAGGCTTCAATTGCATGATTGCTGGATGGCCGATAGCTAAGCTCAAACATTCAGTAAACCGAAGAATTGCATAGTCACCAGATATCATGATCTTGGCAGATAAGGTGAGAGAATCTGGAGATTAAGAGAATGGGCTTAGTCGTGTGATGGCTAGGAGTTATCCATGGTTAAGATCTCATCTAGAGATTCAGAGATTAGCCTATTCGCCAATTTGCTTGATTTAATTAGGGTTAGCAAATTCATTCATAGATTCAGAGACTGAGCAATTCGCCCAATCTCCAAACCAAGAGATCAAGTGCTAGGGTTAAGTCTTAGCCAACTGGCCGGTGACACTTGTCATGTTCTAGTGCCTTCTATGACTAAAGTGCAGGAATAATATGAAAAGGGCAAATTTAAAAGTAAAGTGCAAAATCAAAATAGGTGCATAGTCTAGACTTAGGGATTAAATCCAAAAATTTAAATGATTGGAGTGCCCATAGAAAATAATGCCTAGAGCCTTAATTTTTATTCAAATATAGGCATGTTATATGTTTCTGAAAATGGCAGAGGATGAACAATCTAGTGGCAATGATTATTTTTAGTTTTTACTTGGTGGGAAAGAGCAGTAAGGGCTGGCATTTTAGAATCAAAATCAAGTTTGTTTGAAATGATTGCAGGCATGTTGGGCAGTTGAGGAAGAATCAAATGAAGATCAAATGCAAATCAAGTGTGGAGGAATATTGGAGATATTTTTGGCTAGAATAGACAACTGTCAGTTTTGTGTAACTGACTTCCTTTTCCTATATCTCTAGTTTTCCTCTCCACTGTGAAGGATGATGAAAAATTTACAGTAATGAGAGGCTTTGGCTCCATTGTTGAGTTTTGGGGAATGTTTCTCAAATTTGGAATGTATTGACACAGTAAAATTCTACTTGAATACATTGGAATTCCCTTGTATATCTTTGTTGTCTTTTTGTCTGAATTTTGAAGCTTTTGTGTGTTGAATCTGTAAGGTAGTTTTAGTGCACCATTTACAAGGTATCTATGAAATTAGTCTCTAGTTCCTTTCAAGGAAAGGGTAAAATCTTAAGGTTAATTTCTGAGAGTTTAGGATTTTTGCAAGAATTTGATGATTAAGTGTGTTTAAGAGAGGGTGAATTGTAAGGCATTCCATCTGGGTTCTATATGTGTTTTACTAAGAAGTTTTATGTAGATGTATGTTCTCTTTTTGACTCTTTTCCCTGGGATAAGGCACTGGTCTATCCTCAATTTGCAGGAATTTCATCATCACCAAAAACTTAAATGACCATTTACTTTCATGTATGTTTGTAGAACTAAGAAGATTAGGTTTATATCAAGGATATAAACTAATGTTGTAATGCTTTGAAGAAGTAGATCTGATAGGTACACCCACCTATAGCCAAGAGCTCAAAGTGAAGAAGGACTTGGTCCTTGTTAATTAGTATTTTTCTTGCTAGAGTCAGGAGTTTAGGAATCATAGAGGTCCATTTAAGCATTCAAGGCTTGTGTTAGGATTCAACAAGAAAATGAACTAACACAACACTGATCAAAATGGTCAAAGACAGAACCAAGAAAATCTATAGACAACACCGAGCATTAGAGAAAGCACTTACCAAGCATAACAGAGTTGGAGGAAATGGAGATATTGAATTGATTATTGATTAGAGGTATTTTTGAGATTAGCATAGATCTGAAAATATGCAAATCTAAGTTGTATTTAAATTAGATCATTACTGTATCAGTTTAACCATGGTTACAGATAAATCTCTCAACCGAGTGCGACTTAACAGTCTTTATATTTCAATATGGCATTCAATGAATGTTGATTATTTTCTTGTTGACTACATAGTGAATGATTGGTCAAGGGAGAAATGTTAGTGATAAATCCTCTAACCAGGTCACACCTCACATTGTGTTTTGTAACCTTTAACAGGGTTGGCTCCTAACTAAGCTCACTTTAGGAGAGTGAATTATTTTGGGTTATCGGTCCTATGTGATTTTTTCCCTAATAGAGTTTCCATGTTAAAAATCTATGCGTTATATGTGTATGGATGTGTTGAATTGTTATTTTATTTTACACACTATATCATTAGAAAATGGAAGCACTTCCATTTAGGACTAATTTAGCCCTCTGAGTAAGTGGTTTGGGGTCATGTCAAGCACCTTGAATGGGTCTATGAATGGATCTAGATTTTCCCCTTGTTCTGTTTCTCTCTCCACCTATTTCTAGCCTATTTCTGGCACCTGGTCTTGAGAAACTAAGATATGAGACCTCAGGGTCAAGGTCAATCTCGACTCTGACCTAGGTAAAAGTTGACCTTGAATCTAACCTAGGTCAAAGTTGACCTCGACCCTGACCTTGGGTCCAAATTTCAAATTCCAAAGGTTTCGGGATGTCGAGCTTCGGAAAGTTTTATCTCCTGCTTCCGAGTCGACTGTTTCAGATTTCAGAATGATAAACTCTTAAATTGTATTTAATCTAGGTCCATTTCTAAGGGTTAAGGCCTAATGAGGATTTAATTCTCCTATGTTGGCCCCTCTAGAAGTTTGTGCCTTAGATCACTATAAAAGGAGGCTTTCCTCTCTCATTTTCACATCCACTTTTCATGATCAAGCATCCACTCACCATTGAATTCAAGCATAAGTGCAATCAAGTGATCAATCAAGAAAGAAGGAGAAGGAAATCATTCAAGAATTCATTCATCCTCAAGCATTCAAGCATTCTAGCATTCATCAAGGAGATCCATTGTTAGCCATTGAAGAATTCAATCTCTTTGGAGCCCTCTTGTTGAAAATTTCTCCATCCACATTCATTCAAGCTTATTCCTATTCCAAGATCCATTCAAGATTGGTGTTGAAGATCTAATGCCATTGATTTGAGACATCCTACATGCAATTCTACATTCATTTGGAGCATCCATACTTGTGGATTCAAGGATTTGAATCCTCCATAAGGATTTCAACATAAGCAAGGTGAATAGTTTTATTTACTTTGTTTATATATTGAAATTTCAATTACATTTCAAGGTTGATTCCAAATCAGGGTTTGACCAAGGAAAACCCCTCATCCAACAAAAAAACCCTTTTTCTTGCAGGTACAAGTGGGGGATGATGAATATCAGTGTAGATCTGGATACCCTTTTTGATGAACTTTCGAGATCTGCGAATAGAATTTCCATCAAAACTGTTTCAAGTCAAGGACTAATTTTAGTGGGGGTCAAGATTATACCTTGGGATACAATTGTACTCTGATCCTGAGGTCAAGGATGACCTTGCTCTGATAAACAAAAGGTTTCTGGGTTTTCTATGTCTCTGCATTTCTAGGCCGGATCAGGTTGTAGAATCTCCCGAAATTGAACACAGACATCGAAAAATAGTCTTTTCTAGATTTACCCTATTTTGAGGTTAGTATTTATCTTCAATTCAATTAATTTTTCAAATACACATTTTCTATAGTGAACTATAAGGTTTTCTCCTTTCTTCATATTCTCCATAGATTGATTTATTTGTGCATTGATCACTTCATTGTGATTAATCTATTTGGATCTCTCCCTTGGGAATTTGGATGAAGAAGTAGATCCTATATTCCCCCACACATTCAAGGCATATCCACATCAATACATTACATAGAGGTGAAAACACACCTTTTCAAAAAACATACATTTTTGGTGAACCCGACAAGCTTACCCCCTCTCTTTTGTGGAATTAGATGCCCTTAAAACCTATCTTTTATGGTGTTAGATATTGCATGTATTAGATTTATTTTATATTTTTGCATCTCATATAAACTAAAAATACAAAAACATTCATTTGTTCATTCTTTGTGTTTTCTTAGTTTAGTTCATTTGCATTGCATTGGTATATGAGCTTTACTACCTCTAGTCCTACTTATAATATTTTGGTTAGACAAAGTTGTAGACTTATGGGTGCCTTTGATCCTGAGTCTTCCTCTCCTTTCCTTAGGATCCCAGATGACAATTTGATTATTCATGATTCCAATCCTACTATGGAGAAAAACTCTTCTCACTCATCTCATGATGAGGATGATGCTATAAGAGTTCCTCTTGAAAAATTCCAAAAAGTTTCAATTGAACTTGATAAAATGGGTAATTGGCTTATTCAAGAAAACCATAATCAAGATTCTATTCAAGCTATAGAGGCTCTTAAAAAATTTCTTCGTGATAGTGATCAAAGTGTTAATCTATTGCGTGGTATTACTCATCTTGTGCATTCAAATGTTAAACCTTTAGCTCAAGAAGCTCAAGACTTAGGTTTTACTCCTCTTGTTATTAGTGTGGAACCCTCTTCTATTCCTTTACCTAGTATTCCTACCTATACTCCTCCTTTGGTGACTACGATGGTGCCCTCTATTCCTATGAGTGTTCCTCCTATGTCCCTTCCTACATCACAACCTTCTTATCATGATGTTCCTTTTACTTATTCCAATCCTTTTCCAACTGTAGTTCCAAGTGTTCCTCCAGTTGTGTCTTCCATTCCTGTAGCTTCATACACTTTACCTAGTGTTTCTAATGTTGCTATACCTCCTATTTCCTCTAATGATTCAACAATCATTAGTTTGGCTCAAACTGTGTCATCTTTATGACAACAACTTGCATCCTTGACTCAAAACAAGTTTAGCATTCCTACATGTGACATGGGAAGTCCTTTATCCCAAGACATCATTTGTACTTCTATTCCTCAGCAAGCCAATATGCCTCATCTTGAGAATTACAATGGTAAGGAAGACCTTGTTACTCATGTTAAAACATTTCAAATCCTTTGTAGTGATTATGCTCATGACCATAGGATTTTAGCCAAGTTGTTTGCTAGAATGTTTCGTGACAAGGCCTTACAATGGTATTATTCCTTGCCTCCTTATTCTATTGAATATTTTCCAAAACTTGCTAATATTTTTATTCAACAATTTCAAAATAACATTGGTCCACAAGTGTCTTTGATTGATTTGATGCATTATAAACAAAACACTAAGGAAAAATTGACTGAATTCATTGGTAGATTTAAGTATTTGCATGCTCAAATTTCCTATCCTATTCCTGATATGGATATTCAATGTATGTTTATTTCAAATTTGCAAAAGGATATTAGAGATAAAATTCTTCTTACTGAATTTACCTCTTTTCAACAACTGTGTGCAACACTTCATCATTATAAATTACAAGTGAGTCAATTTGAGAGAAACAATCCAATGGCTCTTGTTCCAGTTGATAAGAGTGATGCTGCTCCTAATCCAAACAAATTTCAAAAATTCAACAACTATGTCAAGATAAACAAACAAGTGAATGCAGTTGCTGATCAAGTTGCTATTGCATCCCACAATGCCACTTCTGCATCCACTGCTTTTCCATTAAATCATACATTTCCTTCTCTCTCTAAATCTTTATATTATATTATGAATAGGTTGTTAACTACTATTATGATTACTTTACCTCCTATTCAACCTCTTTTACCTGCTACGATAGTGTCCAAATCCTTTGATCCTAAAGCTATTTGTCAATATCATTGTCAGAATGGTCATGATACTGAAAAGTGTTATTCTTTAAAACATAAGGTTCAAGACTTAATCAATTCTAATGCCTTATCTATTGATAATCTTGATGGTAGCGAGAACAAATATGTGTCTCCCCCTAATCAAAATCTTTAAAGCTATACGAATCCTTTACCTACACATGATACTAATACCACTGCTCAGTCATCTTCTATGGACATTGTTTATGATTTAAAGATGGATGATATTAATCACATTGTTAATCATGTAGATCATGTTGATCAATTTGTATCTCCACTTCAGCTTCAAGCCCAACCTCAAGTTCCACCTCAACCTAAACCACAACCGTAGCCTAAACTAAAATCTCAACCTAAACCATGAAAACAACCTAAGAATAAAAGACCTCAAGAACTTTTGATTACCTTTGATGATTCTAAGACTATTAAAGCTCCTGATGGTCCCCTTTACATTTATGCTAGGATTTCTAAGATACCTATGCATGGTTGTCTAGTTGATCTTACATCCTTAGTCAATGTTATTATTAAAGAAAATATTTTTATGAAAAACTTGCAATGTGATTCTTATGACACTTCAAACTTGTAATGGTTTTCTGTATCCATCATTTGGTTCTATTAACTTTCTGGTTGAACTCTATGGTAATATTGTGAACACTACTTTTGTTGTTGTTCCTACTTCTGATCAATTTCAAGTTAAGCTTGGTTTCCCTTGGTTGAATGCCATGCATGATGTTACTTCTCCTATCCATAAGTATCTTAAATTCATTCATGATGAAGAAGTGAAGATGATTAATCATAGTTTATATCAACCTTCTAGGCCTAAGAATTGTGCTACCCTTGACTTCTTTTGGCCTTCATTACCTAATTCATGTCCTTCTTGACCTAATAATTGTTTTCGCTCATACCAAGCCTATAAGCATCATAAGATTCTCAAGTTAAGCATACCTCTGATGGATCTTAATTGTGGTCTTTTGCGTACACCTTCCATACCTCCTTTATCCATGGTTTCTAGTTTTGTTAATCAAGCTCCTAGTGTTTCTTGTCAGTCTGCTGAGAATCCTACTAATCCTCCTATAGAACCTGTGAAGGATCCAGTAGTTGTTCCTCCTAGTTCTCAACATATTTCAAGTAAAACAAAACATAATCAACTTGCTAATGAATGTTGTAAGAAGCATCGTGATCAGGTGAAGGATTGTACTTTTATTCTTCAAAGTTCTTTACCTTCTTTTGACAAGCCTATGCATGATGTGTTAGAAGAAGTTGTTGGAAATATTCAGGAATTAACCAAGTTACTGAGAGGGGAGGGGTGAATCAGTAACTCCAAATTTTATTCAATAACAGATGTATTAACATATAGTTCACTTTATCCTTTTGCATATAGAAAGCATGAAATTTAAAAGCATTCACAACAATGACACATAGATTTGGTTACCCAGAAACCTTCCAAAAGAAAGTAAAACTGGGGTGGGGATGAAACCCACAAAGCTTGAGTACTGCAGTATAAAGTTGGCCGGTTAAGGCTTACAATGATCACTTTTGATGATCTGCCCTGCTAGGAGCAATAAGGACTGCTAGGTCCACCTTGTAAGAGGTTTTACAAACATACAATGAAGTATGCACTCGGTAAAGAGATTTTACAAAGACTGTTAAGTCTATCCGATTAAAGGATTTCAAGCTGATTCACCTATTAGGATGAAACAGTAGATCTCTTACTTTGCAACTGGATTGCTGAATGAGATTCGCTGATGTACTGATCACCTTCTGTGATGAATTTGTCTTTTCTACTCCTTATACTACTGTAGCACTTTGTAATTCACTTATCTCTACCTTTCTTTCTTTTTCATTTCACATTCATACTCATACATCTTGGTATTTTTTACAACATTGTTTATATACAAGTCTAAATAATTAAATTACAATTACAAAGTCGGCTTGAAAAATAAACATAAGTGCTACGAAGTCGGCCCAAGTATGGTTACACGGTTCCTGCAAACTAACTCGGTGACTTTCTGATACTCGGCGTCCACTGCATTACTCGGCATCGTCATGCACTCGGTAGAAGTGAAGGCTCGATTCATACTAACCACTCGGTAGGTTTCGAACTCGGTAAATACCTGTGACTTGGTAGACATAATGTTACTCGGTTTACACTGTCCTGCTCGGTTTGCACTGTCCTGCTCGGTTTGCACTACTCTGCTTGGTTTGCACTGTTCTGCTCGGTTTGCACTGTTCTGCTCGATTTTGCACTGTTCTGCTCAGTTTTGCACTGTTCTGCTCGGTTTGCACTGTTCTGCTCGGTTTTGCACTCAGAATGCAAATAAGTGTTGTCACTAGTAGCAATCTTGCTTAATGCCAACAGAAGTTACTACTAATAGTGATGTTAAGATGCAAGATTACGATGATACTATTCGTATCTTAGATCCTATTTTGATTAATCTAGAGGAAGAAGATACTCTTGATGATACTAATGATGTTAATTATGATGAATATGAGACTATTGACATTGACATTTATTTACCAAATATGATTTCATCACAATTGACACTTACACCTAGTATCGAACATTATGATTCTCAAGAGGATCCTTGTTTGGAATTGGCTATCATTCCTACTGTGTTGGATATAGTCCCTCTTGTGAGTTACCCACCTTCCCTAAATGATATAGAACGAGATGGGGAGAGTGGAAGACACACTTGATTGGCTTGTCATTTATGGTAGCTTTGT
This sequence comes from Chamaecyparis obtusa, assembly GCA_027943335.1. Lineage (NCBI taxonomy): Eukaryota > Viridiplantae > Streptophyta > Pinopsida > Cupressales > Cupressaceae > Chamaecyparis > Chamaecyparis obtusa. Next base: position 7,300,189 of record BSBK01002152.1, on the reverse strand, counting down.
TGTGTGTTTGCATGTTGTACTGTGCTTCTCCCATAATGTGTTTGCTAAATGTTGTTAGATTCTTTTACATGATCTTTGTTTCTTTGTTGGAAAAAGGTGATAAAAGAATTGAATCTATTGTACAAATCCTCTATATGTATTTCTATTCTTCTATATGTTGTTTCATGTTATGTTGTACTTGTTTTATTGTTCATAAATGTTTCCTTGTGTAATCTGCTTGGACTCATGACTTGGTAGCACTGATTCTTTTTGGTCTCCAGGTTGTGGTCCAAAAAGATTCTTCTTTGTATCTCTTATGTGTTCTTTCCTCCATTGTGATTGTAGTTCTACTTTCTTTGGGGAATGATGTCAATTCATTTGCAATAATATCATATATATATTATTTTATGATCATACTGACCCCATGGTAGGTAGATCGCTTTTGTGTTCTTTGTATGTTTATGTGGTATTTCCCTTGATTTGTCTTCGTTTGGGGGCATCTCGTAGTGGAAACATAATCAATGGAGTTGTTTATGTTTCCTTTCAAGCCATTTCTTTTGTTAAAGTGTTAGCAATGACTTTAATGTGGGGGCATATGCTCTGCTCACTTGTTGCACACACACAATTTCAATATGCATATATTATTTCTCAAGATACTTCTATCCCTTTATGGATTAGTGACTAATCCTTAAAGCATGGATTTTTATTTAGGATCTCTTGATCCCTCTAGTTTCAAAATTTTGATCCCTTAAGGTGATGGTGTCCTTAAGACTGGATCTCTTTTTCTTTTGGTTTTACTCTTGTGGAATAGAATATTCCTGAGGGTGAATCCTTGATGGGTTGACCAGTGAGTACCCACATTCACTAGGCAAATCAATTCCATCTTTCCAGTTGCATTTTTTCCTTGTGTGGTTCACAATGTGACATAAGTTCTCATTGGGCAAGGTAATCACACACACTCTCTTTCTCTTTTTATAGAGATGTGTCTCTTATTGTAATCTTGGAGTTGATGAAGACTTGAGTCCTTGGGGGCTTGAGGTTTCTTTTGTCCCTTTTTATTTCAATAAGATTATCTTTTTATTATGATATCCTTTACCAAGAGTTTGTGTCGAGTCCATACTCTTGCTAAAGTTGGGGCTAAATGTATCATCAAAAAATGGAAGCACTTCCATTTAGGAATGGTTTATCCCTCCGAGTAAGTGGTCTGTGGTTATGTCAAGTACCTTGAATGGCTCTGTGAATGGATCTATCTTTTTCCCCCTGTTCTACTTCTCTCTCCACCTATTTCCAACTTGTTTCTAGAACCTGGTCTTGAGAAACTAAGATCTGAGACCTCAAGGTCAAGGTCGACCTTCTAAGTCAAGGTCAACTTTGACTCTGATCTAGGTCACAATTGACCTCGACTTTGACCTAGGTCACAGTCGACCTCGACCCTGAACCTAGGTCCAAATTTCAAATTCAAAGGTTTCAGAATGTCAAGCTTTAGAAAGTTTTATCTCCCGCTTCCGAGTCAGCTGTTTCGTATTTCAGAACGGTAAAATCTTAAATTGTATTTAATCTAGGTCCATTTCTAAGAGTTAAGGCCTAATGAGGATTTAATTCCCCTATGTTGGCCCCTCTAGAAGTATGTGGCCTAGATCACTATAAAAGGAGGCTTTCCTCTCTCATTTTCACATCCACTTTTCATGATCAAGCATCCACTCACCATTGAATTCAATTGTAAGTGCAATCAAGTGATCAAGAAAGAAAGAAGAAGAAGGAAAGAATTCAAGAATTCATCCATCCGCAAGCATTCAAGCATTCATCAAGGAGATCCATTGTTAGCCATTGAAGAATTCAATCTCTTTGGAGCCCTCTTGTTGAAGATTTCTCCATCCACATTCATTCAAGCTTCTTCTTATTCCAAGATCCATTCAAGATTGGTGTTAAAAATATAATGCCATTGATTTGAGACATCCTACATGCAATTTTACATTCATTTGGAGCATCCATACTTGTGGATTCAAAGATTCAAACCCTCCATAAGGATTTCAACATAAGTAAGGTGAATAGTTCCATTTACTTTGTGTATATATTGAAATTTCAATTACATTTCAAGGTTGATTCCAAACTGGGGTTTGACCAAGACAAACCCCTCATCAAAACAACAAAACCCTTTTTCTTGCAGGTACAGGTGTGAGATGATGAATATCAGTGTAGATCTGGATACCCTTTTCGGTGAACTTCTGAGATCTGTGAACAAAATTTCCATCGGAACTGTTTCAAGTCAAGGATGACTTTCAATGGGGGTCAAGATTGTACCCTAGGGTACAATTGTAACCTGATCGTGAGGTCAAGGATGACCTTGCTCCAATAGACAAAAGGTTTATGGGTTTTCTCTGTCTCTGCATTTCTAGGCCGAATCAAGTTGTAGAATCTCCCAAAACTAAACACAGACATCAAAAAATAGTCTTTTCCAGATTTACCCTATTTTGAGGTTAGTATTTGTCTTCAATTCAATTAATTTTTCAAATACACATTTTCTATAGTGAACTATAAGGTTTTCTCCTTTCATATTTTCCATAGATTGATTCATTTGGGCATCGATCACTTCCTTGTGATTAATCTATTTGGATCTCTCCCTTGGGAATTTGGATTAAGAAGTAGATCCTATATTCTCCCACACATTCGAGGCATATGCACATCAATACATTGCATAGAGGTGACCACACACCTTTTCAAAAAACCTACACACATTTATATAATTGGATAGATTGGTAAACATAGTATTTAATTTATTGGTAATCGATATATGAAGAGAAAGGCACATATGATATTTTACCAAGTTGATTATTTAATTTGAAATTTTTGTTATATACATCTAGGATTATTTTGGACTATAGGATAACTAGACTTAACTGATTCACTCCCCCTCTCAGTTATCTAACAATTGGTATCAAAGCTCATAGAGTTCTTGGAAGGAGATAATAATTGGTATCAGAGCTCATAGACTGTAGGATAACTGGAGTTAACTGATTCACCCCCCTCTCAGTTATCTAACAATTAGTTTGTGGATTACACAATCTAAGTTGGATTCATCTCGGGTTGTACCTACTACATGATTTAGAGAATCATCTCAAAAAAACCCTAGGTGTTTGATGTAGGAGCAACTTGGGTTCTTGGCAATCCTGTATCACCAAAAACAAGTTAGATTTTTCACTTGTGATCGGTAGCTTCTTTTGGGCTCTTAGTGATGTATTCCTATTTCCACCAATGGGGCTCGGTTGCTACTCAGTTCCTTCATTCATCAAGTTGGCTCAGTTGGTTCACCGAGCTAATTTTATGTTACTCAGTAATCTTTCTCACTAACTGGTTTATTTTGGATTTTTGTTGAGACCAAATCATGCATTTAATTTTGGTCACAGAGTTAATGGTTACACCAATCATTGGGAAGTGTGTGGACCTAGATCTGGTTGTTTCCTTCTCCAATGATGGATATGAAGGCTAACTTGTTTTGGTAGCCTCTTGTATAAATAAATATGTTGTAGTTTTAGGCATCAATTTTAGGAGGGAGGAGTTTTTAGATATAAGTCAGATCTGGGAGTTTGATCCTCATGTGTATGAGGACTATTATAATGGAATTATGATTGTATTTGTCTATAACTGGGAAGGCCTTATAGATCGACATGTATGAAGTTATTGATGAATAATATATGAAGTCTCTGCATTCTCTCTCTCTCTCTCTCTCTCTCTCTCTCTCTCCCTACTTGTGTTTCACTTCCGTGTGTTGTCTTTGTAAGGAGGTTGGTGATTTGGGTGTGCCTGTATCCCTATTCCCATCATCCCTCATGTCACATTCCCCAAATGGCCATTGAGATCCACTGGCAAAGATTCAAGTTAGGGCCATCTTTGTGCAACACCTTTATACTACACCCTCAAACAGGAGCTCGACATAGAATTATTTATAACTCCTATGAATGTATTTGATAAGACTTAATTTTTTATTTATTTAAGACCTATTTAATAGTACTTTACAACCATGCAAAATTTTCATGCCTTCAAATAAGATGGATCAGTCAAAACACCATGAAAGTTAAAAAAATATTCAAAAACCAAACAATTTCTTTATTCTTAAAACACCAAAACTTTCCATACAATGTGATAGGGAGGTTGGGAGTGCTAATCACTAGCCCTTGCCTAGATCCACCTAGTGACCCTTAAGCATCTCAATTGACACAAATGACCTATAGGACTCCTTCAAAGGTTCAATCCCCTGGTCTTTAACCCCAACAAAACTACCAATTCACTCCTACCAAGACAAAACAAGATTCTTGGTGCTTACTCCTTCCATGCATACACTGACCCTTAAAAATAGGATAAGGGCTCACCACCTCCAAATATGTATAGGATCTTGTAGAGATGAGGAGGTGTTGGAAAATTTCATTTTAGGTTCCATGTGATGTCTTTGAGGTCTCACTTCATCAATCTCCTTTATAGATTTCATACTTCCTTCTTTAATTAGGGCTACAAGGAAGACCCCCAATTAGGCCTCCTTCTCCAAGAAAATAGGGATTTTCACCTATTTGATTCAAAATGACCCTACAAAATGATCATGTATTCTTGCAACAATACCTAACCTCTCAAGGATTTTGGAGGTTTTAGGGTTTCTCTAGGCCATACAATCCCCTAACCAAAAATAGGTGCTTTTGATAGGGTTTTAGGCATTCACTGATTGCATGAAGTATTATTTGATTTTGGATGACCACATGGATTGGCCACACCTTCTACCTTCATAAAAATCTTTTCAAGGACCTTTTCTAAGACCTCCAATCACTAATCTACATTTCCCTAGATTCAACTCTGCAAGATATCTTCTTCCTTGTCTCAGTCCTTCCTAGCTAGGCTCACCATGGGCTCGCCTAGAGATTGACTGTAAAATAACTTAGAAAGATTTCTAGGGCCCCTCCTCTTGTAAATATTACATACATGGAGTCTAATCATTATCCCCAAAAGGTCATACAAGATGAACTGTGGAATAGTGAGTTAGATCCCCATTTCTACAACTCTCCTGGTATGAACCAGTGAGCAGTGCTAACACAAAAGATTTAAACTAAACAATGAAATGAACAAGAAATACTAAAATCATTGAAAAAACTAAAATTAAAGACACTTATTAACATATTCTATTAACTAAAAACCAAAATATAACTCATAACATGACCCATGAATTCACTGTTTATTGAACTGTATCCAAATCCACACACTCTGCATACCTACAGAAATGATCTTCCATATAGTAGAATGTCCAACCTCGGGATTTGGTTCAAGGTTTTGTTATATAGCACTAAGATTGGTTTAGTAAGGGTTTAGGGTCCTTTTAAGCCAATTAGGGCATTAGGACAAACTTGCACCAAGCAACTTTTACAACAAATTTACAAATTTTGCCAACCTTGCTTCCTATAGACCTTAGGAAGGTCCCATGGGGTTCTAGACTCCATCTTGCCTCCAAAATTTATCCTCCACACACATTAAAACCCATGACATCATCATGACATCATCCACCCAAATTTTCCAAGCATAAGACTATCACACTACAGTCCCTTAATTTAAAACCTAGGACCAACAAAGACTTCAAATCCCTAATTGGAATCCACACCTTGGTCAACATGACCTTAGGGAAATCAAACCATGCTAAAGATGGCTTAGAAAACTAAGGAAAATAAGGGTGCTCCTGCACCCTACTCCCCCTATACACAAAATAATTCAAGGTACAGTAGGGGATAAGATAGAAGGGTTGATTTCAGACTTCTTAAAGTCACTTTCTTCCACCCATGTTGTTTCAAATTTAGGGTGCCCCTTCCATTGGATGAGGTGTTCCATGTAGACCCTATTCCTGGTCTACTTCTTCACTCTAGATTCAAGCACCTTCTTAGCTTGAGGCTTAGGCTTTGGAGGTATAGCCATTGGACTAATATATGATAGTACCTCCTACATGTTCTGAGTTACCTCAGTCAAAGGCCCTTTATACTTGACTAAATCTACCACATTGAATATTGGAAAAAATAGCTAAGTCTTGTGGAAGATCCACTTTATAAGCATTGGCTCCATAGTTAGCCAAAATTATGCATGGGCAAACTCTCTTCATCTGAAGCTTAGTAGGAACTCCCTTTTTCATGCTAGCCTTGTTTAGATGTACCATTACATACTCACCCACTGCAAATTGAACATCTTTCCTTGTTTCATCTACCTTGGCCTTCAACTTTTGAGTTTCCTCTATCAAGGTTCTTTTGACTTGTTCTTAAACCTCCTTCATGGTTTGGGAGAAGTCCTTAGCATGTCCACTCCTATGGTCCAGGCCTCCTAGATCTCTAAGATAATTTACACCCCTTGGGATGCATTCCATATACCACCTCAATAGGACTCTTTCTAGTGGTTCAGTTCACACTGTCATTATAAGCATACTCTTCCTGAGGGAGGCCTAAATCCCAAGTTTGTCCATACTCAGTTAGGCACCTTAGAAAATTACCTAGCACCCTATTGATTACTTCAGTTTCTCCATACATTTAGGGATGATAGGCTAAGCCAAATGATAGGTTAGTTCCCAATCTATTCCATATGGTCTTCCAAAAATGACCCATAAAATTTGCATCTCTATCTAAGACTATGCTATGGCGAAGTCCATGAATTCTTACCACTTCCTTGAAGAAGAGTTGAGAAATGTGGCTAGCATCATGTGTTGTCTTACAGGGGATGAAGTGGCTCATCTTACTAAACCGATCTACCACCACATAGATACTATCCAACCCTGTCTTTTTTTTGGGAAGCCCCACTATGAAGTCCATGCTAATGCATTTCCATGGCCTATTAGGAATGGGTAGGGGCTGGTAGAGTCCTACATTGTTGGCTCCACCTTTGGCTTTCATGCATATCACACATTGCTCCACATATCTCTTGACATCTCTAGGTAGCTTAGGCCAATAATAGAACCTTTTCACTAACTCCATTGTCTTATTGATGCCAAAACAGCCACTAAGACTACCATTATGATTTTCTTGAATAATATTCTCTCACATTGATCCCTTGGGAACACACAATTGATTCCCCTTGAGAAACAATCCACTTTGCAAGGTATAGTCAACTAATTGACTATGGAAATGATTCTGAAAATTAGAGCACACCTTATAAGCCTCTGAGAAATCTTCATCATCCTTGTTGAGATCCTTGAAGCTATTAATCCAAATGCTTTGGATTTGAACCTCTTTGACTCTCAATAGCCTCCTACTCAATGCATCTGCTACCTTGTTCAACTGTTCCTTCTTATGCTTGATGGTGAAGGTGAAGGCCTACAGATACTCCATCCATTTGAGACATGTCTATTACTTAGTTTCTCTTGGGTGTTGATGTAACTCAAGGCTTGGTTTTCGGTGAACACCATAAACTCCTTAGGAAGGAGGTAATACCTCCACTTCCTAAGCGATTGAACTAGAGCATATAGCTCTAAGTCATAGGCTGAGTATTTCTTCTTAGCCTCATTGAAATTTTCACTGAAGAAGGATATGTGCCTATCTTCTTGACTCAACACTCCTCCAACTGCTATGTCACTTGCATCACACTCCAAGGTGAAAAATTTATCAAAACTAGGCAGTAGGAGAATGGGTTGTGTTGCCACTTGCTACTTCAACTTCTCAAATGCCTTGCTAGCTTCTAGTGTCCATTTAAATTTTTTCTTCACTCCACCCTTGATGGTGTCTAAGATTGGTGCACATATGCTACTAAAATTCCTTATAAACTTCCTATAAAATTGAGCAAGACCATGAAAACTTCTTAATTTTGTCCCTATGGTTGGTGTAGGCCAATATAGGATAGCTTCCACCTTGCTTGGGTCCATTTTTAGTTGACATTTGGATACCACAAATCCCAAATAAAATAGCTCTTGTTTGAGGAATTCACATTTCTCCAAGTTGATAGCCAACCGTTCCTCATGGAGTCTCTTGAGCATGATCTCCAAATGTGTTAGGTGCTCCTCCTTTGTTTTGATGAAGATGAGTATATCATCAAGATATACTACCACAAATCTGCTTGTATAATCCTTTATCACTTCATTCATCAATATCATGAATGTTCTAGGGGCATTAGTAAGCCCAAATGGCATCACAAGCCACTCATATAGCCCTTCAGTAGTCTTAAAGCATATCTTATGTTCATCTCCATCCCTTATCCTGATTTTATGGTAACCACTCTTGAGATCCAACTTGATGAAGTATTAGGCTCCTTCTAAACAGTCCATCAAGTCCTCAATCCTAGGTATAGGGAACATATACCTGATTGTAATCCTATTAATGGCTCTTGAATCAGTACAAAGCCTCCATTTTCTACCTTTCTTGGATGTTAGGAATATTGGTATTGCACATGGGCTAATTCTCTTCTTTATGAACCCTTGATCAAGAAATTCTTGCACTACTTGTCTTACCACCTCTTCATTCTCCTCCGGTGTGAGTTTGTATGCTACCTTATTTGGTAATGAGGCCCCTGGTATGAAGTCAATTTGATGTCTTATTGACCTCTTAGGTAGTAAGGTTCTTGGTGTCCCATAACTTACAATATCCTTATACTTACCAAGTAATTCTTGAATCTCCCTTGGTAGAGGTGCTTGAGCAAGCTTCTCTTCTTCCTTAGGCTTCACTACTATGGCATATCCTTCACTATCCCTTTTTGGAGTGCATGTAACAACTCTTTCTCACTACTCAATAATCCACTAGGAGTCTTGTACTGCTCCCATTCTTCTTCTAACAAGAATTGGATCTTGAAGGTTCTTCCATCCTTCTTAAAGGAAACAATATTGTCTTTCCCATCATACATGACATATCTATCATATTTCCATGCCCTCCTAACAATAGATGACATGAATCCATGGGTAGTACATCACACAATAACTTGTCCTTATATCTATCAACAAAAAATTCTACCCATGCTTATTCATTTACTAGGATGCTTTTTCCCTTATTCAATCGTGTTACCTTGTAAGGATTGGTCTGAGTTACCTTAGTAAGATTGAGATTCTTGACTACCTCTTCTACAATGATTTTTTATGTGGAAATAGAATCAACAATCACCTTGTATACTTTTACCATTATCTTACTCTTCACTCTAAAGAGTGCTCTTCTTTGTCTTGGCTCCTATTTTGCTGGTTGTCTAATGAGTACCCTCCTAAACATGAGGTTCTCTCCCATTTTTTATTCAATATGATTAACTTCTAGTGAATTGACACTTGAAGTGTCTTCTTGGGTGTAGGCCACTCTCTTTTTTGCATTTGAAGAGGATGCCTTATTCGGGCACCTAGAGGATGGATGTCCCATCTGCCCATAGTTATAGCATTTCATGCTAGAAAAATAGGAGTTTCTTCTACCTACACCTTTCCCTTTGCTAGAGCCTCCTTGGTTGCCTCTACCTCTTCCAAAGTTGCCTCTAGAAGATGTCTCACTACTATGCTTTGCAAGTTTGGACTCTCCTTGGCTTCTTGGTTTAGTCCCTCTACCTTGGTAACTTCCTCTATGACCCCTTTGGTCTCTTCCTCTTCCTCTGCTCTTGGAGGTTTTTTCTTGCTTCCTTCTACTTTTGTCTTCAATCTTGATGGCTAGTTGATAACACTGGTGTATTATTTTGGGATTGAGAAGAGACATCTCTTCTTGAATACTCCACTTCAAGCCATTTAAATATCTGGCTACTTTGACGCTTTCATCCTCTGAAACATTTGACCTCATGCAAAGTTTTTGAAATTCCTCTGTATAGGAATTAACATCAAGGTCTTTTTTAATTAAACTCTACCTCTTTTTATGTAGTTGAATCTCATATTCATCTAACATGCATGCTTCTCTTATTTTTCTTACCATGCCCTTCCAAGTAGAGATTGGATTCTTGCCTTCCTTTCCCCTCTCAGTTTGGATAAACTTCCACCATGTCAATGCAGAGCCTCTAAGTCTTGATTTGGACACCCTTACCTTTAGTTCCTTAGTGACCCCATCACATTCAAAATGGTTCTCCATACCTTCTATCCAGTCCATGACTAGATCTGCCTCCATCTTACCACTGAACAATGGTATGCCTTCTAGAGCTTTCCCACTCATAGATTTTATGGCTTTCAAGAGGGGATCTTCATGCAATACAAGGTCTGGTTCTAGAGTCTTGTCCTCTTTAGGAACCTCTCTATCCTTTTCCTTTCTCCAATCCATTTTATCACTAACTTCTTTAGTCTTTATCTGTACTTCACCCAATGCTTGTTCCAATTGGGCTATCCTTTCTCTTAACAACCTATTATCTTCTTCTTGGTCCCCAACATTCTTGGATAACTCCACATTAGTCACCATGTTTGAAGACCCACTAGATTCACACTCTGACATGCACTATGCAATCCCAAAAACTTTTGGGGCTCTGATACCAATCTGATAGGGAGGTTGGGAGTGCTAATCACTAGCCCTTGCCTAGATCCACCTAGTGACCCTTAAGTGTCTCAATTGACACAAATGACCTATAGGATGCCTTCAAAGGTTCAATCCCTAAGTATTAAACCCAAACCAAACTACCAATTCACTCCTACCAAGACAAAACAAGATTCTTGGTGCTTACTCCTTCCATGCATACACTGACCCTTAAAACTAAGATAAGGGCTCACTACCTCCAAATGTGTATAGGATCTTGTAGAGATGAGGATGTCTTGGAAAATATCATGTTAGGTTCCATGTGATTTCTTTGAGGTCTCACTTCATCAATCTCCTTTACCGATTTCATACTTCCTTCTTTAATTAGGGCTACAAGGAAGAGCCCCCAATTAGGCCTCCTTCTCCAAGAAAATAGGGCTTTTCACCTATTTTCTTCCAAATGACCCTACAAAATGATAATGGATTCTTGCAACAATACCTAACCTCTCAAGGATTTTGGAGGTTTTAGGGTTTCTCCAGGCCTTACAATCTCCTAACCAAAAATAGGTGCTTTTGATAGGGTTTTAGGCATTCTCTGATTGCATGAAGTGTTATTTGCTTATGGATGATGAAATGGATTGGCCACACCTTCTCCCTTCATAAAAATCTTTTCAAGGACCTTTTCTAAGACCTCCAATCACTAATCCGCATTTACCTATTCAACTCTGCGAGATATCTTCTTCCTTGTCTCAGTCCTTCCTAGTCAGGCTCACCATGGGCTCTCCTAGGGATTGACTATAAAATAACTTAGAAAGATTTCTAGGGCCCCTCCTCCTATAAATATTACATACATGGAGTCTACTCACTATCCCCAAAATTCCTTACAAGATGAATAGTGGGATAGTGAGTTAGATCCCCATTTCTACAACTCTCCTAGTATGAACCAATGAGCAGTGCTAACACAAAAGATTTAAACTAAACAATGAAATGAACAAGAAATACTAAACTAATTGTAGAAACTGAAAGTAAAGACACTTTTTAACATCTACCATCAACTAAAAACCAAAATCTAACTCATAACATGACCCATGAATTCATTGTTTATTGAACTATATCCAAATCCACACACTATGGACACCTATAGAAATGATCTTTTGTACTGTAGAATATCCAACCTCAAGATTTGGTCCAAGGTTCAATTATATAGCACTAAGATGGGTTTAGGCTCCTCATTAGCCGATTAGGGCATTAGAACAAACTTTCATTGAGAAACTTTTAAAAGTTGCAAAAGTTGCTATGCAACTTTTACAACAAATTTATAACTTTTGCCAACCTTGCTTCCTATAGACCTTAGGAAGGTCATATGGGGTTCTAGAACTCCAAAATTGATTCTCCACACACTTTAAACCCTATGAAATCATCATGACATCATCCACCTAAATTTTCCTGGAAGAAGACTATCACACTATAGTCCCTTAATTTAGAATCTACGACTTCGGATCCCTAATTGGAATCCACACCTTGGTCAACACGACCTTAGGGAAATCAAAACATGCCAAAGATGGCTTACAAAACAAAGAAAAAAAAGGGTGCTCTTGCACCACAATGTTCTTCTCTATTTGAATAGGATTCAAAAATACATATATATAGGCCTCAACCACCATGCCCAACCAATTTTAAACTTGTTTGGCCATTGGAGGAGTTGGGAGGCCGAAAACAACAAAATGTTTTCACAGTTTTGCATCTTTTTTACATCTTTTTACTCCTAGAGAGTTTTTATTCATCCTAGACAAATTATAGTTTCCAACTGAACCCAAAGACATTAGACTTCACAAATGACACATCCTAGACTAGTTTTGATATTTTGACCAAGTTTGACCAAATGGCTTATAAGGGTTGCCTACTTGCCAACTAGCCTTACAATGGATCTTATTACAAAGAGATGGTCTAAAGGACCAAAGAAAATTAAGAGAACCCAAGATATCTTTTGACATCCCAAGAATTTAAGAGAGCCTTCTAGGGTGCTCTTGCACCATTAGGCTTCCTTTTATACTAGTTTCCGAGTGGGAAAAAAAAGAAAGCTAATTGGGACACCTTATTTGGAAATTTAATTCCCCAAGACAACACTGACCTCAGGATTTAAAATCCTAGGGAACAAGTTGACCTATTCTGGAACATGACGACTAGGTCAACCTATTCTAGGGTTTTCCCACAAGGAGCTAACCTTGGGGTTTCATAGACTACATAGTTGAAAAGGGTAAAAATGGGACAAAATAGGAGAAGAAGGGGGTCATGCACAAATCCATCCATGGTCCATAAAGTTGGTAAAGGGAAAGGAGCTAAAAGGTCTTAAATATTGAGTGCGTCCATTGTGAGATGATACAAGAGTAATGAAATTGACGCAATACATTATATCTACTCTCAAACACTAATATAATGACCTCATTTCATAGAATTAAACTCCCTCTCAATCAATAAGTATATGAAGATGTAATCATATCATGAACTCATATCATAAGCAATAGGGTTTACACAAGATGCATATTAAAGAAATATAAGCAACAATTCTTTCTATTTAATACTATTCCATAGAAACTGATTCCATCTCAAACATATGGAAACATAGTGGTGATAACTGAACAAGAAGACTTCACGATGCAATCATACTCTTCTTAATGAAGTCAAGATTTTTCAATACATAGAATCTACCTCATGAAAAGATTTATATCTATCTAAAAATATATGGTAATATTGGGAAAAGATCAAACATCACCTTAATAACCTCATTACTGTCAACCTAACACATCTTAATTTCACAATGCACATGAATACTTTTCCTATTATTATAAATATGCAGTTGGAATGTTCCACATGAATAATGTATGGTTTACTATATGCTCTCAAGGCATCAGCTATAGTGATCATAGAATTGAGTTACCCTTGTTCCCAACCCCTATGTAAATTCTTTAAGATTTATGAATAACTTATGGACATTAGTCCCGCAATCATAGACAGGTTTGCACTTAATCACACAATATTCCTTGAGATATCTTGGTCTCACAATGCATCTATAATAAAACATATCCTTTGAATATAAATAAAATGAAGATGATGGATCAAAATATTTCTTCATCGATAATTAAATTGCATATGCATATTTGTACACACAGACATAGTTCAATCTTCATATTTCCTAAGAGATATACAAGTTGTAATCATACGCCAGAAATATCATCACAACTAAAAATGTCTAAAATATCTTCTGATAAACATATCCATATTACCATTTCCATAACACCTCATACTCTTAAGAAGATTATCATCTTGTATTTATCATACCTTTAATCTTCTATAATCAATACTTTTATCTATCTATAATTATTATTTTTCCAAAACAAATTGATTTGTAGTATTCACCAATTTTTCAATAGATTTCAATCAAAAGAAACCTCTAAACAACAAACAAAAAAGCGTGACTCACCAAGGGAATACTTAGTTTTTCTTAAATTGTCCTTATATACTATGAGGTTTAGCTAGATAGACACATGTTTAACTCAACAACTTAAAATGACTGCTAGGAGTCAAGCCTCGATAGAAATCTTATTCATGAATCAATGTGTTCTAAAAAGGTATCCTCTTGAACATAGAACATCAGTTTTACCTCTAAGTTTTTTTCATCTCATGCAAATCACATAGGCTACATATCAAAGAATTGTAAGTAATTCACATCCGCCTAAAAACCATTTTAAATTTTGGAATATTATGAAAAGAAAAGTTTAAGTTCCCTTGGATTTTTAAACAATATCGTGATTCCAGGATATATCTAAGGAGACCTAAAATTACCATCTCCACTATAAAAGGCGACACTATTATCCTTTCTCAATAAATTGTTCACTGGTTGTAAAAAACTAGTGATTCCATATGCATATATATACTACTCACATGTCAAGACACCCTATTCTTTGGCTATTGGGAAATGGAATTATCCAATTTGATGTTATCTACTTCCCATTATTGCAAGATTGTTCTTTGTACAGAGTTAAAACAAAATTAAAGGAATACGAGCTACTATAAAAGAAAGGTGAACCTATCATAGAAGCTCCGTTATGTTCATTTACTCTAAAATTTAAAGTATAAAAGTTAGCATTTTTAGCACAATTAAGGATTTAAACAGTATCATTTACATGTGATGCTAATTTCATGATACTGTTTCAATCTATGGAAAGGAATGTGTGTAGTAATAAATACGACTTATGTAATGGAAATGCATTTGGTGTAACGGTTCTAACCTGACTGTGAATCCCAATCATTCTTTTGTCTTGTAACCGATGGATGTTGGGATTCTAAAACCATTTCATATTCGCTAGTTATGCTGCGATGGAAAAATATAGAAACATGATTTCTTCTTTGATAAGAAGTGTAATATGTTTTGGGTTGCGGTACTTTTATGTAATACTTTCAAGTATCTAAATAGAAGTGATAGAAGTGATTTCCCCTGCTTGCAGATTGGATGTAATCTATTTTGGATGAACCACTGTAAATCTCTATTTTTCCTGTGTATCTTCCTCACAAATTCTATTTTTATTTATATTATGTATTTTCTTTAACTCAATAATTGGTATCAAAGTTGGGAGAGCTTGATTTGATTTTTATGGAAATCGGTCAAGATTTCTTAGAGTCATGGATGAATCTAAGAAAAATGAAAAATCGAGAAGTTTTCTGGGAAAAATTTGGGGTTATGGAAAGTGCATAGAGTCACTACTGATCAAGAAGGATCTATCACCCGTATTTCTTGGAAAAACCAAGGGCAGAGGATCTTTATCGGATAAAGACTGGGAGAAGCTTGATCATAAAGCAAGAGAAATGATTTTTCTATCACGCTCGAGAAATGTTCTCTTCAATGTTTCTACAAAGAAGACAATGAAAGAGATGTGGGATAAATTATCTTTATTATATGAGATAGCTTCAGCATCAAACAAGATATTCATAATAAAAAAGTTATACAATATGAAAATGAAAGAAGGAGGAGTTATGTCGAATCACCTTAATGAGTTCAACACCTTACTTTCTCAATTGATTTCAGTAGGCATAATATTAGATGATGAAAAGAAAGCTATTCTATTGCTATGTTCATTACCGAATAGCTAGGAAGGGGTGGTAATGGAAGTTAGCACTTCGGTGGCTGACAAAACTAAACTACAATTTGATGAGGTTGCTTCTACACTTCTCAGCAAAGACATGCATAGGAAGAATCACGAGTCTTCCTCAAGTGATGCATTAACAATGGTTAACAATAGCAATTGAGGTAGGGGTCAAGAAAGAGACAATCATAACAACCATGGAAGATCTCAATCTACACATCGGTCACAATCAAGATGCATAAATGGTACATGTTGGTTTTATGGTAAATTGGGACACATGAAAAAGAAATATTGGAAATACAAAAAGGTCCAAGATAAAGTGATCAATGATAGAGTAAATACTGTAGTTGTTAAGGATGATGGTGTATTAGTTCTTGCAGCTGGTGACATGAATGCAAGTTCATGAGTCCTAGTTTTTGGTGCCTCTTTCCATGCTACTC
This sequence comes from Chamaecyparis obtusa, assembly GCA_027943335.1. NCBI lineage: Eukaryota > Viridiplantae > Streptophyta > Pinopsida > Cupressales > Cupressaceae > Chamaecyparis > Chamaecyparis obtusa. The sequence goes on along the minus strand of BSBK01002152.1, from coordinate 7,284,235 downwards.
CATGTCAGAGTGCTTTCACAAACTATCAAAACGGTTCATTTGGCAAAGTCTTTCTTCAAGATAACAAAAAATGTGTTATTGTCAACAAGGGTCATGTTTTACTATCACTGAAAAATGGTAAACAATGGATTTTAATGGATGTTCGACATGTTCCTACTCTCAAAAGAAATCTGATTTTTGTTAGCTAGCTTTATGCTCAAGGCTGCAATGTTAATTTTTCCTTGGATTCATGGAAATTAACTAAAGGTGTGTTGGTTCTAGCAAAGGGGAAGAAATTTGGAAGCTTATATGTTTTAGAGGGCAATGGTGAAGTGGGAGTTTCTATGGATTTTACAGATAGTAATGCCGAACTTTGGCACAAGAGGCTTGGGCATATGAGTAAGAAGGGTCTTGAAGTTATGGTTCAATGGGATCAACTTTTAGGTCTTTAATCAATCGATTTGGAGTTATGTGAACATTGTCTTTATGGAAAATAAAATATGACTAGCTTCTTGAGAACGGGTCATGATAAGAAATCATCTCCATTAGAGCTTGTGCATTCTGATGTTTTTGGTCCTATAAAGGTAACTTCTAGTGGCTTCCCAATTTGGTGAGTTTGTCATTCTATTGCTTTATGTTGATGATATGCTCGTTGCCTGAACAAGTGTGAGAATTGTTAGTGAATTAAAGATGAATTTGGATCTTCATTTTTCCATGAAAGATTTAGGGGATTCTTGGGATGGATATAATTTGAAATAAAGAGAAATGAGAAATCAACTTGTCTCAAGAAAAATACATTTTAAATTTTTTTGAAAAGTTTAATATGTCAAATGCCAAGTCAATTTCTACTCTATTGGTTGATCATTTTCGGTTGTCTTCTGAGATGTGTCCTTCTACTCTGGAAAAAGAAGAATAAATGGATAATATTCCTTACTCATCTACCATTGGCAGTCTTATGTGCGTAATGGTTTGCACTCTTCTGGATATTGCTCAAGTAGTGGGAGTTGTGAGAAGCTTTATGAGTAATCGAGGAAAAACTCATTGGCAAGCAGTAAAATGGATTCTCTGGTACTTGAAAGGTACCTCTAATTATGTCTTACATTTTATTGATACATATACTAAAATTTATGGTTATGTTGATTCTGATATGGTTGGAGATTTTGATAAGAGATCTACTACTAGTTATGTGTTCACTTTTGTTAGGGCAGTGATCAGTTGGGCCTCTCGTAAGCAATAGGTTATTGCTATTTCCTCCTTTGAGGCTAAGTACATTGCTCTCATTGAGGGGGCCAAGGAGTTAGTATGGTTACAATGGTTATTACGAGAGTTGGGGTGTAAGCAATCAATTTACCTCTATTTTGTGATAGCAATAGTGCCATTCACTTGGTTAAAAATTCAGCTTTCCATAGTTGCACAAAGCATATCAAGATTAGATATCAATTCATTCACCATGCTCTTGAGGAAGAAAAATAATAGTTAGAGAAAATTGACACAAAATTCAATCTGGCTTATGTTTTAACAAAGGTTGTATCTTGAGAGAAGATTGAATTTTGTAGAGCTTCTCTTGGCATTATGACGACATAGCCATAAGATCCAAGTGGGGGATATCTCTATGCAACACTTCTCGTAGCATTGATTGGACTTCAAGTGGGAGATTGTAACGGTTTTGACTTGACTGCGAAGCCCAATCATTCTTCTATATTGTAACCGATGGATGTTGGGATTCCAAAACTGTTTCATATTCTCCAGTTATGTTGTGATGACAAAATATAGAAACAAGATTTCTTCTTTGATAATCTAAGTGTAATATGTTTTGGGTTGCAGTACTTTTATGTAATACTATGAAGTATCTGAATAGAAGTGATTTCCCTTTCTTGTAGAGTGGATGTAGTCTATTTTGGACAAACCACTGTAAATCTCTATTTTTTTCTGTGTGTATCTTTCTCACAAATTCTATTTTTATTTATATTTTGTATTTTCTTTAACTCAATATTTGGTTCATGTTCTACTACAGAACAAAGATTTGACAGTTCAAAACAAGCTAAATCACTTTAAAAATATTACAGCACTGCTTGAGTATGTGAATTATAAGGGATTCCTAATCGAAACTACAATAAAAGAAAGATATCATATGATTCTTCTTAGCAAAACAAAATAAACTGGAAACTGGTACTACCTATAACTCTACAGCTACCAAACTTGAGAAAAACAAAGATTGATGTAGGTAAGGCTTCAATTTGGGCATTACTAAATTTAATTTAGAATCTACTGCGAAATCTGAACTGGGCATTATCTACAATTTTTGTAGGGTCATATCGCAACTTTATGAAAGGCCACCAGTTTACAGTCATGACGTCAACTACTTTTGCTTCAAGTAACATGAAGTCTTCTTCCCTTTTTTTCAATATTTAATTTCAACATATTTTGAATTACATTTGCTAATTCCATATTTGGTAATTTCAAGAATCCTAAGTATATGGCTACTCAAATTATAAGGGAATTGAAGCATTGAACTAAAATGAAATAGGAAACCTCCGTAAGGGTGTATGTGCCGTTGGTTTGAGAAATTAAAAGGAAGCATAACATAGTGGCAACAAAGCTTGGTTTAAGCGCTTGAATAGGCAGGGCATAGTTGACATTTAATTTTCTAATCATTTTAATCAAACTCAATTCAGAATAAAATTCATTTAGTTGATTACTAGTTTTAAACCAAACAACAAAAAAAAGAGGAAATTATTTGATTACTACATCCTTGTTTCTTTCCCAATTTCCCAACTCTGTGCATGCAAAAAAAAGAACCATTTGTTAATTTCAAATTTAAAATAAAATCAGAAGAGCATTCTCACAAGAAAATAGAGACCAACAGCAATAAATTTATAGTGCTTCACCTATGCAGGCTACATCCACATTCAAGATGGGATTCTTATTCTTTATTGCATCTCTCAATACAATAAAACAACCACTAGAATGGTAATTTATCAATAAAATAAGCAGTCTTCAAATCTATCGAATGTGGTGTTACTGTTTAAAATTACAGATGATCAAAACTAATAAGAAAACCTTTGATACTTAACTCTTGTGGTCCCAATAGATACATCTATCAATAATACACACTAAGACCTATTAAGGATCTGAATCCTTCTTCACTTTGATCTTTTAGCTACAGGTGAGTATACCTATCAGATTTAATTCTCCAAATATCACAATAGTTATCTGTATGCTTGATACAGATATAAACATATAACTTTCAACAAAACTTTAAAGTAAATCATTATACATTTTGATTGATGGTGAAACAATGCAACCTAAGTAATGACTAGTGCCAAATCCTAGGGCATTAGAGTCAACAAACATACATCTACAAAAAACTTTGCAATTCAAATAACCCCAAACCCCAGATAAAATGCCTTACAAATTACCCTCTCATGTATACATTTGTAAAGGATAAAATAGTGTATGGGGTCCTAGAACAATGGTTTGCACATAAAAGAGACCCCAAAGCGAATATTTTACACTTACATGAAATTGTATTGATATAGAAAGTAAATATAGATGACTAATATTGAAATTAAGAAATAAAGGTACTTACCTCCGAAAAAGAATCAGCTGAAAAACCTATCAAACGATCTTAAAAACTGTTGATTCTAATATTTAGAACCAAAACTGCGAGATCTACAAAACCCAGAAATATTTTTCTGAGATGAGATTAGGTTGACCTTGACCCTCATAAAAGGTCAAGGATGACCTCAGGAAAATGAAGGTTGACTTTGACTTTGTTCGCAGATCTCAGAAGTTTAGCGAAAAGGGTGTCCAAATCTACTCTCAGATCTGAAGTTCCGCACTTGTACCTACAAGAAAAAGAAGGTTTTTGGTTGTTTGTTTGGGGGGTTTGCCTTAGTCAAACCCCAATTTAGGAATTAACCTTGAAATTGAATTGAAATTGCTGGAATAAACAAAGTAAATGGAACAATTCACCTTGCTTGAGTTGAAACCCTTGTGGAGGATTTGAATCCTTGAATCCACAAGAATGGATGAATGTAGAATCACATGTAGGATGTCTCCAATCAACTATCTTTAGATCTTCAACACCAATCTTGAATGGATCTTGAATTTGGAAGAGGCTTGAATGGAAATGGAGGAATCATCAACAAGAGAGCTTCATAGATCTTGAATCCTTCAATGGCTACTAATGGATCTCCTTGATGAATTGAATGCTTGAAGGATTGAAGGCTTGAATGCTTGATCTTCTTGCTTGCTTGCACTTGAGAGCTTGAGAGATTGTGAGATGAGATGCTTGATTACAAAACTTGATGGAGAAAATGAGAGAGGAAGGCTCCCTTTTATAGTGATCTAGGGCACAAGAGGGGCCTTGTAGAAAACAATATTTAAGGGCCCATGGCACAAAAATCTAGAGAGGTGCACATGGAGAGGAAATTAAATTAAATTCTTGACACAAAAATCTAGGAGGGGACCACCCTTAATATAGAAATAAAATAATTATTTAAGAGCCTTGTTACAAAATTCGAGGTAAGGCCAACCCCAAAGTTAATTTGAGTATTAGGCACAAAACTGGAGAAAGGCTAATCTCTAATAATAAATTAGGAATCCTATACAAATCTCAAGAAAGGTCCACCTCAAATATTAATTTGAGAATTCAACACTTAATCCAAGAAATAGTGGCCCCGAAGAGGGAAAAGACAAGTTTTTGATGAAATCTCACAACCGGAGGCTAACTCTAAAGATCCCAGACCTTCAGGGTTCAGGGTCAAGGTCAAGGTTGACCCTGACCTAGTCAGGGTCGAGGTTGACTTTGATCCCATAAGGTCGACTTTGACCTTAGGGTCCAAAACCTCAGGTTCATAGTCTAGATTGCTAGGAAAATGCTAGGAAAAAGTGGAAAATGGGGTAGAATAGGGGGAAAAACTAGATCCAAGTTGAATATCCATTCAAGGCATTCAAAATGACCCCAAACCACTTGCTCGGAGGGCTAAATGCTCTTACCATGGAAGTGCTTCCATTTTAAGATGATACATTAAGCCCCCACTTTAGCAAGAGTATGGACTCGATAAAAACTCTTGGTAAAGGAGATCATAAAGAAAAAGATAATCTTATTAAAATCAAAGGGACAAAGGAATCCTCAAGTACCCAGGAACTTGAGTCTTTATCAACTCTAAGATTGTAATAAGACAGACATCACTAGAAAAAGAGAGAAAAAGAGATAGAGGAGTGGCTAGCTCGAGCAGTAAGATGTGTGTATCTCACTGTGAACCACAAAAGGATAGGATGGCCTACCAAGAAAATACTTGATAGTCACCCCATAATGTTGTGCACCTTCTAGTGGCTTTGTGTATGTATGTAGTGCATCTTCTAATGGCTTTTATAAAGTACCCATGGATCCACCTTCTTGTATCACCATGAATGTGAAATGCGTGTCTCCTCAGGATTTAGCAACTTATGTGCATTACCTTTGAAAGATTTAGCATATTAAAAAATTTAAAAAATGTGTGTCTCCTCAGGATTTAGCAACTTATGTGCGTTACCTTCGAAAGATTTAGCATATTTGAAATTGGAAATGTGTGTCCCTTCAGGATTTAGCAACTTATGTGTGTTACCTTCCGAGATTTAGCATGCTGCAAAACAAAAGGTTAGAACAAAAATACATAATATAGAGCAAGGGAGGCCATATATATGCCCCCCTCCTTAATATGGCAAAAACATACTATTTTGACATGTTAAGGAAAGAAAAGAACAAGGATAAATCCCTCTTCAACATCAAGACAATATCCATAGACAACACCCAGTCCAAGCCAAGAAGGTCATAGCTCCTATGAGGCCATGGAAGGGATGAATGCAAAGAGATATCATGCAAGAAGTGAAAAAGTAACCCATGTGAGGGATAGCACACTATTTAGTTTCCAAGGTGAGAGATATATCAACCACGGAAACCCAATGTCAAAAAATGAAAGAGGTTGTGATCAAGGACATAGATCCTCAATGCAAACCAAAATTTTCATGTATAATTGGATATCACATAATAGATAGATACTGCTTAACCAAGGAAAGAGGTGAATCCCAGAAAGATAGAAATGAAGGAGATGACATCCTTACCCCCCAAGTGTAGGAACAAGGATGGAAGGAGACCTATTATATTGCTCGCAACACTATGCAAGACAAGGAGCCCCCAAGTATTAGGCTACCATTGTTTACATAATGTGGAGCTCCATAATAGGAACATGAATGTTATTTAGAGAAAACAGGATTGAAATAAAACTCATTGCCACATGATATATAAATAACATTACTATCAATGAGCTTCCTAATCTTATAATTTAAAACTTGACATTCATTACTAGAGTGATCATGAAATCTATGATATAAACAAAAAGGAAGAATCTTCAAGTGTGGACTATGTTTCTTTTTGCGTTTAAGTCGAGTAATCATCTTAGCACGAAGGAGTTTAGGCAAAAGAACTTCTTGGTCGAATTCCTTCACAGGTTCATCATGTTTTGAAGTGTTATTTGAGATGTTGTAATCATTTATTTGTTGTCAGGGATTAAATCCTAATCCATAAGAATGCTCATGCCCCCTAGTGTGTAAGGGCATTTGAATTCCCTATTTATGCTTACCACATCCTTGACCATTAAATCCTTGTTTAACTAGAAAATGATAACCAGGACCATAACGAGAAGCCATATCAGAAGAAGTCAATGGAACTTCAGTAGTCACTATATCATCATTAGTAGGTTTGATAGGTTCATTGTGGGTGAAAGCAGTGATAGTTATTACAAAGGGGTTTAGATGTAAAAACTCATTGTTCAAACTCTCTTTATTTCTTCATAAAATCAAGATCATTAACCTTATATTCTCCAATAAAGGTAGGATTAAAATCCAAGGATCCCCAATCATCGCCAAGAAGACCATTAGAGGAAGAAGGATTAGTATTATAAATAGGAATAGTGTGATTTTGAATATTCAATCAAGGACTAGGTACATCATCCGCATGAAGTGTATACATCTTGTTGTTATGTATAAACTTGACTTTACGGTGAAGGGTGGAAGGAACAACATGCATCTCATGCAACCAAGGTCTACCCAAAAGAAGGTTATAATTGAGAGGTCTAGGCATAACATGAATAGGTGTATTCAGGATGACCGGTCCTACTTTGATAGGTAAGGTAATGATGCCTAAAGTGTTCTTAGCAATGTTATCAAAGCCACGAATAGCAACATTGTCAGGTTGAATAGTTGAAAGATCGACATTAATTGCTTTGAGCATGTCCATGCTACAAACATTAAACCCATATCCATTATCAATCAAGGTCCTACGAATGATACTTTTATTGATAGAAACAACAACCATAAGAGCATCATACTGATTTTGAACTTCTTTAGAAGGTAAATCCTTTTGAGTAAATACAATGTCAGGAGGACCTGGGGTAGCATGCATGCATTGTAAGAAGTTATTGATGTTCTCTTGATAGGAGGTGGAGTAGGAAGAGTTTCTAGAGATTTTTGCAAGGGTTCATAGTAGGTAGGTGAAGTTTGAAGAAGCTCCCATAAAGAAATCTTGGCAGGAGTATTTTTCAATAGGTTTATCAAATCATACTCAAGCTAGGAAGACGGGGTGGAGGAAGAACGGGTTGAGAAGGTGGCAAAGAAGTAGAAACCACCGGATTAGGTTGAGGGTTATTCTTTGTATGATATGTGTGAGCTATAGAATCTTGATCATTGAAAGACTCCATAGGTTTACCTTTGATAGTAATGCAGGGACAATCTTTGACAGTCAACAAGGGTTTGGGATAAACCATGGTAGTTGTCTCAACACTACAAATAGATTCAAAAGAAGGAAGAAAAGAGGAAATCCTAGGAGGAGATGAGGTAAGATCTTGATTCTCCATAGGATCATCACTAAAAGGGAGAGCATTAAGGGAATTCATATCATTCTCCACTAATGCCTCATCACTAGAAGGAATCTCAAATGGAGGTAAAGAATCAATAATATCATCTTCTTTCACTAAAATATCCGCATAAGGAGAGAAAGAGTTATCATCATGTAATGAATCACTCTCTTGTATCAAAGGTTCATGAGGAGGGGATAAATCAATGTCTTTATCCAAGGGTTCATCCCAAAAGGTAGAGTCATTCACAATGGCTTCATGAGGAAGAGAGTAATCAATATCCAAATCTAAAGGTTTATCCCAAATAGGAGGATTATCATCCCTATCCATAAGGCATTTGAAAAACACTTGAAACAACTTATGCATCATGATAATGAATAAAGAAATGCATATAAAATAGATCTAGATATATCTAAATGCATTCAAATGAGATCTATAAGCATGAAAAGGAAATCAAACACACAATAGGGCATCTAATTCCACAATAGAAAAAGGATTCATAAAATGGGTTCACCAAAATGTATAGTGAAGGTGAACACACAAGGGAATACAAAAGAAGATCTAACACAATAGAGCATCTAAATCCACAAAACAAAGGAGGGTAAGCGTGTCGGGTTCACCAAAATGTAAAGGATAAAATAGTGTATGGGGTCCTAGAACAATGGTTTGCACATAAAAGAGACCCCAAAGCCAATATTTTACACTTACATGAAATTGTATTGATATAGAAAGTAAATATAGATGACTAATATTGAAATTAAGAAATAAAGGTACTTACCTTCAAAAAAGAATCGGCTGAAAACCCTATCGAACGATCTCAAAAATTGTTGATTCTTGCATTTTTAAACCGAAACTACGAGATCTACAAAACCCATAAATCTTTTTCTAAGATGAGATCAGATTGACCTTGACCCTCATAAAAGGTCAAGGATGACCTCAGGAAAATGAAGGTCAACTTTGACTTTGTTCACAGATCTCGGAAGTTCAGCAAAAAGGGTATCCAAATCTACTCTCAGATCCGAAGTTTCACACTTGTACCTATAAGAAAAATAGGGTTTTTTGTTTTTTGTTTGGGGGGTTTGCCTCAGTCAAACCCCAATTTAGGAATTAACCTTGAAATTGAATTGAAATTGCTAGAATAAACAAAGTAAATGGAACAATTCACCTTGCTTGAGTTGAAACCCTTGTGGAGGATTCGAATCCTTGAATCCACAAGAATGGATGAATGTAGAATCACATGTAGGATGTCTCCAATCAACTATCTTTAGATCTTCAACACTAATCTTGAATGGATCTTGAATTTGGAAGAGGCTTGAATGGAAATGGAGGAATCATCAACAAGAGAGCTCCATAGAGCTTGAATCCTTCAATGGCTACTAGTGGATCTTCGTGATGAATTGAATGCTTGAAGGCTTGAATGCTTGATCTTCTTGCTTGCTTGCACTTGAGAGCTTGAGAGATTGTGAGATGAGATGCTTGATTGCAAAACTTGATGGAGAAAATGAGAGAGGAAGGCTCCCTTTTATAGTGATCTAGGGCACAAGAGGGGCCTCGTAGAAAACAATAATTAAGGGGCCATGGCACAAAACTCTAGAGAGGTGCACATGGAGAGGAAATTAAATTAAATTCTTGACACAACTCTAGGAGGGGACCACCCTTAATATAGAAATAAAATAATTATTTAAGAGCCTTGTTACAAAATTTGAGGTAAGGCCAACCCCAAAGTTAATTTGAGTATTAGGCACAAAAATCGAGAAAGGATAATCTCTAATAATAAATTAGGAATCCTATAAAAATCTTGAGAAAGGTCCACCTCAAATATTAATTTGAGAATTCGACACTTAATCCAAGAAATAGTGGCCCCAAAGAGGGAAAAGACAAGTTTTTGATGAAATCCCACAATCAGAGGCTAACCCTGAAGATCCTAGACCTTAGGGTCAAGGTCGAGGTTGACCCTAACTAGGTCAGGGTCGATGTCAACCCTGACCTATTTAGGGTCAAGGTTGACTTTGATCCCATAAGGTTGACTTTGACCTTAGGGTCCAAAACCTCAGGTTCATAGTCCAGATTGCTAGGAAAATGCTAGGAAGAAGTGGAAAATGGGGTAGAACAGGGGGAAAATATAGATCCAAGTCGAATATCCATTCAAGGCATTCGACATGACCCCAAACCACTTACTCAGAGGGCTAAATGCTCTTACCATGGAAGTGCTTCCATTTTAAGATGATACAACATTATATCATCAAATGCATGCATAGATATTTAAATCTCTGAGACCTCACTCAATATTTACCCTTCTCTTGAAAGAAACTTAAGATTCAACCCCACTATCTAACTTGTCGAATGATGTATCTAAAACTGCCTTACAGATTAAATACATAAAGAAATCAAATTCATGTATGAAGACAACAAAACATATACAAGGAACTTCAGTATATTTTCATTGATAAATTCCTGTATCAGTACATTCAAAAGATAAAATTCCTTAGAATCAAGACACTAAATGCAAAAACTCCTATTACACTGAGTAATTCACCACCACTTACAAAACAGGGGACCTTCTGTATCTACTAGCCATCTTGGAATCCTTAAAAGAAGGATACAACAAGCTTTGGATGGCCTAGATAGTGACTTGCACTAGAATACAAAAATATATTCAAATTGAAACATAAATGAAGGAAATGACGCCATAAACTATTTCTTCTCATAGTGAGTTCCCTTTAAGTTACACCTTTGTTTGTCTGTATTTAGAATAACTTCAGATAGTTGTTGTATGAATGATGACCTCCATCTGGCTAACCTACATCATCCCCTTTATAATAGTTACTCTCCATATTCTCATAGATCAGGTGCAATGCTAGAACTCACTCTTCTTCTATTTCTTCAACATAAATTGCTGCTGGCTTCTTCTTCTTTGGTTTAGTACTTTTATCCCATGCAACAACTTCTTCTTCTAAAGGCCAGGTGTATTCTTTCAAACTTTGCAGCAGTTTGACATGTTTGTCCCATCTTGAGTCAGTGATGGCCTTTGTGTCAACAACAAATTTGGTACATTCATTTTCAGTTTTAAACATGTCATCCAAAATGTTGTTGAACCTATCAATATCTAAGGATCCATCATTAATCAAAAAGGCCTCCTACCTAATCACCAATTGACTCATATTTGATTTCTACTCCTCAACTTCTATGACATTACCATCATCTTTGAAAATTTGAGGGAGGAACTTACTGAAGTTCGGGCCAAACATACCCATTTTGGCTCTTACCTGATTCGCCTTGCCCTTGAAAAATCCCCAAGTTGTGCCAATGTGCTCTATCTTCTCTCCAACCTCAATCATAGATTATGGAATGTCTACCATATGGGGTTGTAGTACTTCAAGTTTCTCAAACAAAGGCCCTCTACTAGACCAGATACTGAAAAGTGGCTCTAAAGCAGCCATTGCATCTTTGATGTTGTCATTTGTTTTCTACAACATAGAGTATGATTTATGGACTGAGTCCATTTTTCCTTTAATTTCCTCATACCTATGTTGTAATACATCATTGAGTTCCTTGAGATCTATATCCAACTTGTCCTCTCTTGAATCCCCTACTGCCTCAATGGGATTTTCTGCCACTGATTAGACTACAACTTCAATTTGTTGGTCTGGAGGAGGAGTTTCTTAAGAAATTTCTTCAAGTTTGACCTTTAACTCTTCCAACTCATCTTCTAGGACTTTGATTTTCATTAGTCCTTGATCTCTATCTTTTTCTATGGTTATTGTATTTTCAAATAATTTTGTATATCTGTTTGACAATTGAGCTATTTTAGCTTCATTAAAATGTGCAAAATGAATCATTGCCTTAGATACTTCTAGATCACTGGTGTTTTGAATAGTCCAGATGATCTTGTCCCCTTCCATTTTATCCTCTATGTTGAGTAAGTATGACTTTTGGGTTCTTGGTGCAAGGGACCACATTTCTAAGGCTTGGGATTTTGGGTCATATCCACTTCCTCTTATCATATCTCCAATTTGGGCCTCATAAGATAGATTTCCCTTAGGTTGCTTTGTGATTTTATCTATGATGAAAGCTGATGTAAAGTCCCAACCTGGCACTAGGAGCATCCCATTGGACCTAAACATTTCCCTAGCTTCCTCTACAGTAATGGTCTCATATTCTGGATCATATGTTGCTAAGGCACTAGTACATTTGGGACCTTTTTTTCGATGACAGGTCGTCAGAATTTGGATGGTTTACCATCGATATTACGACACCACCTGACATCGCAGTTTTGCAGTAAAAAAAAATGATGGCTACAATTGGCATCGTAATTAAGATGACTATAGCCATCGCAAAAAGGGGTTTCAACACAATGAATACACCATCATGTCTATCTGTAGCCATCCCAATTTCGACAGCTAGATGTTAGATGGAGTTAATTTACGAATGAAAATGTTGTACATGCGATAGTTAACCGTCTTAATATTCTGATGGATAACTATCATTTGTAGATTGTCTACCGATGGAAATGATGTGCATGTGATGGTTGTTTGTCAGAAGTTTCTAACAGATTGTCATTCCTTTCCTAGATGACGTCATAATTGTGACGAAATTCACAATTTTTAAATTAAAAAAAATATATTTGTCAATTGTGTTTGTATTGATTTAGTATGGTGTTCTTGTAGATCTGTTTCCAGCTGGTTGCATTACTTTTAGATCTTGATTGACTTGCAAGGTGGTTTGGTGAGTTGAGGTCTTTTATTCGTGCTCATGATTTGGTTATGTCATTTGGAGATGACTTTGCAATAGACTCGGTAGATGACAAGAAGCTAGTGCGGTGATCAGAGATGCATTCTTTCTGATGTGTTTGTGGGATATATGCGGACCTGATTGCATTCAAATCTAATTCGGGCAACTTCTTAACTTCTTTGGTCTAAATTGGATGTTCTTTGTTCCTATGGAGTGTAGAAGTGATTTGACTTGTAGAACTTGCATAATGGAAATTTGTAGATCACTATGGTGTTCATGATGACTTCAGAGAAGTCTTATTCTTGGTGAACCGAGCTGAGAGACTTGGATTATAGAAAGTAGGTCATTTGATGTGACTTTTGAGACATTGGATTCCTCTTCACAGTGGGTTCGTGGTGTGGTCTGTGGTGTTTCTTTGTGACTGGGTTCTTGGCAGAGATCTATTGATTTGGTAGCCATTGAGATGGATCGATATGACTTGATCTTGGGTCAAGAATTCTTGAGGCAAGTTGAAGTGATCATTTCTCCTTGAAGTGATTGATGTTTTTGATAGATAGCTATCACTTTTAGTTTTGTCATCGGTTATTCTTTGGTTTCTGTCGTAATTGCGATGGCTCGCACTATTTTTTAAAAAAGAAATATATATTTGTCGTACGTTGATTGGGATCTTAAATTATTGAGCTTCTCTTTGTTTCGATAATAGTTTAACATTCTCTACTTAACAGGGCCAACCACATGAAGGTGGAAGCTCAGTTGGCCCCTCCTAGGATCCTCTTATAACCCTTTACAACACTTTAAGACCTCTAAGATGTATTCTTAGGGACCGTAAAGGGTCAAAAAGGGTCATAAGGGGTCTTGGGACACAATAGCTGAGAAACATAAATGTAGGCATCATAGTCACAATTGTTTGGAGACACAACATAATTGAATGCTATACCTAGATGATGCAACACAACCACTACTCCTGCAATTCTAAGTTGATACTACGGGATCCAAAAACCAAAGATAAGGAATCTATATATGGTTTTTGGATCCCACAGTGTGAACTTAGAACTGTAGGAGTAGTGGTTGTGTTGCATCCTTTGGGTATAGCATTCAATTATGTTGTGTCTCCAAACAATTGTGACCATGATGCCTACATTTATGTTTCTCAACTATCATTTATGTTTTGTAGTTGTCATGTTTATTTGCATGTTCTTTATGTTTTTGGCTTCTCTTTCTCACATCGAAAATAAGATTTTCCCACTCTGAATCGAGAATGCACATGCAACACAAGAAGCATATGCACAGATAGTAGATGGAGCTAAGAAAACACAACACGTTTACATTTTTTTAATAGGTCAAAATTACAATGTTCGTGATGGTCTATAACTTAAAATACACAATTAAAGACCTCTATAAAAAATGCAACTCTTTTGTGTTTTTTAGCTCCACCTGATATCCTATGTATAAGAATTGAGATTGCATATTGAACTAGGTGTCTCCTTTTGCATTGCCTGAAACCAAGAGACTATCATAGTTAACATCTAAAATCATTATTGAAATTTTTTTATTATTAAAAAGTACACTAGTCTCCTTTGTTTCTTGTACACCATCTCTGTCGGAAAGTTTCTTCATGGATGGCCTCCACTTTCTTCCCTGCTACAACCGTAAACACTATTCATTCTCCTATGGTCATTACTATCTTCTCTATTGATCATACCTCCACTGCAATTTCTCTGATGAAAATTTCCAAATTCACTGTTTGGTATTCCTTCATCTCCCCTCAACTCCATCACTTATGGTTACAAATCAAGTTCCAAGAATTAGAATGGTGCGTCTCATCATCACAACTAATCCACCTTAAATAATTGATTAACCATTCTAGACAAGATGGTGATTTAAGGTTTTTTTTTAAGCTTCTAACTTGGTAGTTGCAATCAACATTTGTATTAAAAGTTTTGTTGTTGTTCAAGTAGTGTGTTTTAGAAAAGAACCCATTGAACATTCTAATACTATTTTCTCCCAAAATATGAAATCCACTAAAATTTAGAGAAAACCCCTCCAACATTACAACATGCCTTTGTATGTAGCCCATTAACATTTCAAATGAAAGAATGAAAGAAAACATGGAACTAAGCTCAAACACATGTAAATAAACATTAGTCATTATCAAATAAGTTACATAAATGAGAATCATTTTTTTTTTCTTTTTTTTTTTCTTTTCTGCTTCCCTATATTGTTACAGAGGCCTATCCATGTCCACATCATCATTTCTTCTCAGTTGTGCATGTAATCTCACTGTCCTTTGCAAAGATGGGTCCTCTACATTAACAAATAAAAGGCTTCATTAATTAAAAACATATTATCATAATTGGGGTTAATCTAAAAATCTATTTATCATTGTTACAAGCATTTCAATACTTTAAAAAACATAAACATGATGCTCTTTACCTTGTCCAACCACATCATCTTGCCCGATGGCTTGAACCTCAACACGCTCATCGGGAACAACCTCTACATCCCCTGCAATTGCAATACAAAATGTTTTATTAATCCCAACACATTATAATTAAATTTTTATTACTACGCCAAATTCAATATAACATGTTTACTTGTATTAAATATTCATTAATCAAAATTTGAATAGAAAATGTATACCTTGAGTACTACAATTCACATTAGAATCGATGCCTCTGTCGTGCTCGGCCGGTGCAGTATCGATATCGGTAGGCTGGATTCAAATGTAAATAATTAGTGCATTTATTGACAATATATACATATAAATACAAGACAAATACTGGGAAATGTTAATCATTCAGTTTAATACATATAAATATATTCACTTTAAAGTTTTAAACAAATATATAATCAGTGTTTCCTTACTTAAAACAAATATATTCACTTTATGTTGTAATTTAACATCAAATATAGTAATTGGTAAAGTTTTCAACTTGAAATAAAAATCAATTGGCTTATTTATTTGATCAACAGATCCAACAGAAGAACCTTGTGCACTCATTGCTCGATATCGTTCAGCCACGACTTTATAGCCTTGTTTGTAGCCTATTTTTTTGTCCTCTTCTGTAATCAATTTTTTTGAACTCCAAGGCCTGCATTTTTTATTGGTATCATGAATTTTTATTGTAGTGAATTTCATCAAAACTAAATTGATTACAATTTAATTATAAATATTTGCATACAATTTTTCATTTACTAATACTTACAACTCGTGCAGCAAGTTTTGAATATCCACCCGAGCCAAGCCTGTGTTGCCCATGCTTTTGTTTTCTTACTGTTGTTGCCTTTGTTGTGTTAGGCAACCTATGTGATGTTTGAAATATGTTAGATCACATAAGTACAAAGAGTAAAGAGTACATAATTTCATTATTAACATTATCACATACCTTCTTTCCTCAGGTTATACTATTCATCCACTATGTCTTGCACTTCTCTTAAGTGCATACTTTTTAAGATCCTCCCACTCATTAATAGGAATATATGGAGGCTGCTTGTAATGAGGGTTGTGTTCTATTTGGGTCCTATAGTTGTCCCTCATATACTTCAAAATAGTGCCCGCTTTGTCAAGGAGTCTAAGTCTATGAAAAACTTCGGGTCCAAAAAGTGTTGTCATAGAGTCAATGAGTTTATTCTTTAAGGGTATGTGAAAGATCATGAGGGGCCAAACTATGCCCTTAAGTGGCAATGAAAAATCAACAAATCAGGGTTAGTCAACTTGACGTGAAAATTTCAACTACCTATCAACCTAATATCAAAAAGTTTTAAGAATAGAATTTGTAGAAAATTGAATGTAGTTTCTAAACTACTAGGCCTTTTTTGAAAAAAAGTTAGTATGATTGGTGAAAAGTATAAATTTAAATGCAACAATACAAAAAATTTTGGAAAAAAATAAGAAGTAGGTGTATGTCTGACCACATTAATTATAATCAAATAATAATATTTTATTATAAGATTTTATATATAAGTAGTAGACTCATGTCCGGATGTGACGCATATTTTTTTATAATTTTATTCCAAAAAAATAATTAATTATGAATTTTTTGCTACAACATTTTTAGAATAAAAAAACTCTCGTGTCTGACCACCGTAACTCATTCAAAACTTTACAAAATTTAATTTTTTTTTTCCTTATAGTAGATGAAGCATAGAATGTGATGCATTTTTTGGATTTCAAAAATGTTATACTATCTAAAAGTTATAGTCATTTTTCAATTAGTATATAAATCAACACTTTAGATGTAACTCAATTGGAAAATAACTAATAATTACTTACCGAATTCAAAATTTGACAGCAATTATATCGATAGAAAGCTGATAATCTCCTTAAGATACCCTTTTCATTTCATCAAATTCGGGTTAAAAAAAATTCGTCGGCTACATGGTCAAAGTTTGGATCTTAGAGAAATAGGGGAAAAACATGTTTTTGAGACATTTCAATAGTTGACCATGTAGGTTTGGTGCACAAAGCAATACCGAGCCTAATCGAGTACTCGATATTTTCAGGTACTCAAAAATGTCGGTAGAATTTTGATTTTTCACTTTTCCCTCCCCTTTCTCCCTCCCATTTCTCCATCCTTCATATGATTATATATATTAGATTATATATTATATATATTAAATATTATATAATATACATTTTATAATAAATATTATTAATATATATTAATATTAAAAATGTTACATTATATATCATATATTATATATTATTTTATATGTATAATATATTAATATGTATTTTACAACTATGTACAAAAGGTTGGAAGATTGCAGAAAAATCATGGATGGCCATTGAAAGAAGCAAAGGAAATCAATCGGCCATTTAAAAAATTCATGGGCAGCCATTGAGGAAGAGAGAGAGTGAGAAGGTGGTGGGGGATGTGTGTGTGTGTGTGTGTGTGAGAGAGAGAGAGAGAGAGAGAGAGAGAGAGAGAGAGAGAAGGGGAAGGATAACCAATTCATTACAATATTAATCAGTAAGGAGCAAGGTAAACTTAAATAATATCACAACAGGCATTAGAAATCCAAATTCTAATTAGGATTTTTAAGCAAAGTGAGTAAGGTCCTGGATAGGGACATTACAGATCCACACATTGTTCAGTAGATACCTCCAAGAACCCACATACACGGGAGTAGGTTTGAAGTAAGACTAAGATTGTTTATCGGTTCAAAAATATTATTGTGTTGTACTTTTGATTAACATCCAATGATTGGATGTGAAATTCACAAATTTGATTATATTACCACTGGTTCTATTTCAAATTCTGGAAAAAATGGATATATGACATATGTTCATAAATTTCAGTCAACACCTATTTACAATAACACATCAGTTTATTTTTATGCATTGAGAATATCATCAATAGGAATTAAACTAAAATTGACATAGGTCATAGGAAATAAATTCCCGAGCTATTTTCTATCTTCTACATTTTGAGTTTCTTATTACAATCAGGAGAAGAATATTACTCTCCAAATAGTTTTGGACAATAACATTTGTACTTCCTCTTCACAAATATTTCTTCCCTCATCTTGTTGCCTATTGATACCGACAAAGTGAATCTAGGCATTTCTACCATGTAATGGGAGAACAATGATTTCCTAATTGATATGTGTCTAAATAATACATGCAAGAACCTTTTCTTTGATATTGCTCACTAACCCTTTACAACAGAAAATGTTTACAAAAACTGGCATGTACTTGCATGAGGAAATTATATATTACAGAAATCTTGCATAGAAGCAGCTGGAAAGCCACTCAAAAAGTAGTAACTGATAGCAAGTGGGATAATGCAGATGCTTTAATAAACCACTATCTTCTATACTCAGGCAACATCTGGTTCATCTGCTCGACTGGGGCATGTTTGGGAATAGACAGTCTCCATTTAAACGCAAGTCTCTAGAAGTAGTTATATTTGTTAGTGGAGAAGATACACCCATTGGATCTACAATAACTTTATGCTCACTGGAATTTCCATTTCTCTTCAATTGGGATACTCTTAAAAAAATTGCATCTACCCTTTTACCAATTTGGGAAATCAATGGGTCTATTTGTGGACCTCCAAGGAGTTGGTCACCTAAATGAGAACCTTGAGATGAATCAGAAACTTCTCTATGAAAGAGATTAGTACCTTGAGAAGCTCTCCAATTGTTAGCTGAATTAAAACCTTGGACCATAGATGGCTGCCCTTTGTTATAAAATGAGGAGTGAGACTGCCTTGCCAAAGGTGGCAATGAACTTGCATTTGAGGGATAATGCCCAACATGAGTAACCTGGTTTCCCAAGTCCTGTAAATGCAAGGCCATTGATGAATAGGCATTTCTAATAGAAATATTTATGGTGCTAGAATGAAGTGCATGACCAAATTATTTGCCTGCTAATGAACCAATTTGAGGCTTCATTTCACATTGCTCTGTGGATAATTCCACAACACTTTTTACTTCTCTATCTAAATTTTTTGTGTCAGTTTACATGTGCACTGAAGAGCTTCTATAACTACTTGAGCTACTAGTAGATGGTGAGTACTAATCATCATCATCATTTGAAATAGGCTCACACACATATCTTACTTCTTTCCTTTGTCACTTTCCCCTTCCTAGCTCTTCCTCCTTATCTGTAACTTCTATCATGGGTCTAAGAAGCTCTTCCCACTCTTTCCCATTAATATGCAAATATTTTTGTCCATAATAGTATTTTTTGCATTTATTATGATAGTGATCCAATTTGATGCACCTTTTCTATTTGATCCATACTTCCCTTTCATTTCACTTGCTTTTCCCATTTTGCACATCATAGGCCAGGATTTGACAGTGGGTATGACATTGGTACTGCCGACGTTAATGATAAATTTTACCTTTTAGCTATTAATTTTTTCTCATTTTTCTTGTATGATGCTTTTGTATACGAATTGTGGATATTCTTTGGGAAAATTTTCATTTTTTCCTATAGGATGCCTTTGTATACAAATTTTGGAGAATCTCTATTAATTAAAGAGTAGGTAAGGATGGCTAAGATGAGTGCAACAAAGAGGGAGAGGACTAAATTAAGAGAGAGGAGGTGGAGAGTGATAACGATGAAAATATCTCAAGGCTTGAGGAAATATGGAAATTATAATTTCTTCCTCCCAGAGCAGACATTAATGAAGTTCTTCGTGCCTTAGTAGAGGAAGCCGACTGGATTGTTGAAGCTGATGGTACTACATACATAAATGTGGTATGTATTTTTGGCCTAAATTTTATTTTTCATTTCTTTTAGGTCTTTAAAGGCGGCTGACTAAATCTTTGTATTAAATGTCAGGGAATGCATGAAAATAATATGATTCCAAGCATGAGCATGAGTCCCTACAGGGGCATAGTTGTGCCTTTTATAGGTGTCATAAACCCTATCTACACTGAAATGGAGGCTTTGAAGAATAGTTTACTAGAGGCAGAGAGAGAGAGAGGGAGAGGGAGAGAGAGAGAGAGAGAGAGAGAGAGAGAGAGAGAGAGGAGAGAAAGGAGAGAGAGAGAGAGAAGGTGAGAGAGAGAGTGTGTGAGAGAGAGACCCTAGTACACCTTATCACGTGTTAGGACCCCTAGGAAGTCCCCATGACTCCTTTTGACACATTGGAACCCTCAAGTGTGTCCTAAGGGGTCATGCGACCCCTTCAAACACACTTGAGGGTTAAAATGTGTCAAAAGGGGTCATGGGGACTTCCTAGGAGTCCTAGTATACCTTATCATATGTTAGGACCCCTAGGAAGTCCCCATGACCCCTTTTGACACATTCAAATGCTCAAGTGTGTCCTAAGGGGTCATAGGACCCCTTAGGACACACTTGAGCATTCCAATGTGTCAAAAGGGGTCATGGGGACTTCCTAGGGGTCCTAGTATGCCTTATCACATGTTAGGACCCCTAGGAAGTCCCCATGACCCCTTTTGACACATTGGAACCCTCAAGTGTGTCCTAAGGGGTCCTATGACCCCTTTGGACATAGTTGAGCATTCAAATTTGTCAAAAGGGGTCATGAGGACTTCCTAGGGGTCCTAGTATGCCTTATCATGTGTTAGGACCCCTAGGAAGTCCCCATGACCCCTTTTGACACATTGGAACCCTCAAGTGTGTCCTAAGGGGTTGTACGACCTCTTCGGACAAACTTGAGTGTTCAAATGTATCAAAAGAGGTCATGGGGACTTCCTAAGGGTCCTAGTACACCTTATCACATGTTAGGACCCCTAGGAAGTCCCCATAACCCTTTTTGACATATTAGAATGGTCAAGTGTGTCCTGAGGGGTCCTACGACCCTTTCGAACACACTTGAGCATTCAAATGTGTCAAAAAGTGTCATGGGGACTTCCTAGGGGTCTTAGTACACCTTATCACATGTTAGGACCCCTAGAAATTCCCCATGAGCCCTTTTAACACATTGGAACCCTCAAGTGTGTCCTAAGGGGTCCTACAACCCCTTCGGACACACTTGAGCATTCAAATGTGTCAAAAGGGGTCATGAGGACTTCCTAGGGGTCCTAGTATGCATTATCACATGTTAGGACCCCTAGGAAGTCCCCATAACCCCTTTTGACATATTAGAACCCTTAAGTGTGTCCTAAGGGGTCATACGACCCCTTCAGACACACTTGAGCATTCAAATGTGTCAAAATGGGTCATGAGGACTTCCTAGGGGTCCTAGTACACCTTATCATGCATTAGGACCCCTAGGAAGTCCCCACGACCCCTTTCAACACATTGGAACCCTCAAGTGTATCCTAAGGGGTCCTATGACCCCTTCGGACACACTTGAGCATTCATATGTGTGGAAAGGGGTCATGAGGACTTCCTAGGGGTCCAAGTATGCCTTATCACGCGTTAGGACCACTAGGAAGTCCCCATGACCCCTTTCGACAAATTGGAACCCTCAAGTGTGTCCTAAGGGGTCATAAGACCCCTTCAGACACACTTGAGCATTCAAATATGTCAAAAGGGGTCATGAGGACTTCCTAGGGGTCCTAGTACACCTTATCACTTGTTAGGACCCCTAGGAAGTCCCCATGACCCCTTTTGACACATTGGAACCCTCAAGTGTATCCTAAGGGGTCCTACGACCCCTTCAGACACAATTGAGCATTCAAATGTGTCAAAAGGGGTGATGAGGACTTCCTAGGTGCCCTAGTATGACTTATCACGTGACAGGACCCCTAGGAAGTCCCTATGACCCCTTTCAACACATTGGAACCCTCAAGTGTGTCCTAAGGGGTCCTCCGACCCCTTCAGACACACTTGAGCATTCAAATGTGTCAAAAGGGGTCATGAGGACTTCCTAGGGGTCCTAGTATGCCTTATCACGTGTTAGGACCCCTAGGAAGTCCCCATGACCCCTTTTGACACATTTGAACCCTCAAGTGTGTCCTAAACAACTCTGACCTATAAATATATATTTGCAATAATGAGATTAGTAGAGTGGTACAACATAGAGTAATAAATCTACAAAATAGGATGATAGCATAATAAAATTACAATTTGATTGAACTAAAAATTAAAACTTACATCTGTTGATCCCTACTCTGGAATAGTGGGTTGGGTCAACAAAGATATGAAGGATTCTCGTGGGCCCTCCCTCACTCTGGGAATAACCTATGAGAGTAAAAATATTTTCAATTATATATAAATGTACTTCATCATAACAAACTTAGTTACAAAATACAAATAACAATATGTAAAAGTCTACGTACAATCAGGCTATCACTCCAAATCGAGATGCCTGTTAGCCTAGGCTCCTGAACCCATGTTGGGACATCATCAAGAGCCACACCCTATACAATAAAGTGCAAGTAAAATATTTATTACTACACACAAGTGGCATACATATACATGCATAATTAATCTTAAACAATTAATTACCCTTCCTTTGTCGACACCTGATGAAGGAACCCCCTCATGCCCCCCACTGACATCAGTTGTAGCCTGGAAGAGTAGAATAAGATGACAATATATCAGTAAATGTATGAATTTTATTGCTCTAATTGATAGAGATTTAAGCATGTAGACCAAATGATATAAAAAAAAGTAATGGGTACATAATTTATAATATACCATATAGGCATCAAGGCCAAATGAAATGGATGAAAGTGTGGAGTCATCCACCTATCTCAACTCCTCCTCTATCATCGACTGAACATAAATGGAAAAAATATATATACATAAGTGCATGCAATCATTAAAACTAATCTAAATAAATAAATTATTTTTAAATTAAATAAGTCATGTGACAAATTTATTTAAAATGTGTACTCTTACCGTATCAACATGAGTCCATGACTCTGCATACACCTCTTGAGCACTCTCATGAGATGTAGATGCTCCATGAGGTGTTGCAGCCTCTGCAGCTGTGTCTCCTATATCCTCCTCATCAATAACATATTGATATGTATCACCATCAATAAGCGATCCGAGACACATATTCTTGTATATAATGCAAATATGGGGCTCTCATACATGTGAACTTCAGTGAGATGTCGATGCACCAGCATCATCCACACCAAGAGGCAACACTGACCTGGTCTACGTGATCAAATGATCACTTAGCAAATGAATGGCCCTAATAGTCTATGAGGCAGCCTCTGCAATGATATTGGGATGCTGCACTGGAGGAGGGGGTGCGACATTAGTGGGGGGACGAAGGTAGTGGCCTTTTTGCGCTGGAAAAATGGCCTAGTTTGAGGAGCTCCTCCGCCTATGCCCATGTTGGGCCTCATGCTAAAATAATTAATAATTGTGACCAAGCACAAACTCAACATATAATTTTTTTATGAAATAGAAAGGGAGCTCCAAATTGCTATGGGGTGGTTTATCAAAAACCATCCACCAACGATCCCAAAAGTGTGTGCGCATTGCTTCATTTGTGCACCATTTTATTGATAATTTAGGCTTTTGGGGGTCAACTTGTAATCTGGTTTTAGGATTCACAAAAAGGGAGGCTATATCTTCCTTAGTTATATTAAGGGCCACAATCCCATTATGGTCAAGCCCGTCATCATATTGGGCGTGCATATCATCACGCCAATGAAGAGGAACATTATGTTGCCATGTGAGTGTGTCAATGTTTTCAATAATAGTATTTAGGGTGGCAAGCATGAGACCTAATATAGGTATATTCTGATATGTGTTTTGGAAACCTCGTATTGTGTTCAAATTATCTTGTATCAAATCTTCTAAAGATCGAGGGTTTTGAGACATGGGATTGTTTTGGGGATCGTTATTTGGTGCAGGAGGGTTATTTTCTTCATTGTTGTTAGCCATGCCTGATTAAATTAAAAAAAAATCTAAATTTCAATTTGATTTCATATATTATTACAAAAATAAATACAAAACCCTATTTCAACCAAAAAAACTACATTTAGCATCAAAATGAAATAAAATAATCAAAATATACAAAGAGTTTACTTACCATATATACTGCGGAGTCAAATTTGTTGTTGGGAAAATCAGATACCCAAAACAATCAAGTATTAGATATATAGAGCTATTTTACAAACTTAAAAACAATGAGTGGAATGAGAAACATGGCCCGTGGGTTTTGATTTATGCCACAGGTTTCAGGTACCCGATGAGGATTGTGCTTTGGTGTCAAGTTTGCCTAGGTGTACTGATGCCCAGACCTACTAAAAAGTCAACAAGCATTTTCACATGCTTTTGGATGAGTAAAAAGTGAATATTTTTCACATCGCCACTTTTTTGCCCCTCATAATCTTGCACATACCCTTAACCCTTTATCTTGTACTAACCATCTTTTAAGAAAAAAAACTGTTAGATTCATAAATGAAGTGTAGCTACCTTTAATATACTTGAAGAAAGGGATGAAATGAAATCTAATCTTGCAATGAAATCAAAATATGATACCATGTGTGTATGGTTGGCCCAAAAATGCACAAACATTCATCATTAAGTTTTTCATAAAATAGATTATTCCCTGGAAGATAATTATGAGATTATTATAATTAGTTATTGCAAGGGACCACATAGGGGGTTAGTTCATTACATTATGAGTATTATATTGTATAGTAAAAGAAAGGATCAGTCTTTAAAGTACCTGGAAATTGGGTTACTCTCAAGGGAAGTCCATCTTCATTGCTCACAAGCAATTGATCACACTGTATTGTTCCCGTACATTTAACATGAGTACATCCAGAAATTGCATCATCACCTCCTACATAAAATGAATCCAATATTACAAAATGCCCCCTAAGAAAGAATATATAGTTCACATGAAATAAACACATGATAAATAAGAGAGAAAAAGAGGAGTCTACTTACCAATAGTAGGTGTTGTCATCGCATCTATGGTCATGCTACGTGTTGCGGACATTGTAGGCAAAACTACCTCTGTGGATCTGATCCTCGTACCATGCACCGTACTCAACATAGGTTCAATAGCAGGTGCTGAACAAAAATATTGTTAGAGCATAAAAAAATATGGATAACCATGGAAAAGATGGAGGATAAAACATGCGATGTACCATCTGAAGTAGTTTCATCTGAGGTAATGCCCTTTAATCTATTTAGCATCCCCAGTAAAGAGAACACATATATTTTAGTTAATGACAAATAAAATAGTATACTATAAAATCATTATTGAACTTTTGTTATAATTAAAAACTACATTAATACTTACTCTATAGTTCTGAACATGGCCAATAACCATATCTGATGCCCTATGTATTTAAGGAGTGTGAGGTTGAATATTTGTCATTTGAGCTAACTCTTTTGATATTGCATGAAGGACCTTTTCCACTGCAACCACAGGATCAACCTCTAATAAAAAATCAACATCGAATGAATCCTGCTCATTCTGCGGCTCCTCATGGACAACCTATTCCTTTCCCTTTTTCTGATCATCACTCATTTGTGAGAACAATATTATTAGCCCTTTATTCAAAAGTAATCCAAAATAGTAGAACAACAAAAAATACGCATTAACATAACAAAAAATATGTGTTAACATTTTTCTTGTATGTGCATTTGTACAACAACAATGAGTTTTACCTGTCGGGAAAAACTCCCATGAGAATTATCACCGCTGTGTGTATCGTGTGGCTCTTGATCCATACTATAGCTCTGCATTTCAAAAAAAATCATTCAGACATGTTAAAACACGTGTTCTTATGCTACGTTACGTTGAATAATAGACAATTATCAAAATGTGTACCACATTGTCCATGATAGTGATGGAGTTTTTTGTATCTATGCGATTCAAATTGTAATCGATAAGTAGCTCCTCACCTCTACGTATTGATTTGATCGCACCTACAAATACGTGATTTCCCTTGTGCGCCTCAAATATGCAATTGGGCTGCTTCCTAGTTGACACAGGTCATGTACTATTTATAAAACTTGCAATATTCCCTGATGCTTTGGGTCTTCCATCAATGTATATAGCTACTTTTTTACTTTGTTCACTAAATTTTGTTGTATATAATTTTCTGCGATTGCATACCTACACATACTTTTTTTATATTTAACAATCTGCATCCAACTACTATAATCATAACATGGTTTGACCTACTCCATCAATTCAACAACTTTTTTGTAAGAGACCTTTATGCCATCCATGGAAAATAGGCCCAAACCATGTAATGAAGATGGTGCTATGCGATATATCCTCTCTTTAACAAAAAAATTAGTGTTTATTGAAGGAAGTTCATCGGGGACCCATTATTTCTGTAGATGTTTGTACCTAGATGACAGCTCGGAGTCGCCTTTTCTCTCATCATCATAAGAACACGACCCCCCTTGAGGAAGGAAAAATTTCATGCATTTATTGAATTTCTTTATGATCTTTTGACCTTGAGTTGATCTTATTGAATTACACGTACTAAATATCTCACTTTCTTCTTCCATTCCTATATTTTCCTCGCTCGAGGAAGACAATTATGATAAATACCTATTCACTGGTACCCGCACTTCATGCAGTGAGAAAGATGGGTGGCAATGAGAGAGATATTTTACAAATGGTAAAAGACATTAATCTCTATGGGGTGTATTGACTTGTACCTAACAATCCATGAGACTGTGTGGGATACCTAACATAAGATAATAGTTATATAACCAAACAAACATAGTTCACTCCATAGTTTTCATTATATCTTGTGAAGGACATTATACATTGTTAAAATTATCTATTTATCCAACAATATTTTGAATATCTCAGCATTGCATATAACTAAAGATCTCAGCATTGCATGAGACACCACTATTGTGGCATTTCATCAAACAGTTCTCATGCCTTGCCAGTGTTTTTATTACATCTTGTGAAGGACTTTATACATTGTTAAAATTATCTATTTATACTTTCAGAATTAGCTCACTCCATTGCAAGGAACAAAGAAAATCCCTTGTGATTTAACATCATTGAGATGCCTCCTTTCATTAACTTCATGTCACCTTCTCATAGCTTATCATAGCATCCTATGTGTTTCATCCTTCGTTTATACACTTACTTCGACCAAACTTTTAATTTTTTGATAGATTTCACCAAAGGCTTTGTAGGAAACCAAAGGCATTATAAATCATGAATTCGCTATAAAATTAATGTATTGCTCTAGATTTCATATGGACATTTTGTCAAATGGTTGGCATGTATGTTTATTCAAATAGAGTTATATCATTTGGAATGGATATATGATCGGTTGATATCGAATTCTATGTCAAGATTTATAGCATTAAATTGATCATAGTTAGAAGACTCAGACACAAGAAGAATATGCTACAAAACATGTGCACTTAGGAAAATGCACTCAGGAACATGTGCAGTGTATAGGCATTGGAATCCAAATGAAGCCCTACATTTATATCTCTATGAACACCTAGTGAATCACTATTGTGGCTGCATTTATGTCTCTATGACCACCTAGTGAATCACTGTTGTGACTGCATCATTCAAATAGTGCAACAACAACACCAGATGTTGTTGTTCCATCTGGTGTTGCTATGGCATCATTTCCAAATGATTCATCCACAACAATAACCCACCATGCTCATCAACACAAGGTAGACATGATCAAGCATAAGCAATGGAGGGGACATTATCAAGGTCAAATTTCATTCCTTGAGATTTTATATTTGTATAGTTATAAAATTTCATGCCTTGAAATTTTATAACATAGTTCCTTAGCATTTGATCTTCATATTGCAGCCATGACTTGAGGTAGGCATTCAAGCTTTATCTTCTCATTAACTCAATTTCATTTTGATGACATTTGTTGATTTAATTGTGACATCAGCTTGGTTATAAACAAAAATAAAAAGAAAAAGAAAGTGTCATTTGTAATTTTTGTGAATTCGAAGAGCTGCTGCAAAGATGACACTGCACTTTTGCATGACGTGAAGAGGACATTCAAGTTTGGCATGCACGAAGAGGCTGGCACCATGTAGGAAGAGGGAACTACCACTTGAGGTAAGCATTCAAGATTTGTCTTCTCATTAACTCAATTTCATTTTGATGGCATTTGTTGATTTAATGGCACAATATGAATGTTAATAGTGGTATTGTTTACATCTTAGCATTTGGAATGCTCGATGACCCGTGAGCTTTGAGAGCTAGGGCATCATTTCTATTACCTTCAAGGCATTGTGTGAAGTGTTTGATCTCTCTTTATTTGTTTTGCTGCTTATATTCACTATATGGTACTCCCTGTTTATGATCATTTCATGAGGAAATGTCTTGATGGCTCGCGGGCGGCAAGCTAGGGCATCATGCATTGTTTATGAGCTCACTGTTTGGGCACCTCATGTCCCTATTTGATTGGCTAGTGCTCTATTTGTTATATTGAGTTTACATCATATATTTAGTCTTAATAAATATCTTATAAAATAACATAAAACTAACCCAAAATACTTTGTCTTAATAAAATCTTAATAAAATAATATATTTAGTCTTAATAAAATCTTCTAAAATAACATATATTGTGTGAAGTGTTTGATCTCTCTTTATTTGTTTTATTGTTGATATTCACTAGCTATGTGGTACTCCCCATTTATGATCATTTCATGAGGAAATATCTTGATGGCTCGTGGGCTGCAAGCTAGGGCATCATACATGGTTCATGAGCTCACTGTTTAATACTAGCATTGTTTACGTATTTTCATTTGGAATTCTTGATGACCCGTGAGCATTGAGAGCTAGGGTATCATTTCTATTACCTTCAAGGCATTGTGTGAAGTGTTTGATCTCTCTTTATTTTTATTTTTTTGATATTCACTATGTGGTACTCCCCGTTTCTGATCATTTCATGAGGAAATGTCTTGATGGTTTGTGGGCTTCAAGCTAGGGCATCATGCATTGTTTATGAGCTTACTGTTTGAGAACCGACTAATCAAATAGGGACATGAGGTGCTCAAACAGTGAGCTCATAAATAATGCATGATGCCCTAGCTTGTAGCCCACGAGCCATCAAGACATTTCCTCATGAAATGATCATAAACAAGAAGTACCACATAGTGAATATCAACAACAAAACAAATAAAGAGAGATCAAACACTTCAGACAATATATGTTGTTCTATAAGATTTTATTAAGACTAAATATATTATTTTATTAAGATTTTATTAAGACAAAGTATTTTGGGTTAGTTTTATGTTGTTTTATAAGATTTTATTAAGACTAAATATATGATGTAAACTCATAATTATACTTGATATATATATACTTCAAAGGAGGAATTATGAAATATAGTTGTAGGTAGTTATCTCTTCTATAATGATGGAGAGGTGAAAGGTAATGATCAATGAGGTTGCTTCTATTAGATCATACATTAATACACTTACTGTTTTGAATTTGAGCTCGGGCATCAGGCAATGTTATTGTTGTCATTGCATGCTTGTTGTTGTTGCGCACCATATGTTGTTTTATACACTGTTTATTTCATTGAGACCATGAGCTTGACATTTGTAATGTATTTTCTGTTATTGGATCAATGCTACCATTTTGTTTAGGCTATAGATGCATTGAATCACCACTGCCATTCTATTTTTATAGCAGCAATATAACAAACAGAGCACTGGCCAATCAAATAGGGACATCAGTAAGACATTTAATGCATTATTACTTCATCATGATGATAAAAATTTCATTGGCTTAAAGCACATAGAATGTGGGTAGATGCATTGAATCACCATGTCCATTCTATTTTGATGAAGAGGAACTATGTTATTAAATTTCAAGGCATCAAATTTTATAACCGTACATATATTTTATGAGTATAACTATACAACAGAAGAGAACCCACATGCCTTGGTTGTTATTGGTCTATGAAAGGTTTTGGTTTGCCTTTCCCAATTGAGATGTCATCTTAAGATTCAAAAGGACCAAGGTAATAATAAGTCTTGAACATAAATGCATGATTATGGATCCTCAAGTAGGAGTTGTGATGCAAAGGAAGAACAATTATATGGGTTTACCCACATGAGGACAATGGTTTCATTCATCTTTCTTTCAAGTTCTCTTGGGTACTTTCCTTGGCTTCTAGGCTTGGACATCCTATAGGGGTTGAACCAAAATTACGAAGGCAATAAGGACACATAAAACAATAGGTTTGGGGACTTAGACTTATGTTCAATCCTTAGTAATGGTTTGGGGAACTAATTACTAGATGAGTGACTACAGTACCTAGTTTGCATTATTAGATGATCTTGTTTAATTTGTGTTCATTTCATGCAAAGATACATGTAAAGGAAAATAAATTTTTGCATCTAAAGATTACATGTATATATATGAAACATAACCTGTATATACTATACAAGGAAAATAACTTTTAGAAGAAAATGCAAGAGTACAGTCATACATAAGAGGATGAACATAAATAATAAGGGTGTCAGACATTACCTAAAGTGATGAATTTTTTACCCAGGTATGAATCTAGTGTGCCCCTGTGTGATCCAGAACTTGCAAAGAAAAGAGAGATGGGGGTTAGATAAAAAATATCTAAGAAATGAATGGCATCCTATTATTGATCCTTATCTACAATTATGCATGTGCATAGTCAATCCATACACTTCTGAAAGAAAAACCATGCTATAGGACATGTGCACTCAGAAGAATGTTGCAGAGAGTAAATGGCTACATTTATGTCTGCATGAACACTTGGTGAGTCACTATTGTGACTGCATCATTCAAAAAGTGCAACAACAACACCAGATTTTTTTTTTCATCTGGTGTTACTATGACATCATTTCCAAATGATATACCCACAATAGTCACACACCATGCCCATCACCACAAGGCATTCATGAGCAAGCATGAGTAAGAAATGAAAGGGGCATACATCATCATCAAATTAGAGGAGAAAAGCATCACATCTACATATTAAGGGAGGAGTACATCATGGATTTCAAGTAAAGATAAAAACACCACAACATGGTTGGTAGTCCCAAGGAGGCCCCATTGCATGCATTGAGTAAGCTACATCAAAACAAAGAGGTACACAAATCTACATCATCTATACATTAATGCTATGGCATGGAGTATATTTGAATTTGCATTTTAAAGGATAAGTAAGAAAGCTGCATGATGCTAGTGAAATTAACAAAGGTACAGATCTAATGAAGTAATGAAGCTACCCACATTCTATGTGCTTTGAGCCAATGAAATTTTTATCATCATGATGAAGTAATAATGCATTAAATGTCTTACTGATGTCCCTATTTGATTAGACAGTGCTCTGTTTGTTATATTTCTGCTATCAAAATAGAATGGCAGTGGTGATTCAATGCATCTACAGCCTCAACAACATGGCAAAATCAATCCAATAACAGAAAATACATTACAAATGCCAAGCTCACAGTCTCAATGAAATAAATAGTGTATAAAACAATATATGGTGCACAACAGCATCAAGCATGCAATGACAACAATAACATTGCATGATGCCCAAGCTCAAATTCAAAATAGTAAGTGTATTAATGTATGATCTAATAGAAGCAACCTCATTGATCATTACCTTTCACTCCTCCATCATTATAGAAGAGATAACTACCTATAACTATATTTCACAATTCCTCCTTTGAAGTATATATATATCAAGTATAATTATGAGTTTACATCATATATTTAGTCTTAATAAAATCTTATAAAACTAACCCAAAATAATTTGTTTTAATAAAATCCTAATAAAATAATATATTTAGTCTTAATAAAATTTTATAAAACAACATACATTGTGTGAAGTGTTTGATCTCTCTTTATTTGTTTTGTTGTTGATGTTCACTATGTGGTACTCCCTATTTATGATCATTTCATGAGGACATGTCTTGATGGCTCGTGGGTTGCAAGCTAGGGCATCATGCATTATTTATGAGCTCATTGTTTGAGCACCAACCAATCAAATAGGAACATGAGGTGCTCAAATAGTGAGCTCATAAACAATGCATGATGCCCTAGCTTGCAGCCCGTGAGCCATCAAGACATTTCCTCATGAAATGATCATAAACAGGGAGTACCACATAGTGAATATCAATAAAAAATAAAATAAAGAGAGATCAAACACTTCACACAATGCTTTGAAGGTAATAGAAATGATTCCCTAGCTCTCAAAGCTTGTTGGTCATGAAGCATTCTAAATGAAAAGATGTAAACAATGCTAGTATTAAATAGTGAGCTCATGAACAATGTATGATGCCCTAGCTTGCAGCCTGCGATCCATCAAGACATTTCCTCATGAAATGATCATAAATGGGGAGTACCACATAGCTAGTGAATATCAACAACAAAACAAATAAAGAGAGATCAAACACTTCACACAATATATGTTGTTTTATAAGATTTTATTAAGACTAAATATATTGTTTTATTAAGATTTTATTAAGACAAAGTATTTTGGGTTAGTTTTATGTTGTTTTATAAGATATTTATTAAGACTAAATATATTATATAAACTCAATATAACAAATAGAGCACTGACCAATCAAATAGCGACATGAGGTGCTCAAACAGTGAGCTCATAAACAATGCATGATGCCCTAGCTTGCATCCCGCGAGCCATCAAGACATTTCCTCATGAAATGATCATAAACATGGAGTACCACATAGTGAATATCAATAGAAAAAAAAATAAAGAGAGATCAAACACTTCACACAATGCCTTGAAGGTAATAGAAATGATGCCCTAGCTCTTAAAGCTCACAGGTCATCGAGCATTCCAAATGCTAAGATGTAAACAATGTCATTCAGACATGTGTACTGTGAGCTTTCTTGCAACAAATGGACTTGGTATGATTTTCACAATAGTACATGTGTTGAAGGAAAGCTCAAAGTACTGCTTAGGAAAATATGAATGTTCATCACCTGTGCATATCATAGTTGATTAGAGAAGGTATATGCACAAAAAATAAAATAAAGAGAGATCAAACACTTCACACAATGCCTTGAAGGTAATAGAAATGATCAAAAACTTCAAAATAGGGACATTAGTAATAAAATAGGGACATCAGTAATAAAATAATACACTTTGTTTTGAATTTGAGCTCATAAAGATTAATATATCCCTATTTTATTACTGATGTCCCTATTTACATCTTTTCATCAAATGACCCAAAAACATTGAGAATGGTCCTATATGGTCACTAATAGCCAAATTTCAGAAGAATATGAATGAATATGCAAACATACATAAGTGGATGAACATAAATAATGAAGGTACCAAACATTGCCTGAAGTAATGAAGTGTTGACCCAGGGTTCAATCTAGTATGCTCTTATATGATCCAAAAAATACAAGGAAGGAAAAGATGGGGTTAGATCCAAAGGATCTAAGCAATGCCTGACACCCTATTACTGATTCTCATCTACAATTATGCATGTGCATAGTCAAGCCATACACTTCTAAAATGAACTATGCTATAGAACATGGCTGTGTGTTAATGTGATTCAAAAGCTATTATGGAAGATTGTTTTATTTTTGAGATAAGGATATCTTAATTCTAAAAGAATAAATGTTTTGAGAAATATTTGAATTTAATTTTGACAATAACATGAGGAGTGATATATTTCAAGCTTCAGCGAGAATTCATACAACGCAGTGTTCCTAGACTTACACGTATATATACATTTTGGGCTTGGCTTTAATGTCATGGAAATTTGAGTGAAATGGTAATAATATTTAAGAGCAACAAGTATGGCATTTTAAATAAGTATGCATATACATTATATAACAGGAGTGATATATTTTAATGGAAACACTTAATGAGAAGGATGCCTATATAACAGGAGGAGCGATATATTTTAATGGCAGTGGACATAAAAATTGCAATGAAACTCTGTAATTTATTATTGTAAGTGGACATAGAAATTGCAGTGTAAGTAGTAGGATGATTGTAAGTGGACATAGAAATTACAATGGAACTTTGTAATTTATTATGGCTCAGTGTTGTATATCCATAGTCAATGTTTATTTAAACTTTATGAGGATACTTATATGATGGCTTAAGTAAATTGTTCTTACCATGAGACTAGTACACCATGGGATTAGAGGATGGTTGTTATAATAACAACTATGTGTCTGTGGGATACTTTTATATTTTGTATTAAATGATGATACATATGTGTTTCTTCCTTTTACAACAGTTTATATTCTGATACTTATATCTTGAATTGTCAAATGACCAATGAGTGATAATTTTAAAAGTGTAACATAATTAAAGGCACATGAATTCATATTGTACTTAATCTGAATGCCACTATGTAATGTTTTTACTTACGATATTTTGAGTTCCCTCTCCATTTTAAACTAACCTATGACTTCAAAGGAGGAATTATGAAATATAGTTGTAGGTAGTTATCTCTTCTATAATGATGGAGGAGTGAAAGGTAATGATCAATGAGGTTTCTGCTATTAGATCATACATTAATACACTTACTATTTTGATAGCAATAACATTGCATGATGCCAAAGCTCAAATTCAAAATAGTAAGTGTATTATTTTATTACTGATGTCCCTATTTGATCTAATAGCATCAATATAACAAATAGAGCACCGACCAATCAAATAGGGACATGAGGTGTTGAAACAGTGAGCTCATAAACAATGCATGATGCCCTAGCTTGCATCTCACGAGCCATCAAGACATTTCCTCATGAAATGATCATAAACAGGGAGTACCACATAGTTAATATCAACAACAAAACAAATAAAGAGAGATCAAACACTTCACACAATGCCTTGAAGGTAATAGCAACAATTCCCTAGCTCTGAAAGCTCACGGGTCATCAAGCATTCCAAATGCAAAGATGAAAACAATGCTAGTATTAACATTCATATTTTTCCATTAAATCAACAAATGCCATCAAAATGAAATTGAGTTAATGAGAAGATAGAGCTTGAATGCCTACCTCAAGTCATGGCTTCCATATAAAGATCAAATGCTAAGAAACTATGTTATAAAATTTCATGCCAAATTTCATCAAGAATGGTCCTATATGGTCACTTATAGCCAACTTTCAGAAGAATATGAATGAATATGCAAATGTACATAAGTGGATGAACATAAATAATGAATGTACCAAACATTGCCTGAAGTAATGAAGTGTTGACTCAGGGTTCAATCCAGTATGCTCTTGTATGATCCAAAACCTACAAGGAAGGAAAAGATGGGGTTAGATCTAAAGGAAATTATTAGGGCACTATTTCTCCTTGACTGTATTCTTTTGGGGTCTGATCTATTGTTGTTGTTTCTTTTTTCTTTGAATCATTGTTTACAATTACTTTTGATTCAATATTTGTGTGAAGAACAAGAACAAAATGGTGAACAAGTGCATTTGGCAAAGATAAACATGACACATTTTGTTGGGCTGATTGGGTTGACCTGGTACCATTTACATGGCCTGGCTAGATATTAAACAGTGAGCTCATGGACAATGCCAACATTAAACAGTGAGCTCATGAACAATGTATGATGCCCTAGCTTGCAGCCTGCAAGACATCAAGACATTTCCTCATGAAATGATCATAAACAGGGAGTACCACATAGTGAATATCAATAGTAAAACAAATAAAGAGAGATCAAACACTTCACACAATGCCTTTAAGGTAATAGAAATGATGCCCTAGCTCTCAAAGCTCGCAGGTCATCAAGCATTCCAAATGAAAAGATGTAAACAGTGCTAGTATTAAATAGTGAGCTCATGAACAATGTATGATGGCCTAGCTTGCAACCCACGAGCCATCAAGACATTTCCTTGTGAAATGATCATAAATGGGGAGTACCACATAGTGAATATCAATAGAAAAGCAAATAAAGAGAGATCAAACACTTCACACAATGCCTTGAAGGTAATAGCAATGATTCCCTAGATCTCAAAGCTTGTAGGTCATCAAGCATTCCAAATGAAAAGATGTAAACAATGTTAGTATTAAACAGTGAGCTCATGAACAATGTATGATGCCCTAGCTTGCAGACCGTGAGCCATCAAGACATTTCCTCATGAAATGATCATAAACAGGGAGTACCACATAGTGAATATCAATAAAAAAACAAATAAAGAGAGATCAAACACTTCACACAATGCCTTGAAGGTAATAGCAACGATGCCCTAGCTCTCAAAGCTTGCAAGTCATCAAGCATTCCAAATGCTAAGATGTAAACAATTCCACTAATAAAAAAGCTAAGATGTAAACAATGCCACTGAAATTGAGTTAATGAGAATACAAGGATCGAATGCCTACCTCAAGTGCCAGTGCCCTCTTCCCACATGGTGTCAGCCTCTTCACGTACGCCAAACTCGAATGGCCTCTTTGCGCCATGCAAAAGTGTAGTGCCATCTTCGCGGCAACTCTTCGAATTAACACAAAAATTACAAATGACATTTTATTTCTCTTTTTCTTTTGTTTATAAATAAAGGGTGTCGCAATTATGATGTTATTGTCACTATTATGATACCGCTGGGCATACTTGCAAAAAAAACACAAAAAACAAACACAAATTGTAGCAGCGTTGCAAATTGGTGTCAAAATTTGACCCCGAATGTTGTAGTGAGGCCTTTTGTGCCGCATCATCTGGAGTACTGCCCTCAAATACTATTTTTTCAATCTCCTGTTGCTTCTTCCATATAAGGAAATTCTTGAATTCCTCACTCTTGATGAATTGATCATCATTGAGTAATTCTTCCTGGTACATTTCCCTTTCATCTTTACCAAGTAATAGGGGTAATTCAACCTCTTGTTGTGTGGCTACCTTCTTTCCTTCTCTGATATTCTTCCTCAAATGGTGATGATATGATCTATCACCAGGCACAAGGCTTTAACTCTGCTTACTTCTTTCTTTTGTCTCTTTATTTTAGAGGGCTCTCCTTCATCAAGTTTTTGCTTTTTTTGAGGTGGTTCAAATACATCACTACCCTCAGGTTCATCTTGACTTATATCAATGATAGGGGACTCATTTACTTGAGGTGGACTATCCCCTTCTTGAGATTCATCAATGTATTCTTCATAATCAAAAGAAGAGTAATCCCTTTTTACTTACAGCTTCTCTTTAAGTGTCCTTCCTACTGGATACATAGAGTGCCATGCATCTCTACCATTCTGTTAATTTTGGCTAGGTATGGGAGGTCTAGGAAGAATCCTCCAAAGGAAATGTTAGACTTCTTGAGTTGAGCCTCCAAATTCAACAAGTCATAGAATTTGGTGAGTTATCTTCCTATCTCATCCTTTTCCAACATGTTTTTTATTACATCATCTTCATCACATCCCTCATGGCTTCTTATTGTACCAATATTTGGGATAAGAAAAATTATAGCACTTCTGATGAAATCCTCTAAGTCTACATACCTATACACAACAGTAGCCATCTTGTAATGATTTAACCACAAGCTAACCTATGGTAGTGCTCTTTTCCCAATCAAAAAGCTCCCTAGTTTAAACTAACAAGGAGTAAAAGTTCCCTTCCTATGTGGCACCAAAAGCTCCTTACCAGTCCACATCAATTTCCACAAAAAATCCAACAGGGCTACCCTTGGTGGTATATACTTTGGTAACATATGAGGGGGTTGTGGGAGACCATAGACCCTAATCAGTGTAAAATTCTGACTCAGATAAAAATCTCCCCAATTATGGCCTTTATCCCATGTGTTGATAAATTGTTTAGGCCTTAGGATTTTGAGCACCAAAACTGGAAGTCTCACAATACTTGTTCCCATTAGGTCCAAAAGTGGGTGAACTATCCAATTCTAAAAGCCACAAAAATTGTTTTCATTGGAAGTATAATTGTATACTCTTAACCAAAACTGCAATGGGTTTAGCTATCCCTCAAACATTGTTCTTGGTCTCAACATATGCAAATCTAAGCTATCAACATTGAAATACAAAATTAGGTGCATTAACAAATAATAGTGCAAGAATTTTATGGGCTTCTTTTTTGCCTTAATGCACAATAGACCCTCATGTATCCTGTCAATTACGTATTGAATGTAATCATAGTCTGTGTCGGCATGTGAATTTTGAATATCTAGAATTATCATCAGTAAACCAGCTGTCAATCTCTCAGCATCTCCATCTATCCCTAAGACTCGACATAACTGATATGCCAGATACTTCATATAGAAATTTAGGGCTTTATACTCTAGGGAGCATTCATATGTGGTGGGAGAGGGGATACATATTTACCAGTTCTAGGGAAGTGTCTAGCCATCTGGCTCCTCACAAGCCCTAATTGGCTTGTATACTTTTCTTTCTCTTTCTTCAAATCTATCTTAGTAGATGACAAGGAGTAGAAGTCAAAGGCTTTAATACAGGATCCCCTATCAAGAGTAACTAAGGGAGATTAATCACCTTTCCTAATGACTTTAGATATGGGATCATAATTTCTATCCAATTCAAACATAAGGTCAACATCTACAAAGAGATCAGGGACTATCAATTTAGCCATGCCTAAAACCCATGCATTACAGATAGGGATAGGTCTATCATGATTCATGTAGAAATAATTGAAAAACATAAAACTAGAGCAAGAAGGGGTATTAGGATCCCTATAATTTTCCATGTCATCAATGAAGGCTTCATCATTTTCCTTCTTGTTTTGATTTGATCTTGGCAATAATTTAATGAATTCATCAAAAAAATTTGGCTTGCCTTTTTGTTCATCTCCCTGTTCTTTTGCTTCCCCACTAGAAGAAGCTCAGCTTGATTCTGGCTGGCTCATCTATGTAATTCTTCTATGCACACTCAGCTCTATAACTTTTCTCTGCAACTTACACTCTGCAACTACTCAAAATTCTCAATTGATCTCTTGAAAAATTATTAAGTGTAAATGTATGGATGTCCTATCTATATAATCATTAATCATTTAATACATTGGAATTAACAAAATCACTACAAATCTTCTCTGAGTCATCTCAACATTCAACTCTATGTAACACAAAAATTGAAAAATAGCTAGCCGTAATTGAGACGTGACAGTTTGCATTTCAAAAAATGCAAAGAAGAAAAAACAATGATTACTATGTCATCTTTTCAAAACCCTGGAGTACTGACAAAAATCCTCAATTATGACTTGATTGGCTAGCCTAAAACTTTATCCATCTTGGTAGAGTACTTTTCCATAGTAAAAACTCTTTTCCCTTTTTCATTAATGAGAGCTTAACCTAGGCCTTTTGGAGATCAAGCGACTGAAGGCATTCTCATGATCTCTTAATATTTTCTTGACCCATGGTTCTTTTTTGAGATTTAGCAACTGAATACATTCGCACAATCTCAAGATTATTTCCTTAACTTTGGTTACATCATGAGATCTAGAGACTGAAAGCATTCTCATGTTCTCTTTAATGATTATGTAACCTTGGTTATATTGGGAGACTCAGTGAACACCATTATCTCTGAATCGCTAAATGATTTCATTACCCTTTGTTTAATCTTGAGATTAAACTTTGATCATTGATCTTCTACCTTATCCATGACTCTCGTACAATCTCCAAGTCTTTAACTTTAACTTCAATTGATTTTGCGATCCAGCGACTGAGATCTTTCTCTGAATCTCACAAACTTTAACTTAACCTTACTCTTTCTTAGAGATTCAGTGACTGAGTGTATTCTCACAATCTCTAGATTACCTTCTTAACTTTAGTTACTTCATGAGATCTAGCGACTGAAGGCATTCTTGTGTTCTCTGAATGATTATCTTACTCAGGCTATATTACGAGATTCAGTGATCACTATGTTCTCATGTTCTCTAAATATTTTTAATAACCTTGGTTATGTCACACGATTCAATGAATACCTTTAATCTCTTGTTCACTAGATAAAATCCTTAACCTCAGTTCTATCTCAAGATTACATGCTAACTGTTGATCTTTACTGCTATCCATGGTTCTTGTTGAATCACCGGATGTTTTAAGACTCAATCAATTTATCTCGAGACTCAATGGTAGCCTTCAGTCGCTTATTCACTGAATGGAAAGAACCACTATTTTATCACCTTTTCCTTTGTTGCTGGGTCGCTGGGTAAAAAGTCTCTAAGTTCCATCTTTATGAGATTAAGCAAACACTGTGTTCTCTTAATCGCTAAATGTGACATAGATCATGTAAGGAGGATCCAATGAAGGACAGTCCAAACAAGCAACAAAATACCCACAGTGGAATAACACAACAAGATATACTTCAAATCATATTTTTATTAACATGCCCGACTATAAGGCCTTCCGGGTTATGGCCAATTACAATCAAGAAATAGTTCTACAAGATCAATAAAGATCCAAGTCCTAACCCCAACTAGTCCAATTCTGAAAACAATTAGCAAATGATGGAAACCCTAAGGTGGATGTAAACTTGAGCTCGCAAGCCTCTAAGTAATCCCTTGTCTCCAAGCAAACAACCACTAGCTCTCCTATTACAAACTATCAGTTAACAATCTTATCTTTAAGATCTCATAGGATCCAAGTCTATTCTTCTATCTTTCCAGTTCTACCTCTAAAAAACTACCCTAACACTCCTTAAATACTAATCTTCAGCCACAAGTTGGCTGGAAGAAATAATTAACTCCTAAGCCAAGTTGGCTTCTACTAAAAACAAATATTAAATGCAATACAAGTCAACTCTCAAATAGCCTTAAAAACATTTAATTCTCCATGTCGGCCTCTAGATCTACCTAGGAGAATACAACAAAATCTACTAACAATAAATGCACCAAGTCGGCCAACCAAATCACCAAGAACTTCATTCGGTAACCAGAAACAACTGAGCACTAGAGAAACAACCGAGCACCAGTGAAACAACCAATCGAGCCAAGCAACACGGACCAACATAGGCATCACTGAGCACAAGTTCTACCAAGTACAAGAGGTTTCACTAAGTTCCTTCAGCAACCGAGCTTCCTTGAATAATTGAGACCATTAATTAAAGCTGCAATTGAGTACCACAAAACCAAAACAATACACCACCATGTAGATTCACTAAGCACCCTAGAATTCCCCTACATCAGACACCCTGGGATCAAAAATATGTTCTCATATGCTGGAAGAACATCTTCTAGGATTCAACACATAAACCTTGAACTGATTCTTCACATACAAGTCCTCCAACTTTTCACCTTGCATACTCTTCCACTTTTGTTTCCTCTGTCTTTTCAAATCTTTCCTTGATAACAAACAGGTCTGATCTCCATACTAACCATCCATCGTCTCAGGATCGAACAACTCAACTCAGCTACCAATACTCAGGCTTCTCCTATCGAGTGTTGTATCCAGCAAAGGCATTGGGGAAAACTTCCTATCATCCTTCTCAATAGTAAACACATTCTTGACACAATCATACATAGATCTAAAATCCTATTGCCAAGGTCTACTGAGTAATATATGACAATTATTCATCTCCACAATATCACACAACACAAGATCTTTATACTGGCCAATCTGAAAATCAACAAAGCACTGTTCCCTCACTTCCAGGGCATGATCATCTTATAACCAACCAATCCTATAAGGATAAGGATGCTTTATTCTCTTCAAACCAAGTTTCTGAACCATGTCCTCAGCAACAAGGTTATCGGTACTACCACTGTCACCAATAACATAAAAAAGTTTACCTCTAGACTTGCACCAAATTCTAAATAAGTTACTCCGCTGACAAGGTTCCACCTTTGCACTGAGCAATGTTTGTCAAACTAGCAAGTTCTCAGATTCAATTTCATTCTCAACATTCTCATTTACCACAATAGTTCATCGGTCACCAAGCTTCTTCTGTGTACACTCAAAAGAATGGGGTCCTTCTTCACCATAATTATAACAAGTACCTTTAAAGATAACTCTACCTATCTTCTTCTTCAATTCCATAGGTTTCTATTCATCTTCTGCAACAGTCAGTTTATCCTTCACTGAGTGATCAATTTTCTCCTTCCCTCAGGAATTACTATGTTGTTTCCTTTTCAACTTATCTTCTAACTTCAGAACATACTGATAAGCATCTTCAATAGATTCAATCTTCAACATACCAAGCTCATCCTGAATATTAAATCTCAAACCATTCACATACCAAGCTACCTTTTCCTTACCAAGTTCTCTATGTCCAGACCAAATAGTAAGTTTGTATCACTCCTGGGTATAATCCTCCATAGTCAAATCTTTCTGCTTCAGATTCTGCAACTTCTTAAACAAGTCAAGCTCATAGTCATAAGGTATGAACTTAGCTTTCAATTTAGTCACCATCAACCTCCACCAATTGATCTTCATTTCACCTTCATATTCTCTATCTCTTTGTAATTCCTTCCACCAAAGAGTAGCATGTCCTTTCAACTTTTTCTATGCCAACCTCACTCAAAGAGGATCTTCAATTTCTTCAAGTTCAAATAAGTCTTCTAATTCACCAATCCAATCAATCAAATTCTTAGGTTTCAAAGTACCAAAGAAAGTAGAAAATTCCATTCAGTAACTAGTACTTAACCAGGATTGAAATCTCTACAATAGACCAGTTCTATTTTCATCAGATCTATCCCTCTGATCAGCTCTATCATCTCCACTAGATACAATAGCTTCAAATTCTTCAGCATCTTCCTCATAACCATCATTAGTACCAAAATTCTGAGGTACACTAGTCATAGCCCTCATGATCTAAGTGATCATGTCATTCTTCATTAATTCCATCTCTGATCTACAATCAGATTTCACCTTCTCTATAATCCTAGATTCCACAATATCATAGAGATCAACAATTGCCTAGGGTCCAATCTTCTCAGAGGCATTCTTAAAGATAAGAAAACCATCTACAACAAAACCCTACACCGACCACCTTGTGACAACCTCCAAGTTGTATGCAAGTTAGATTGCAACCTGCCACCTCACACAAACAACTAGGCCATGGATCACAAGTTCAGTGCCATAGATTTGCAACTCAAATCACATGATCTCTTCACCAACAAGATCAACTTTGCAAGATCAGCCTTCGCACAAAATCAAACCTTCACACAAGATCAAACCTTCACTCTAATACCACCTGACATCGATCATGTAAGGAGGATCCAATTAAGGATAGTCCAAATAGGAAGAAAAAACCCCACAACGGAATAACACAACAAGATATACTTCAAATCATATTTTCATTAACATGCTCAGATGTAAGGCCTTCTGGGTCATGGCCAATTACAATCAAGAAATAGTTCTACAAGATCAACAAAGATCCAAGCCCTAACCCCAGCTAGTCTAGTTTTCAAAACAATCATCAACTGATGGAAACCCTAAGGCAGACCTAAACTTGATCTCACAAGCCTCCAAGCAATCTCCTTATTTCCAAGCAAACAACCACTAGCTCTTCTATTACAAACTATCAGATAACAATCTGATCTTCAAGATCCCACATGATCCAAGTCTATTCTTCTATCTTTCCAATTCTACCTCTAAACAACTACTCAAACACTCCTTAAATACT
The DNA here is from genome assembly GCA_027943335.1 of Chamaecyparis obtusa. Classification (NCBI taxonomy): domain Eukaryota; kingdom Viridiplantae; phylum Streptophyta; class Pinopsida; order Cupressales; family Cupressaceae; genus Chamaecyparis; species Chamaecyparis obtusa. Next base: position 7,240,760 of record BSBK01002152.1, on the reverse strand, counting down.
AATCTTCAGCCACAAGTCGGCTGGAAGAAATAATTAACTCCTAAGCCAAGTCAACTTCTACTACAAACAAATATTAAATGCAATACAAGTCAGCTCTCAAATAGCCTTACAAACATTTAATTCTCCATGTCAGCCTCTAGATCTACCTAGGAGAATACAACAAAAGGCTACCAACAATAAATTCACCAAGTCAGCCAACCAAATCACCAAGAACTCTAGTCGGTAACTAGAAACAACCGAGCACCAAAGAAATAACTGAGCACCAGTGAAACAACTGAATGAGCCAAGAAACACCGAGCAACACAAGCATCACCTAGCACAAGTTCCATAGAGCACAAGAGGTTTCACTGAGTTCCTTCAGTGACTGAGATTCCTTCAATAACCAAGACCATCGGTTAAAGCTGCAACCGAGTACCACAGAATGAAAACAATACACCACCATACAGATGCACTAAGTACCCTAGAATGTCCCTGCATTAGAATGCCTTGTCTTAACTATTATCTTAGTATCTAGAGATTAAGAGACTAAAGAATAATTCATCCTTTCATAAGCTAATCACTAAATTGCTTAATATTTTGTACTTAACCACTGAGTCTTGGAGATTGAGTGAACATCTTGTTTGCTTGATCACTGAATCCATTATTCATTACAAAGTTAAAATTGAGATATAATACTAACCATTGATTAAGATCTTTATCTATGGCTCTCACTAAATTGCTAGATACTTTACAACTTCACCGTTACATTCAGTGAATGGGAGAAAATCGTTGCACTAGGTCACTAGATGATTTAGAGAAAACCGCCAGGAATCAGGAGAATTAGAGATCACTTTGTCGCTTGATCACTAGGTTGATTCACTAACTACCAACTTAAACTAGAGATTAAGCAACTGAATGATACAGAATGAAAACCAGGGCTTTGTCACTTGTTCGTTGGATGTTTGAAGACTTAACAAACTTATTATGAGATTCAGGGAACACTAGGTAAGATAAATGACCACATGCATATGCGACCCTTTAAGTGCCTCAAAAAGTAACATGGAAACATAAAGATCTAGGGCATACTTAGGGCATTTTTTAAAATAAAAACCCTATTGAGGGTAAAAAGACTTAGGGCAAGGATATGTGGACATTTTTGCATCTGGTGAACTTGAAATTCAAATTTTAAATGGACAGCTTCTTGCAGACTCATGAAAAGGTTGATACATAGACAGGATTCGAAAGCTAGCAAGACTAGAAATGAAATTTCTCAGAAAAACCCTAAAATTACTCCAACAATGGCTCTATCTAAGGATTCTTGAATGTAGGTTCATAGGAAGAAACTAGAATCTTTGGGTGGTAGACCAAAAAAAACACTAACTTACTGCAAGAAATAAATGCACAACTGAAACAAAACACACCTATATAGTACAAAACTACTGTGCATGGAACAGATTTGATTTCAATTGAAGAAATTTTTTAGAAATTGTCCATGCACTAGAAATTCCCATTCTTCACCATCCATATTTCTCACATAGTATGAATCTTTTTCATGAACTTGATGGATAACATAAGGACCCAACCATAAGGATTCAAATTTTTTGTGTTTTCCCTTATCTTCATTCCTTGCATTCCATTGAAGGACAAGATATTCAGGATGGAATTTCCTGACAATAGCTCTCTTGTCAAAAAGATATTTCATCTTTTTCTATAGTCTTATATTTGCTCTTTGACCTTCTCTTCTTATTTCATCCAATTCAACTAGCTGGATCATTCTATTTTGCAAAGGATCACATATTTCTAATTCTTCATCTTGCATAAATTTGTAAATAGGCAGAAAATTATTCACAGGTAGCTTAAATTTTACACCATAAACTAGCTCAAAAGGAGACTTACCTGTCACTCTTTTTTCTGTAATTATATCTGCCCATAAAGCTAATTTCAACTTTACATGCCAAGTCCTTTTATTCTTTTCCAAAGTTTTCTTTAAAATTTGTAGAATGCTCTTATTGCTTGATTATCCTTGTCCTTTATCCTATGGGAGATATGGGGATGAATATGGTATAATTATGCCCATCTCTGAGCAGAAATCAGTGAATTCTTGTGACCTGAAACACATAGTATTATCCATTACTACTTTGATAGGAACACCAAACTTTGTTATTATATTATCCATCAAGAATTTAGTCACCACTGTACTTGTAGCTTTCTTTTTTGGGATTACTTTAATCCACTTAGTGAAGTAATCAATAGCCACAAGTATCCAACTATGTCCTCCATTGGATTTTTTAGTAAATTCCCCAATAAAGTCAATACCCCACATAGCGAAAGGAGCCTCTACAACAATAGGGTTTAACATCAATGCTCCTAAAAACTTTATCTTGTTTGAGAGCCTCTGGCATGGTTCATAGTTTTTGACAAATGAATGAGTATCTTTGAATAATATAGGACAATAATAACCAGCCCTGAAAAATTTTGAGCAGTTGCCCTGGCTGAATGATATCCTCCACACAGTTCAGAGTGCATTTCATGTAGAATTTTCTTAGATTGTCCTTTGTCCAAACATAAGAGAAAGATCCCATAATCATCCTTCCAATACAAGTCACCTTGCAATAATATATGTTTCTGAGCCTGTAACTGTTGGCAAAATGGTCAGCGCTCCCCTCGGGATTCGTGACATGGTTTAACAACCTCATGTGTCTTCTATAATTTTAGTGGTTGTATCGAGTATTAACAGGTCAATCTTTTGGTGCAATGACAACCACTACTTGTATCAAGTGGTATCAGAGCTTGGTCACAAATTTGAATCCCCTCGGGTAACACTGAGGGGGAGATTGTTGGCAAAATGGTCAGCGCTCCCCTCGGGATTCATGACATGGTTTAACAACCTCATGTGTCTTCTATAAGTCTAGTGGTTGTATCAGGCATTAACAGGTCGATCTTTTGGTGCAACGACAACCACTACTTGTATCAGTAACTTTATAAGGCTTCTCCTTTGATTGTCATTTAAACCTTTTGGGCAACTAGCATGTTTAATAAAAAACACAATATTAGTATACCAAGGTTGCATTTCAATGCTAGTGACAGTTCTTTTATTCATGTCAACATTATTTACTTGAATTAGGTCCATATTTTCTTCTGTCATTAGCTTTGCAAGTCCCAAACCTATAACAAGTTTAGTAATGTGAAGTTCTAAGTCAAATTCCTGGATTCTATTACTCCATTTACACCTTTTTCCTATTACCTCACTCTGTACCAGAATATCTTTGACTGCAGCATAAGGAACATATGCATTTACCTTAGCACAAACTAGATAAGGTCTGAATGCCTTGACTACTTTTACCAAAGCATAGGCCTTCTTTTCCATCAGCTCATAGTTCATCTCAACTGACTGTAATGATTTGCTGAAGAAAGCAATGGAATGCTCAAATCCTTCCCCATCCTTTTGTAACAATATTGTTGCAATGGTGTGAAAAGATGCAAAAGAGAACAAAGAAAAAGGATTGGAGTAATCAGGGGATATCAACACTGGTGCTTCTTGGATTGTATACTTAATTTTTTCAAAATCCTCTTGTGATTCTTGACTCCATTCAAATTTCAAATCCTTCTTTATAAGTTTGACTAACTCTAAAAAGTTAGCTATGAATCTTTTGACAAAATTAACCTGTCCAAGGAAAGACTATACACCTTTGAGGTTTTTGAGAGCAGGAACCCTTTCAATGCCTTCAAATCTTTCAGGATCAATCCTTATTCCTTCTTTGGACACTATATGCCCTAACAGGTTCTCTTTAGTGACAACAAAATGACATTTCTTAGGATTTAAAGATATGCCAAACTCCAAAGCTTTGATTAAGACTTTCTCTAGGTGATTGCAATGATCATCAGCCCTTTTAGAATAGGTAGTCAAGTCATCTTGATATACTACCATGAGAACATCAATAAGGTCCTTAAATGCTACATCCATTTCCCTTTGAAAAATTTCTCGAACATTTTTTAAACCGAAAGGCATTCGGACATATACATAGGTTCCCCAAGGAGTAGTAAATTATGTCTTGAATTGTTCTGCTTCTTTGACTAGCAACTGGTTATATCCTGAGAAATCATCCATCATGGATAATAACTCACAACCAGTCAATTTATGAAGCATAGCCTCCATATTTGGCAATCCATAATTGTCCTTTAATGAAGCAACATTCAGGTTCTTGAAATCTACACACAACCTTATGTAACCATTCTTCTTTTTTACTAGCACTAGGTTTGAAACCCAAGATGAATGTCTTATGGGCTCAATAATACCTGCATCCCTTAATTTGGTCATCTCTATTTGCATCTTGGTGGATAACAGGGGATTAATAGGCCTTTTCTTTTGTCTAAAAGGTTTGGCATCTTCTTTTAGAGGAATTTCATGCTGAAACAAATATGCCTTATAGGGTTTAAGATCATCATATGACCAGGAAAAAATATGTTTATACCTTTTCATCAACCTTATTAAATTAATTCTTACCTCCCTACCAAGTCCTTTTCCAATATACACTAGTTGAGGGGATGTTTCTGACCCTAGGTTTATTTATTCTAGATCATACACCTTAGCATTTGATTTCTAGGACAAATGATTGTCATTTATCTTGAACATGCCTTCTAATTAAACTAGCCCCTTAGGAATATGGTTAGAAGCTAGTTGAACAGTTTCATTCCCTAAGACACATTCCTTTCCATCAACTATTTCCTAATGGGTATTAAAATCAATATATTTTCCATCATATTGATCCAAAACTTGAATGAACCTGGGGATATCATTGTCATCCTCAAAGACTTGCCAATTACAAACATTATCATGCACAATAATTCTACTTTTTATTTCTAATTTTGATACACGAGTAAGGGTAGCATCCTTGTTTTTCAATGCAACATTTGCAAGGAAATTTGCCATGATATTTTTTGATCTTTCCACCCAAAGAATATTGAAGGCATAAAAAATTTCTATTCTATCCCAGACAACATATCTATATAATTTAAGTATGTCATCCTTGGAAGCATACTGTGATCTAATTTGAGCAATGATTAACTAGGAATCTCCATAAAATTTTAAACATTTTATACCATGCTTTATTGCAATATCTAATCCCAGTATCAAAGCCTCATATTCAATAGTGTTCTTAGTGCACTAGAAGGTTAACAGAAAAGAGTATTTAAAAGTAATACCTGATGGGGATATAAAAAATACACCAACTTCTGAGCCTTCCTTAGAGCATCCTCCATCAAAGTAAAATTGCCATAATCCATCTTGTGTTAGGAATACAAGGTCTTTGATAGAGAAAATCTTTTTATTATTGTGTTATATTCTATTATTATTTTTACTGATTTATGTTGCTGTGTGTTGCAGAGGAGAAGACAATGTTGTGGTGATTGATTGCTTTCCTCTTCAACACGTAATATAATTAATATGGTTCGTAGAAACTATATGAAGAGACATGACTCTACGTGGCTGAGGCCACGTAGAGCCATGTCTATTCAAGGACATGTCTCATATGAAGTGGCATGAATATGTATCAGTTACTGCAATGGTTACGCTAACTATTGATTGATAGTTAACGTAACATTAACAATGTTATTATCGATTGCGTAACAATATGAGTTGATTACCTTGATTAATACATCCGCTTGATAAAACAGACCGTTGTTGAATTAATAATATTGTGTGTGTGTGTGTATATATATATATATATATATATATATAAATATATATATATATATATATATATATATATATATATATATATATATATATATATATATATATATATATATATATATATATATATATATATATATATATATATATATATATCTATCTATCTATATAATAGAATGATATCAAAGGTAGCTTATTCGATTATATCAATCAAATCGATGCTACTGTTTTAACACTCCCTCTTAGCAAGAGTGGATTGATAAGAAAAGTTATGAGTTTTTTTATTGAATCCTTGATTCTAACTTGGATCAGTATTTTACTCATATAATCAATCAGGATTTTTAGCATAATCTGGAACATAAATTCAACTTGTCAAAATCTATCACAATCCCTGACTTATTTAGAACTAGATTTAGTGATAAATGTAGGTATCAAGATATTCAACACAATCTAAATCAAAACTTGAACCTATTGTTATCATAACCCCCGACTAATTCAGAACTAGATTAGAGGATAACTATAGCATATAAGTATCAAGATATTCGGTGCAATCCAAATCAAAACTCGAACCTTTTGTTATCATAACCCCTGATTGAATTCAGAACTAGGTTAGAGGATAACCAAAATCAAGCTATTAAAGATCGTCACCTTACAATAGTGATTTTGCACACAAGAAAGATCGTCATCTTTCAATACACAAAATATTGCAATATTAAATTTTAATTTTATTCATGAATATACAAATTACATAAGGAGATAGAATCTCAGCAATTTTAATCACAACTTAATCATACCAAGTTTCTATTTGAAGTACTAGATTTTCAACTTCACAAGAGGCTTGGTAAGAATATCAACATTTTATTCTTCAATACTTATGTAGATGAGCTTGATAATATCTCTGTCTACCATGTCTCTTATATAGTGATAAGGAATCTCTATGTGTTTGGAGCGGTTATGAAAAATTGGGTTTATAGAAAGTTTAATGCAACTTTGATTGTCACAGTAAACTATTGTCGGTTGTAGTGTCTTACCCAAAAAATCCAAATAGAAGCTTCCTTAACCATACTACTGACTATTTTCTACTGAACCATGAAATCATTGCAGATCCAAGACTGAAGCAACATCCTATAGTAATTTTCCAATCAATAGAGTCTCCTGCCCAATCGGATTCAGTGAATCCTTGGAGTTGTATCTCAACTTTTTCATACTTCAGACCCAATTCAGTTGTACCGCATAAGTATCTCAAAATATGTTTAGTAGTAGATAAATGAATCTTCTTAGGTTCACACATGAAATGGCTTAATACATTCATGGCGTAGCAGATATCTGGATGAGTGTTTACCAAGAACATAAGAGATCCAATTAGTTTTCTGTAATAGGAAGAGTCTATAGGCTCTGAATCTACAACATCTTCTTTGAGCTTATGAAGATTTGTTTCCATCGGAGTGATTAAGGGTTTACATTCCTTCATGCAAAATCTGGTTAATATATCCATAGTGTATTTCCTTTGATTTAGAAAAATGTAGTCTTCTTTTTGTACTACTTCTAATCCTAAGAAGTAATGCAATAATCCTAGATCTTTCATATGAAATTCATTTGTGAGTTCTTGTTTGCATTTTGCAATAAGATGATCTTCTCTAGTAATTAGGAGATCATCAACGTATAGAACTATAATTAATATTTCTCCTTTGGACATTTTTAAGTATATATTTGGATCGACTTCATTCTTGGAGTACCCTAACTTGGATAGATACTTATCTATACATTCATACCAAGCCCCAGGAGCTTGTTTGAGACCGTAGAGTTCTTTCTTCAATTTGCAAACATAATTATTGTCATGGGTGATGAATCCTTCTGGTTGTTCTATGTATACTTCTTCTTCTATGATTCCATTTAGAAATGCTATTTTTACATCCATTTGGTGAATCTTCCATCTTTTGGATGCTGCAATGGCTATGATGGTTCTTACAGATGTGTAGCAAGCAACTAGTGCAAATGTTTCTTCGTAATCAATTCCAGCCTTTTGAGAGAAACCCTGGCAAAAAATCTGGCTTTGTATTTTTCAATACTGCCATCAGAAGCATATTTGATTTTGAATAACCATCTAGAGAAAATGATAGTTTTCCCTTTTGGTCTAGGGACTATTTCCCAAAAATCATTTTTAATAATAGATTGGTATTCTTCAATCATCGCATCTTTCCATGCTTGACATGTTAGGGCTTCTTTTACATTAGCTGGTTCTATTTTAGTCAGTTCTTCCATTAGTGCAAGATAACATTTTTGATTCATTGTTCTTTTATTTGCTTTGGATATCTCATCAGGTTCAACATTGTTTTCCTCAAACATTTTTCTAGCCCATAAGGGTCTTTTCTTGTTGTTAGAAATGTCAACATCTTCAAGATGAGATGAGTCAGGTTCAATATTTTTTGTTATTGTTAGAATTTAATCTTTCCTTGGTTATTTATGTATTTAATAGGATAAACCAAGGTATCCTAATGTATTTTGTCCTCTAGTCCAAGTGGGAGGACATGTCATATTTGTAATTCCTTTAATAAGGAAAATAGATATTCCTCCTTAAGAAGAATCTCACATTTGTCTCACACACAAGTATGAATGTGACACTCATTCACATAGGGAGTTACATGCAAACTCCTTCACTCATCTCTACTTATAGAGATATTTCTCCACACACATGACACCAATTTTTTCACTTTTCTCTCGCACAATTTCTCTCCTCTTGTAGTTCTATCATATTGTATTGAGCTTTTAGCTCGTATTCTTTCTCTCTCTCTCTTTAGGCTTTTCATGCCTCATTCATAATTCACAGAGGTTTTTTTATGTTTTTCCCCTTCAAAATCTTGTCTCCTCCTTGCTTATTTTGGTGTATGCTCCTAGTTCTTGTGCTAATTCATGGTAATTTTCCTTACTCCTCGCTCTTGGATTAAACAATTTTCATCAATTTCATGTTTTGTTCTTTATCATTTTAACATGGTATCAGAGTAAGTTGATTTAATCATTTATTGAGTGTACAGGTGAAGGAGCTACCATATCTTGGAGCACTCCAAATCGGAGACTCTTGAGAGAGTTCTTTACTAGTTTTTTGTACTAATCTGATTAAGAGAGTAAAATCAAATTTTTTTTTGGGTTTGGCTGGTTTACCGCCAAACCTAGTTAACCTATTGGATACATTATTGATTTGTTTTGTGCAGGTTTGGAGACATTTCAATTTTGGCTCTGTTCTTCATCATTTTTAATCTGAGCTCTAATATGTTTAATATTTCCTTTGAATATCTTAATATTTCCTTTGAATATCTTAAATCTAACTCTTTTTGTAGATTTTCTATTGTATATTTTTTATTCTAATCAATTTTTTTTTGCTATTCTTATATTCTCTGTGATATCTCTGGTTTCTATTTTTTTTATATATCTCCATCTTCTGTTTATTATTTCTTTTATCTAACTGCAGCTCTCTTCTTTAATTAAAAAAAATGTCTATTCTCATTCACAGTCTTTTTGCATTCTTTTTTTGAATAGATAAAAGAGAATCTAGAAAATCTGTGATCTGGGTTTTGTGCAGAACCCTCCCATTTAGCTCTTATGCAGGCAGTTTTCCAATTTTTGCCCATATTTGAGAAAAATTAAAGGTTCTTTACAGACATTTTTTTCAAATTCATCTTTGTGCTGCATTTTTTAATCTCTATAGTTTTTTGTGCTGGTGAATCTATTCTACTTAATAGCAATTGTGCATTTTGATTTGGAAATTTGAGAGATGGAAATCTGAAACTATGTCATTATATATATGAACATTTCATATTTGTAGCAGAGTAGTTTTTTTTATGCTATACTTACAAATGTTTCATTTTTTAAAACATTTTTCTTGGCTATTAAATCGGTTCATATATTTAAATAGTTGCTTTTAATAACTTTATCTCTTCCAGTATTATCACTGGTTTTCTTTTCTTGTATTAAAGCTGGTATTAACAGTCAATATAAACTACTTTCATTTATTCTCAATACCTTTTCAAAACGTTTTTACTTTCAGCATTACATTTTTAAAAAACTTCAGCATATCAAATTGTAGTAATACCATGTTACTTTTTTGACATGTAAATGTCTGTAGAATACTTCTGAAGAGAGACACGGGTGTAAAACGTGTCTGCCATAAATTGTTAAATCTGGTTATTAAAATGTTTTAGCAATTATTATATTTCCCTGTCTAAATTATCCTCTGCTCAAAAATTCCTGCACATTTGAATTTCAAGTTAAATTGAAACATTTCACACTGAAGTTGCCTGCCACTTAAAGGAATATCAATCAAGTTTTACTCGGTAACGTTTTATTATTATCATTTTTGTTGCATTTTAATACTATTTCTTCTTTTAACATTTTTATTAGTGTTTCTCCTTCTTAACATTTTTGCTGCATTAATAATAGTTGAAATTCTTATCATACTGCTACTAATTGTTCGATGTTGTTTTGTAATAATTGGCAATTAACTGTTTATTGTTGTAAATTAACGATTCATTAGTTAACTGTAATCAATAATGTGACACTGAGGTAAGACCATAACACTTTGAAGAAATTTTTTTTTTTGTTTAATTAAAAGAGATATCTCTATCGTGAAAATCCAGGAGACATACGATTCCTCACACTCAGAAGCCACCACTTCTCCATGTGAGAAATATAAGCGTTAAATCAAACTCATTCAAGAGGGAGAGAACGAACAATATTCTTTCAGCAATTCCATTATTCATAAAGCAATTTATATCACCCAGGTTCTTCAGATTCATTGCATACGCTGCAATCCTTCTTTTGTATATGCTATCTTTAGCTACTCTTTTTTATTTGGAAGGGTTCATTATTGTTTTTTGCTTTTAACCTTTTTAGTTTTTTTTTTGCTGGATTCGCCTTTTTTGATTTCTTTACTATTATTCTTCCCGCAATCTGCAGCATCAGTTCTGTCTCTTTATTAATTCTGACGTTTATTAATTCTGCAGGCTATTTATTAAATCTGCAAGCTATCTATTAATTCTGACATTTTTTGCAGGCATATATTCTTGCAGGCATTTGGAGTTTTAATCATTTCTTAAACTCTTTCTATTAAATCGTCTTATATTCAGCGCATGATTGTTGTTTCCTCAAGTTTTTATATATCTTTTTTCCTAATCAAGGTTGATCAATATCATTGCATATTAAAAGACGCTGATCAATATCTTTTCTTTTAAAATTGCAGATTTTTCTTTGCAGTCCTTCATTTCATTTAAAAAAAACAAACTTATAACTGCTGGTTATCATCATTATCTGCAGATATTCTATTATTTTTTTAGCATTCATTATTCTAACCTCTTTGGCAGGAAGCATCTGATCTTTGTTCTGATTATTGCAATATTGTTCATCATTTTAATTCTCTAAAGTTTATTTTTGCACAATTTCAGCTTACTCTTTAAAATTTACCTTTTTTTAACAAAAATATAAAATATCAATTTGTTTCTTCAATTAATCTCTTCTATCTTAGTTTTTTTTTAATTTTTGTTTAAATCAATAAAGTTTAGACGTCTTTTTTATCTATTGCTTAGTTTAAAACTTAACTCATTTCATTTTATTATTCAAATTTAACTTTCTTTTGGTTTAACAAAAATTTTATTTTTTATCATTTTGCATTAACAAACTAAAATCAATTGTCAAACATTGTTCTATTTATCATTTTATTTGCTATTTTTCTCCTGATATATCTTTTCATAAATTCCAGCTCATTCTTGTTAAACTTTTAATAAAATTTTAAACTTTTTAAAAAAACATGTCAACATTAATGCCAAAATTTAAACTCACTAGTTCCAATTATTCTATCTGGAGGACGCACATGTTTGATTATCTCAAATCTCGACACCTTTCTAATGTTGTGACTTCACCAAATCTGAAACAGACATCCACCGCTCCTCAGGCTGACCAAAATTCCTGGCAGTTGAAAGATGACGAAGCGTTTGGTCTAATTGGACTCTCATTAAATCCTGATTTATATCATCTTCTCTTAGACTATACTACAGCTCATCAGGCTTGGCATGCCTTAGAAAACACATTTCAAACTTACACAATACCTGTTTCCACTGGTAAACTCCATGTTGTTCCTGATTTGAAAGATAACCATATTTTTGTTTCTTTAGATGATAATTATTGTTGTCCAGTTGAAGGAACTGGTAATGTTTCTGTTCCAAATAATGTGCTTTATGCTCCTATTTTGAAAGATAACCATATTTATATTTCTGCTCCTAATATTAAGAATAATACTGATACTCTTCAAAAGGATAACGATGAACATGAAGATAGTAATGATACTCCTAATGATTTTGTTCCTCCTAGCAGTAATGATATTGATAATGACAATAATCTATTTACTTCTCCTTGCTCTCATGTTGATATGTTTGACCAAGAAGAGGAAATTATATGTACTTCTCTTAATGATACTTTACAAGATATGTTTATTAGTCAAGATATAATTCATGATGATAGGACTAATCCTATGAATGTCGTGGAAGTTAATAATAATGATCCTTATATTACCCCTCTTATTAATGCTTCATATTATGATGATTACACTACATATTTATCTTATGCAGCTAAAGATTACATTTCTTATTCTATGACTCATGAACATGTTACAAATTTGGTTTATGCACCTAAAGATTGCCTTTATGATTTTTTGATCCATCGTTCACAATCTGATTTTTTCCAAAGTGTTACTAATTCAGCACCAGGTGATTCGAATGATGGGCACTCTACTAGTGGTTTTTGCTTTTTTGTAGGCTCAAATATTGATTATGTTCCTATATGCTCCAAAGTAGATCATGAATTTCGTGACACTCAAATGGTTCTCATGGAGGACCAACCTCTTTCTCTAAACTCTAAACTTCTTGATGCCATTATTGTTGGTGATTGTGCTTATGCATCTAGTAATAAATCTATTTGGTTTACAAAACCTCTTTATGATGAATTAACATTTAATGATTCACATTCAGATTTTACTGATTCATTTTTAGGAGGAAATCTCAATTATGGGAGATCCCCTCATGGTTTTTGTGTTTTTGTAGATTCAGGTGATCTCTCTTGGACAAGTAACAACGAACAGTCTCAAATTTTACTTAAAGATTTGGGCCTATATCCACAAACACCTACACTTTTGCATTATGAAAATCAAAGGAATCCTATTTCAAGACCCAAGCATTTATCATTGCACCACCACCTCATATCAACACAAAGTGAAGAAAACCAAGCTTTCCTCCTCTACTACAAGAAGGATAATCCAATTGTAGATTTTTGTAATTACCCCAAGTAAAGATTAAAGGGGGGTGTTAGAATTTAATCTTTCCTTAGTTATTTATGTATTTAATAGGATAAACCAAGGTATCCTAATGTATTTTGTCCTCTAGTTCAAGTGGGAGGACATGTCGTATTTGTAATTCCTTTAATAAGGAAAATAGATATTCCTCCTTAAGAGGAATCTCACATTTGTCTCACACACAAGTATGAATGTGGCACTCATTCACATAGGGAGTTACATGCAAACTCCTTCACTCATCTCTACTTATAGAGATATTTCTCCACACACATGAAACCAATTTTTTCACTTTTCTCTCACACAATTTCTCTCCTCTTGTAGTTCTATCATATTGTATTGAGCTTATAGCTCATATTCTTTCTCTCTCTCTCTCTTTTTAGGCTTTTCATGCCTCATTCATAATTCACAGGGGTTTTTTAATACTTTCCCCTTCAAAATCTTGTCTCCTCCTTGCTTATTTTTGGTGAATGCTCCTAGTTCTTGTGCTAATTCATGGTAATTTTCCTTACTCCTCACTCTTGGATTAAACAATTTCCTGCAATTTCATGTTTTGTTCTTTATCATTTTAACAGTTATGTTCTCTATTTCATTCCCATTGTTTAGAGGAACATTCTCCCTCTGATTCTCAATTTCATCATATTCTATATTAATGTTCTCCCTCTGATTCTCATTTTATCCTCCTTCAGTGGAAATGGAAATCTTTAGAGCAGTGTCCTCTTCAAACTTGATGTCTCTACTAACTTTAATGGATTTCTGTCTTGGTATATATACCATGTACCCTTTTGTAGTTTCATTGTAGCCAACAAATATTCATCTTTTTCCGGAAGGGTCTAGTTTGGTTCTTTTCTCTTTGGGAATATGAATGTAAACAGGACATCCAAATATTCTGAGATGACTTAGATCAGGTTTCTTTCCTGTAAAGGCTTCCTTAAGAGTGATGTTTTCTAGAATAGAGTGTGGGCATCTATTCTGAATATATACAACAGTGTTCGATGCTTTAGCCCAAAATGAAGTGTGCAGATTTTGGTCATGCATCATAGCTTTAGCAGCTTCAATGATAGTTCTATTTTTCCTTTCGGCTACTCCATTCTGTTGAGGATTATAAGGTAATGTATACTCCCTCTTAATCCCAATAGATATATAAAACTCTTTAAAATATTCAAAAATATATTCACCTCCATTATCTGACCTTAGGATCTTTATCTTTCTCCAAGTTTGGTTTTCAACTAATGCTTTGAATTCTTTGAATTTGGATAAAACTTCATTTGATTCTTTTAGTTTAAGAAAATAAATCCATGTTTTTCTAAAATAATCATCAATGAAGATCACATAGTATGAATAACTTCCCAGTGAGAGAGTCAAAATAGGTCCGCACAAGTCAGTGTGAATGAGTTCCAATGTACCTTTTGTTTTAGGTTCACTAGAGGGAAATGATTTTTTTATATTTTTACCTAGAGCACATCCTTTATAAGTGCTTGAATGATTTGAATTTAAATTTGGGATCCCTATAGTAATATTCTTAAGGGAGGGAAGAGTACTAAACCTGATATGACATAGTCTTCGATGCCAGAGCTCATTAGTATTGGATACTTCATGAATTAGAGCTGATTTGATACTATTTCCTACTTTGTATAAGCTTCCATCTCTATATCCTAAGGAAATAGCATTTTTAATATTGGAGTTCTTAGTCCATATTAAAACTTTATTTTCTTGGAATGTGACATGATAGCCTTGATCGGCTAAGATAGATATGGAGACTAAGTTCCTTTTTATACCTGGTACAAATAGAACATCTTTCAATAGTAGAGTAGTCCCTGATTTGAACTTGATAGAGCAGGTCCCAATTCCTTTTGCAGGATAGGTGGAATTGTCTCCAATTGTAACTTCTTTAGAGGAATCTTCTTCTAAGGTTTAAAATTGATCTCTAAATCTTGTTATATGTCGAGAAGCTCCACTATCAATTATCCAAGTATTTTTGCTTGAGTTAACTTCACTTCATAACACTAAGAAGAATAGTGATATTTCTACTCCTTTTACTTCTGCTAATGCTGCTTGTATTTTCTGCTTCTTAGGACAATGTCTATGTGTATGACCAAACTTATCACATTTGAAACATTGTATTCTTGAGAAGTCTCATTTGTGAGTTTTATTTGGATTCCACACATGGTTTGTGTTAGAGTTTCCTTTCTTGTGTTTGAACTTCCTTTTATTGCTTTCGAAGTTTGAGTGGGTGTGAAGAGCTTGAATCTTATTTCCTTTGGTAGGACCGATTCCTCTTGATATTAATCGAGATTCCTCTTGAGTGAAATCATTCTTCAGTTGATCAAACTTGGGTAGAGATGGACATCCAGTTATATATTGAATGAAAGATTTCCATGTGATAGGTAATCCTCTAAGAGCTATTAGTGTTAGCTCCATGTCATCAACATTATTTCCAATGGTGGATAGTTGATCCCTTAGTTCTGAAATCCAAAGAAAGTAAGATGTAATTATTTCCCCTTTGTTCATTTTGAGGTTTAGCAGTTGTTGTTTGAGAGTAAGTAATATTCTTGTATTGTTAATCTCAAATGTCTCTTGGATAGTCTTGAAAACTTCATAGGCAGTTTTAAGTCTTTCTATGGAGGGGAGAATATGGTCTTTAACAACATCGATTATAATTTTCTTTTCTTTATTGTTATGTCTTTTCCAAGTTGCTTTTTGTGGTTCTTCCTCAGGCATGCTTGTGTTTTCTTCAACATAAGAATCCAACTCAAGTTCTTGAAGTAGGGTAAGAATTTGAATTTTCCATGAGAAGAAGTTAGATGCACCTTCAATTTTGTCTTCTACTTTGATACTACTTGCCATTTTAATATCTCCTTTTCCTTTTTATAGATAATCATAATATAATTTTAAAATTTAACGAATTTTCTTCTATTGAGGCTCTGATACCATGTTAGGAATACAAGATCTTTGATAGAGAAAATTTGTTTATTATTGTTTTATATTCTGTTATTATTTTTACTGATTTATGTTGTTGTGTGTTGCAAAGGAGAAGACAATGCTGTGGTGATTGATTGCTTTCCTCTTCAACACATAATACAATAAATATGGTTCATAGAAACTATACAAAGAGACATGACTCTACGTGGCTGAGGCCAAGTAGAGCCATGTATGTTCACGAACATGTCTCATATGAAGTGGCGTGAATATGTATTGGTTACTACAATGGTTATGCTAACTATTGATTGATAGTTAACATAATATTTGTGCATATGTTATGCTAACTATCGATTGATAGTTAACGTAACATATGTGCATATGTTACGTTAACTATCAATCAATAGTTACGTAACATTAACAATGTTATTATCAACTGCGTAACAATATGAGTTGATTACCTTGATTAATACATCCGCTCAATAAAATAGACCATTGTTGAATTAATAATATTATATATGTATATTATATATATATATATATATATATATATATATATATATATATATATAATAGAATAATATCAAAGGTGGCTTATTCGATTACATCAATCAAATTGATGCTACTATTTTAATATCTTGCTGTAATAGTAACTCATCAACAATTGGATCAATATTTTTTAATTGTGGCACAATTTCCTCAACCATGAAGTTTTCCATGTCAATCTCAACACAACAATTTAGATCCTCAGGTGCTACCATTTCAATCATGATTGAGGAGCGAGGCTCTCTGTACAACTTTACCTCAATACCATTTATAGGTATAGTAGCATATGATAGGTCTAGTTGCAACTTTCCTTCCACTGCTACTGCCCATTGTCTTGATAGTAGCATACCATATTGAGGTTTGGTATCAACTACAACCACATCCATTTTGTAAGTAGCCTCAGGAAATACAATGATTTTTACCTCTATTCCAACCAAAGTTCCTACCATAGGAACTGCTCTATTGTCCATGGCATAACATCTTCCATTAGATGTATCAACTTGAAGCCCTAGCTCCTTCATAACATGGTAAGGCATCACAGTAGCTACAACACCAGAGTCTATCATACAATTTTTTAGCAATAAGTTATTGACAATCAAAGTGACATAAAAGGGGTCAATGGAAGATGGCTCTTGGGTCACAATATTTCCAACACAAAATTTGGAAACCTCTTTGGCTATCTCAGGTCCTCCTATTGGCTTTGTCTTTTTTGACATAATAGGAATGTCTCCTTGTTCATTTATCAGAGCCAAATTCACTACCTTATGCTCTTTTATTTTCAACATTTCTAATAAAGGGATTAAACCTTCATTTGAGACAAAGCATGTCTCATGTCAAAAGTTGGGGGCTCAGTAGAAAGATCAAATAAGTCTTTTCTTCCACCAACCTTTTTGTTTCTCTTTTCTGTGGTAATTTCCTCATTCTTCTTAGTACTTTGAACCATGATGGTCTCCTCTTTATTGTTGTTACTTCTTCTTGGGAAAGCATTTGGTTTAGGAGAAACCTTATTTTGAGAATCATATTTAACAAAGACTGACCTTGGTACTCCTTGATCAACATCAAATTTTCTATTTCTCAAGTTATATGAGAATCTAGCTTGAGAAATTGTAGCCACAGTAATAGTCCTGATTTCTTCTTTACTGGGATTTCTCCAGTGAGTACCATCCATTTCTGGTCTGATCATATTTGTTTGACAAGTGTCATCATTAGAATCCTCAGGATCAGAATGGGAAAATATTTGTTGCTCATAAACTGGGAGAATTATCCTCTTATGATCAACATCAACTAATATCTCTTCATCTTCTAAAGAGGAAAGTTCCTCCACCTTTTCAGTGGTAAACATATTTACTACAAGCTTTTCAGATCCTTCATGGTCTCCTAAAAGTGGGTCTTCTGGTTCATCTCCTAGAGCTTCTGCTACAACACATTGGTAACGTGAGTGAGGCATGTTATAGGCTACACACCATGGAATATTTTCTACATTATATTTTTTATTTTTCTTCAAAGGATCGGGAGTATCCCTTCCCTTTTGTGGCTCTTAGGTGTCAAAAATAGGCTTCCCATCCTTCCAATTTGTTTTGTATGGCTGATCATGTAGCCTGGGAAATCTTTCCTACCTTTGATATGGTGGTCTATTATCTTGAAAATTTTTCCCACCCTTATCAAATCTAGTAGAAAGATCTTTGACAACATTTTCCAATTTTTCTACTTTGTCATCTTCTTTTGTAGGTTTCACAACATGTAGTCTAGTTTCTTTCCATAACCTCCCTTCATCCCTTTTGTACATTTTACCAGATGCTTTCCTATTACTTTCAATATTTATGGCTAACTTGAAAAAATCTCTCAAAGTATGTGGGATTTTGTCTCTCAAAAGGTAAGACATTTCTCCCTCTAAAGCATTGAAGTATGTGGTCAAACAAACCTCATCATCTAGTCTCAAACCTTGAAATAATTTGTATATAGCCTTTTGAAATCTACCATTGAATTCTAACATGCTCTCATTTAAATGATTCTTAATGTTATTAAACTCATCAAACATATAAATAGAATTTACATGTTTGGCATACTGTTCTTTAAAACCTTTTACAAGTTCTTCCCATGAAGTAATACTATTTTGAGGCAAACCTTTTGTATCATCTTAAAATGGAAGCACTTCCACGTTAAGAGCATTTAGCCCTCTGAGTGAGTGGTCTGGGTCATGTCAAGCACCTTGAATCAACTCTTTTCTCAGATCATACTTTTTCTCCTCATTCTACTTATATTTGTCCCTGATTTTCACTCCAATTTGCATTTCCTAGCATTCTGGGTCAAGATCCTGAGGTTTTTGACCACTAGGTCAAAGTTGACCTCGACCCTGACCTAGTCAGGACCAACCTCATCCCTGACATGGTCAGGATTGACCTCATCCTTGACATGGTCAGATTTGAGCTCGTCCTTGACCCCCTGTCCAGATTTCAAATTTCCTTGATTTCTGGGTGTCGAGTTTCGAGGATATTTGTTTTCCCGCCTCCAGGTCGGCCAGTTCGGGTTTTAGAATGGTAAATCCTTAAATTTCATTTAATCTAGGTATATTTTCTAAATGTTAGGACCTAATTGGGATTTAATTCTCCAAGGTGGCCCCTTTAGAGGATTGTGCCCTAGTTCACTATAAAAGGAGGCCTTCCTCTCTCATTTTCACATCTCATCTCTCATCTTCTTTTTCCATCAAGTAATCAAGTTTTGCAATCTCCTCTCAAGCTCTCAAGGTGATCAAGAAAGCATCCATTCAAGAATTCAAGTCCTCTTCTCCATCCAAGTTCTCCATTGAAGATCAAGGATTCAAGCATTCAAGCCATTGAAGGGATTTGGTTCAAGCATTCAAGATTCATCATTCAAACCTTAGATCTAGCCATCATGATGGTGTGATCTTCCTTCAAGATCCTTTGTGTATCTTCTAGATCCATTCATTCTTCTATCAAGATGGATTCCAAGCATACAAGCATGGAGGTTTTGTATTTACTTTCATGGTTTTGATTTACATTTACCATTGTTGTGTTCAAACTTTCATATCAATATACTTGTTTACATTCGAAATACAATTACATATCTATCAAATTGCATAGCTTCATTGTTAGATCTATTTCTACTACTTGCTAGCATTCTTATTTCAATTTCAATATTAAGGTTGATTCCAAACTAGGGTTTGACCAAGGCAAACCCCTCAAACAAATAACAAAAAATCTCTTTTTCTTGCAGGTACAGGTGTAAAATTTCCAATCTGAGAGTAGATTTGGATACCCCTTTCGGTGAAATTTTGAGATCTGCGAACAAAGTCAGAATGGACCTTCAAATAAAGAATGTAGCCTTTGACCTTTTATGAGGGTCAAAGACTACTTGTCATCAGAAAGATAAAAGATTTCTAGGTTTTCTTCATCTCGACATTTCCAATCCGAAACAAGTTGTAGAATTGTGTGAAAGTACACATAGACATCAGAAATTGGCATTTTCCAGATTTTCCCTAATTTGAGGTTAGTATTTGTATTTCAATTATTTCAGATTTCAAACACAATTCTACCATAGGAAAATATAGGGTTTTTCTCTCTCTTTCATATTCTCCATAGATTGATTTGATTGTGCATTAACCTTTTGGTTGATCAAATTAGATCTCTCCTTTGGGAATTTGGATTTATGAGTGGATCTCATATTTCCCCCATACTTTTACATTGAATAGGGGTGATTCAATTTTACCTCTAGTCATTTTGGTGAACCCAACATACTTACTCTCCTTTATTTTGTGGAATTAGATGCTCTATTGTTAGATTTTAGATCCTTTCTTGCATTTAGATTAGATCTAGTTTATGCTCTTGCATTCAAAAATACAAAAAAAACTATATAATCAATAAAATCCAAAAACATTTCTTGCATTTCATTTTCCATGGAAATCATTAAGATGCTTTGGGGTGTGGTCATGTTCTTTATTACTCTTCTTTTAGCATCTCTTTATAATACCTATGATGTTTATGAAAGTATCATTCACTTCATGATGTTTATGACCCTTCACTTTGCTCTTGCCTATGCTTTTGTGAAGTTGACCGACACTAGTTTTCCTACATTCAAAACTTTTATTAAATATTTATGTGGTAGCCTTATTCATCTCTTAGATTATGTGAAAAATTTGGTAGATGATACACCATCTCCTAATCTTCCTAATCTTAATCCTATCAATCCTAATCCTAATCTTCCTAATCCTAATTTGATACCTAATTCTCCATTTGTTCATCCTCGTTCTTCCCATACTTATGATGGGATTCAAGCTATAGTTCAGGATGTGGATGTGCTAGATTTCTTTGATTTACCTTCTCCTTTGATTCATGATTATATTAAATGAAAGGGTAAAGAAACTTCTTCAAAACCTATTATCCCACCATATGCAACCTTTACTCATGAACATGATAAACAATCACCTCCTGTAGAAGCTTTACATAATATGTACACTACTGGATATAATATGGTGACTAAACAAGGTTATAAAGGTTTAGGGCTTGGGGTTAATGAGCATGATATTAGGTTTCCAATTCATATACCCCCTAAACTAGATATGTATGGTGTTGGTTGTTCAAGATCTCAAGTTAAGGTAGGTGATGCTAAACATCATCCTCCTCTTCATATTCTTCTCCCCACACCTATCTTAGAAACCATTAATACTCGTCAAGAAGTGGCTAAGAAGGTATATGTTGAGCTAATGAATTCCAAGAAAGAAATCTTTAGACCTATGCCGATAGATGATTTATACAAATACAAATGTCCTTTTCATTATAGCAACAAACATTTACTTGCTGATTGTAAATATTTCAAGTTATATGTTAGAAAATGAGTTGCTTTAGGAATTATATCTCACTCTCGTGCAGTTTTACAATTCCTTCATAATTTTGATATAGGGGATTTCCCTCCTTTAGATATAATGTAGATGTTCTTCCCCTCTTGTCTTATGACTAGGGGGCAAGAGGTATATTTTCATCCAGTCTCCTAGGATCCATTAGGTCTTTTATTGGGGCCTAATTGGTATTCTTTCTCTCCTATTTTTCTATGGCTTTTCATTATGTTTTTAATCATCCATAGACTCTTTTTTGTTTTCAAGATATCTTTTCTAAGACTTTTTTTTTGCAAAAGTATCCCTTGTTCTTATCTTTGGGGGCCAAGGTATCTCTTTCTTTCTCTTTGTCTAGGGAGCTACTTTCCTTAGCTTAGTGGTATTTGTTTATATTGCAATATTATTTCAGCATATTGACAAATGTTTTGACTATGGATAACCTTTTTTGAGAAGTTATTGTCCTACGTTGTCACTTCTTCTCTATGTTTCAAATTATGTTCTTTATAAACTCTCACCATTGCTTTGGTGTTAGAGTTGTTTCTCTCATTTCAAAGATTCCTCTTCCTCCTGATTGTAGGGGGCTTGATAGTTGAATCTTTTTTCCCATTTGTTGAAAGATGATATTTTATCTAAAGCACTCCTCTTTGGTGGGGGTCTTGTTGATAAGATCTCTTTCTTGGAGGATCCTTTTCCATGAGTGACATATCTTTTTCATTATTATCTATATTATTGGATGTAGGGGTTAATATCCCTCGCTAAGGATATGGTGTACATTGTTGTAAATAGGATATCTCCTTGCATTGTGAAGTAGGTATTTTCTTCCCCCTTTTTTCCTACATTTGGGGGGCAAGGATGCCACCTCCTTCTGTCTTTCTGGGATTCACCTCTTTCCTTGGTTAAGCAATATTTATCTATTATGTGATATCCAATCATACATGAAAATTTTGGTTTGCATTGAGGATCTATGTCCTTGATAACAACCTCTTTTTGTTTGGCATTGGGTTTCCATGATTGATACATCTCTCACCTTGGAAACTGAATAGTGTGCTATCCCTCACAAGGGTTACTTTTTCACTTCTTGCATGATATCTCTTTACATTCATCCCTTCCATGGCCTCATAGGAGCTGTGACCTTCTTGGCTTGGACTGGGTGTTGTCTATGGATATTGTCTTGATGCTGAAGAAGGTATTATCCTTGTTCTTTTATTTCCTTAACATGTCAAAATAGTATATTTTTGCCATATTAAGGAGGGGGGCATATATAGGGTCTCCCTTGTACTATAGTTTTTTATTTTTACATGCTAAATCTTGGAAGGTAATACATAAGTTGCTAAATCCTGAAAAGACATGCATCTATATGCTAAATCTTCCGATGGTAACACACTTAAGTTGCTAAATCCTGAGGAGACACATTTTTCAAAAAATTTCAATATGCTAAATCTTGGAAGGTAACACACATAAGTTGCTAAATCCTAAAGGCACACACATTTCCAATTTCAAATATGCTAAATCTTGGAAGGTAACAAACATAATTTTCTAAATCCTGAAAAGACACGCATTCATATGCTAAATCTTTCGAAGGTAACACACCTAAGTTGCTAAATCCTAAGGAGACATGCATTTCATATTCATAGTGAAATAAGAAGGTGGATCTATGGATATTCTAGAAGCTGTTAGAAGATGGATTACAATTGCAAGCATAGTTTATGGGTGAACCTGTTGGGTTCTCCCTCCAGGGTGATTCATGGTAAGGTGGGCATCTTACTAGGCAAGGTAATCACTCTTTTTCCCTTTCATGCTAGTAGGACTGGAACATGAAGCTATGTTATTTATAGTGTTGTTCTTTTCTTTCTTATGTAAACATTTATGCTTTTATGATAGCTTCCCAAATATGATGCTATTATAAGAAATGTTTCTTAGCAAGGTTTCTTATGCTAGTTGATTTGGGTTTGTTTTAGTACTAACCCCTCTTTTGTCTCCTTTTGTTTTTCACACCCTCGTGCATGTATGTTGAGTTAGAATCCTTAGCATGGGGGCTTGTGTCCCTAACTAAGTGTCATTATATCTCATTTTGAATCCACTAGGATTTCTTCTTCCTTCTCCTTTACCAAGAGTTTGCATCGAATCCACACACTTGCTAAAGTGGGGGCTTAATGTATTGTCTTAAAATGGAAGCACTTCCATGTTAAGAGAATTTAGCCCTCCAAGTGAGTGGTCTAGGTCATGTCAAGCACCTTGAATTAGTTCTTTTCTTAGATCATACTTGTTCTCCTCATTATGCTTCTATCTATCCCTGATTTTCACTCCAATTTGTATTTCCTAGCATTCTGGGTCAGGATCCTAAGGTTTTTGACCACTAGGTCAAAGTTGACCTTATGGGGTCAAAGTTGACATCAACTTTGACCTAGTCAAGATTGACCTTGACCTTGACTTGGTCAGATTCAAGCTTGTCCTTGACCCCCTGTCCAAATTTCAAATTTCCTTGATTTTTGAGTGTCAGATTTTGGGGATATTTGTTTTCCCGCCTCCGGGTTGGCCATTTCGGGTTTCAAAATGGTAAATCCTCAAATTGCATTTAATCTAGGTATATTTTCTAAAGTTTAGGACCTAATTGAGATTTAATTCTCCAAGGTGGCCCCTCTAGAGGATTGTGCCCTAGTTCACTATAAAAGGAGGCCTTCCTCTCTCATTTTCACATCTCATCTCTCATCTTCTTTTGCCATCAAGCAATCAAGTTTTGCAATCTCCTCTCAAGCTCTCAAGGTGATCAAGCAAGCATCCATTCAAGCATTCAAGTGCTCTTCTCCATCCAAGTTTTCCATTGAAGAACAAGGATTCAAGCATTCAAAATTCATCATTCAAACCCTAGATCTAGCCATCATGATGGTGTGATCTTCCTTCAAGATCCTTTGTGTATCTTCTAGATCTATTCATTATTCTATCAAGGTGGATTCCAAGCATACAAGCATGGAGGTTTTGTATTTACTTTCATGGTTTTGATTTACATTTACCATTATTGTGTTCAAGCTTTCATATCAACATACTTGTTTTCATTCGAGATACAATTACATATCTATCGAATTGCATAGCTTCATTGTTAGATCTATTTCTACTACTTGCTAGAATTCTTATTTCAATTTCAATATTAAGGTTGATTCCAAACCAGGGTTTGACCAAGGCAAACCCCTCAAATAAACAACAAAAACTCTCTTTTTCTTACAGGTACATGTGCGTAATTTTGGATATGAGAGTAGATTTGGATACCCTTTTTGGTGAACTTCTGAGATTTGTGAAGAAAGTCAGAATCGACCTTCAAATAAAGAATGTAGCCTTTGACCTTTTATGAGGGTCAAAGACTACCTACCATCAGAAAGACAAAAGATTTCTGGGTTTTCTTCATCTCGACATTTCCAGTCCAAAATAGGTTGCAGAATTGCTTGAAAATACACACAGACATAAAAAAATTGGCATTTTCCAGATTTTCCCTAATTTGAGGTTAGTACTTGTATTTCAATTATTTCAGATTTCAAACACAATTCTACCATAGGGAAATATAGGGTTTTTCTCTCTCTTTCATATTCTCCATAGATTGATTTGATTATGTATTAACCTTTTGGTTGATCAAATTGGATCTCTCCTTTGGGAATTTGGATTTATGATTGGATCTCATATTTCCCCCATACTTTTACATTGAATAGAGGTGATTCAATTTTACCTCTATTCACCTTTATACTAATCCCTAGCATCTTCTATCAATGACTGAACAAAGAGTTTCATTACCACATCCTCATTCTCAATTTGATAGTCATTTATCTTATCTGTAAAAGATTTAAGATGCTCTTCACATGTAACTACATTTTTTCTAGTGAATTTAGGGATCTTGTCTCTTACCTCATTAGGGATAGCATTCGGCTAACCAGGGATACCATCAAAGAATGATGGTGGATATTGGTCCAGACGAATTGATCTCCTTTGAAAATTTGGTGGAACTTGTGCTCCCACTCCTCCATCATTTTGACATGACATGTTACCCATGGGAACACTAGCTAAAGGGGCTGATGGATTTATATTTTGAACTAGTCCTTGGACCATTTGATTGGGGCCTAAAACTTGGACACTTGGCTTTGTACCACATTGCTGGCTTTGTGGTATTGTCCCACCAGTAACAGGGATTGAGGTACTAGAAGCTGTATTCATATTAGTATGTAAGAAAGCAATCTTTCTTTTCATCTCATCTGCAGCAGCTTCTAACTCTAATTTTTCTAATTGGATAGCCAGATCTTCTTTGGCCTTTATAGCCTTTTCTAATTCTAAATTTTCCTAAGGTATAGTACAAGGAAAAGAACTATTCTTCTTGGATTCATTTATGTTGATCCCAATCATTTTTTTCTTTCCCTTGTCAAATGCATCTTTTACATTATTTTTGAGATCCTTATTTCTTTTGATCTTTGATGGATGCAACTATCTCAGGATAGGGCCTTCACCTTCAAACTCGTCCTTCTTTGGATTAGGCTCATTGCTATTGACTTATTGTCTTAAAGCCTCCATATCACTAAACAATTCACTGTCCAAACCCTTGACCCCTTGATTCAGATTTTTTGCTTGGAGCTCATTATTCTTGGTCTTTCTCATGAGTTCTTATCTCTCCATGAGTAACTCATAAATTTCTTTCTCCCGCTCTTTTCTTCTATTTGCAATTTCCAATAACTTTTCTCACTCCTTTT
Source organism: Chamaecyparis obtusa (assembly GCA_027943335.1). Taxonomy (NCBI): domain Eukaryota; kingdom Viridiplantae; phylum Streptophyta; class Pinopsida; order Cupressales; family Cupressaceae; genus Chamaecyparis; species Chamaecyparis obtusa. The sequence goes on along the minus strand of BSBK01002152.1, from coordinate 7,214,721 downwards.
TCCTTAAAGCCATAAATTCTTCCTGCAACTTCTCAGAATCATGGGAAATAGTCTTGGTAGCAGAGGTATCTCTTGTTTGGTCTAAAATTTCACATACAGGAAAGAAACCTATGTCTATGAATTCATCCTCCTAAGGAGGACTAACTGAGTCAAGGTTCATTCTTCTATGAAATTTAGGATCTTCAGGAAAAAAGGGAGCCTCTTTTGGGATAGTTGTCGAAGAATGTTCATTAGATGGTCTAGGGGCACTATGGTTAAACATACCTCATTTAGACCATTTCTATCTAGTAGGTGTATGGAGATCATCACCCATATTACTTTCAGGGTGATCCTTATAGTATGACCTAGTGTATCTCTGTCGGCTCATGGTGATTTTTGACAAGATACTTTCACTAATTTCTTTATGCTAAACCAGCAACTAGTAAACATAGATTTCAGAGTCGCCACCCACAAACTCATGGGGATAGATTTATAAACTAGTCTTCAAGTACAACAACAAATGGTTAATAGAAAACTGTAACAAGCTTATTACATAAATATTTAAATCCCCAGCAGAGTCACCAATTTTGTTAGTGTTTAAAACTGTAGATGATCAAAACTAATCATAAAACCTCTAATACTTAACTCTTGTAGTCCCAATAGATACATCTATCAATAATAAACACTAAGGTATTAATGATCTGAATCCTTCTTCACTTTGAGCTTTCAGCTACAGGTAGGTATACCTATCAGATTTAAGGGTATGTGTAGGATAATGGTATACCAAACTATGGCCTTAAGTGGCAATGAAAAATTAGAAAATCAGGGTTAGTCAACTTGACATAAAAAGTTGAACATCTTATGAACCTTATGTGAAAAAGTTGTAAGAATAGAATTTGTAGGAAATTGAATGTAGTTTCTAAACTACTAGCCCTTGTCTAAATTTTTTTTTATCTAATTGTTCAAAATTTTAGATTTCAATGCAGTAGTACGAAAATTTTAGGGAAAAGATAAAAAGTGCGTGTATGTCTGACCACCTTAATCACAATAAAATGATGATATATTTTCCCAAGATTATAGATATAAGTAGTAGACTCATGCCCATATGTGACGCATATTTTTTTGTAATTTTTTTTCAAATAAATAATCAATTATGAATTTTATGCTACAAATTTTTCAGAATAAAAAAACTCTCATGTCTTACCACCTTAACTAATTCTAAACTTTACAAAATTCAAATTTTTTTTTTTCTTATAGTAGCCAAAGCATAGAATGTGACACATGTTTTGGATTTCAAAAAGGTTAAACGGTTTGAAATTTATAGAAATGTTTTTCAATTAGTATGTCAATTACGACTTTAAAGATAACTCAATTGAAAAATAAGTAATAATTACTTATTGAACTCAAAATTTGATAGCAATTATATTGATGGAAAGCTGATAATGTATTTAAGAAACCCTTTTTGTTTCATCAATTTCGGGTGAAAAAATAGTTGTTAGCTACATGGTCGAAGTCTCGATATAAAAAACTATCTCCTAAACACGTCTAAAAGGTTGACCATCCACATTTGGTATTTCCCAAGCAAATACCAAGCCTAATCGGATATCCAAAACTTCCCACCTCATTCAAAATTTCAATTGTACTAGTTTTCTCAATTTCAAGTTTCATATTAAATTGTATTTTTTTATGTTAATATTAATTGTGTTGTGTATTTTTTTCAATTTTAAAATATATATTACAAATTATTTTTTTTAGTATTAATATTAAATAATAATAACATAGCATTAATATTATAATATAAATTTTTATATTAGTATGTATTATATTATTATTATTTATTTATGTATTATATAATAGTATAATATTAACTTATTAAATATTTATATTATATGCTCAATATTATACCTAAGGGAGAGGGAGAGAGAGAGAGAGAGAGAGAGAGAGAGAGAGAGAGAGAGAGAGAGAGAGAGATTTTGGATATTTGATAATATTGGATATTTGATATTTTTGGATATCCGATTATTTTTACTAGTGAAAAGTAAAAAAAATATTTTCTAGGTCCCTCTAGAGAGACACATTTTTCTGCAGAATCACGGGAGTCGAGTTGTAGCGAATCATGTTTTATCTTTAGAGAAGACAAAAATCCACTTTTTGCACTTGTTGGTTGGATTTTCGCTATTACGAAAGGTTTTTGCATCACCTTTTTGGTCTAACTATGGGGAGTAGTAGTCGTCAAAAGCATAAATGGAAGAGGAGAGTCACAAATGAAGAGATTGGAGTGTATAGAGAAATGGATAGGGTTGCCCATTAGAACAAGAGACAAGGTATGTTAAATATTAATGAAGATGTCGGCATAGACCCACTTTTGAATGTGGTTTCAAGTGAAGAACATGAATTTGAAATGATTTATGACAATAGTATTGAAAATGAGAATGTAGGGATTGAAGATGAAAATGTAGGTTTTGAAAATGAACATGTAGATGTGGACAATGTAAGTGTGGACATTGTCAATGACAATCCACCAATTGAATATTAAGGAATTGACAATGATAATGGTACACAAGAACCAAATCAATGTAACACATCTCCAAATTATATGAGAAATGAAGTCCCTTCAGAGGAAGAAAGACAAACTTCAAAATTGATACCTTCAAGAACAACTAAAATGTTACTTGAAATTGATGAGAACATAATGAGGAATTTCGATGGAAAGAGATCAGAAAGAACCGTTCGGTTGTGGGTTTCAAAACTTTTTGATCAATTTTTTAGCCACAAGACATTGGTTGAGCAATGTCAAATGTTTGTGCAATTGTTAAAGATGCATAAGATGAGACGTATACTAGTAAAATTGAAGATTAGTGTGAACAAGAAAAAGGAAAGGAATGATATTATTATGAGAAATCATTTTAGTTCTCTCAATTCCATTGGGAACACTACCAAGGAAAAAGATAAGAGAGCCGCTAGGAGGGTTATTAAAACCTCCTTAGTAAGTCATCATTTGAGAAAAGGCTCATTTGATGAGACAAACTTGTGTTGACTTAAATCTAAATCGTAAAACTTTGGATAGAGCACTTACAAGAAGATAAAGACTTGATGATCCTCTTCAAAATGATACATGGAATTATGGTGGGAGACTTTCATGTTGTGATAAGAAGCTTATCGATGCTATGAAGGATCAAATTCAACTATTTTTGCAATCTAAATCAAGAGTGTCACCAAATGTGAAGGATGTCTTGAAGTTGAGAATTGGCATTCGAGACCGGACCTCGCATCCCAAACATTATTTAGAGGTGAGTCAAACAATGTTGTTCAAAATTTTTTTTGAGACACATCTAACATTGCAAATATCACAAAGAGCTTTTGAAGCCTTGAAGCCTTTTTTTTGTGTGCCTCTTAAGATTCTAAATACTTGTTGCAAATATCATGTGGAGTTTTTAATGCATCATGAATTGTTATGATCCATTCATTCTACTTTTCATACTAGTGAAATGTTGCCGGAGTGTGGTGCAAGTACTCTTCCAAAATCATCAAGAGACTTGCTAGATCATTTTTTATGTCCTAAAGATGATGGATGTTTCTTTTATAGAAAAAATTGCTTAAATGACAAGTGCTCATAGTGTGGTGGGCTAGTGAAGTTTGTTGAATTTTTTCATGAGGGCTGCGAACACAATTTTTCAAAGACAAGTGTCCACAAAAAGGTATATGAAACTGTTAAATATACATTAAAAAGTGGAGGTCAAGGCTCTAGATGTGAGTTGGTTACAAAAGAATGCAATGTAGCTGATTTTATTTCAGATTTCAGGAAGAATTTTTTTTACAAGTATGCAAGGCATAGTCATAGGTCTTAATGGTTGGATCAACAATTCAGGATGTGTAAGGACACTTTCCTGATTTTCACTATTATATCAGTTGTTGACTTTGCAGAGAACTATACATTGCAACCCCAAAAAGAGTTGCAAGATCAATATTACAATTCTATTTAGGTTGCTATTTTTGTGCACATAACATATAGACATTCCCCTGATAGTAAAAAAGATGACCAGAAGATAATCATAGAGTACCATTTTTATATGAGCAATAATAGATCACACTCATCTGAGTTTGTCCAATATTGCTTTGAGAATTATTTTGAGTGGGTGCAGGAAAATAATATTTCTATGGATAGACATCTCATTTGGTCAGATAACTGCACAGGTCAATTAAAAAATGCTCATATATTTTTAGTGATATTTTTTTACAAATATAAAAATACCCTTTTTTAGAGCATAGAGTCAAGATTATCATCATATAATTTTTATAGTATTTTAATTAGATCTAATATATTATAATTTTAAAATACTACAAGTAGGTATTTTAACATTCGAGAACAAGATGCTTCAAAAATAGAAAAAAAGAGTAAAGCTTATCAAAAAAATTGAAAATTTATATTTAATACTAGAGGAGAGAGTTATCTTCAAGAGTGTGTAATTTATTTTTTGAATGGTGTAGATTTGATAGGGGAAATTTGACGCGAGATGAAAACTGTCAATTTCAGATATGCTCGACTTTGAGTAGTTATAACAGAGAAAATATACATTGAAAACTAATTTTTCTTCTTTTCTAAAAGTTAGCTATACATTTTATCTATGACATATTTTGAAATCAAAGGAAAAAATGATTATTTGCATATACTTTTTTCGTTCGAACAAGACCCTCATTTTTCAGCATTTTTCAGCAAGTAAAAAATGGACTTAAAAAATTTAAAAACTATGTGAATTCTTGTTCAAAAAAAATTAAAAAAATTATAGGCATAAACTTCATCCACTTTTACACACTTCATTAGTTTACATCATCTCCAAATTTTAAACATAAATGCCATTTTTATGTTGTTAAAGTTAAAAATTTTGTGTTGTTGACCTTTTCCTTTATAAAAGTGTGACACAGCTTTGTACTTTTACCCTGTTATAGGAACATGGTTGCACACATATATGATTAGAAATAATGGCATTCCTATGTTTGAAGACTATGAGAAGCACAAAACCATTCTCATGTATTCACACCTTGTTATAGCAGCCAATGTTAAGTTGTTGATGTAATACCCCAAAAATGGGTTATAGGTTCATTAACCTCCTACATCTTCAAATCAAATGAAATCAACATCAAAGTCCTAACCTAAGGCACATCAGCACATTATTGAATCCTAATTGATCTTATCCTAAATTCTGCATCGGAGAATATTCCTAGCAATATTCTATTTTAACCTAATTATCTTTGATTTAATGATTATTTGGCGATAAAATCTATTTATCCTAAAGTTTGATTAATTGAATATTCTGAATATTTAATTAATTAGATTTAATACTACCACTTAATTATTTAATTAAATTTAATTATACTTATTCCTAAATTGTATTATTTAATTTTGACAATAAATCTAAAAATCTCATGACTAATTGATTAAACTCTTATTTAATTAATTAATGTCAATTGTCAATTTTTAATAATATAGTTTTAGAATAAAGTTTGATTTAATAATTGATTAACCCATAAATCAATTGTTTTAATTCAAAAATCAGTTAAGTTGAGAATAAATCACTTTATTTTTAAATTAATTTATAATTAAATCACGCACAATCAGAAAAGCAGGCAGCTATAAATTAACAATCAATTTTAAAATTAAAACTCAACATCTGATGATGAGTTGAAAAAGAGAACTAAAGCTCTATTTTGAGATAAAAACTACAAACTACTTTTGCATGATTTTATGAGTTTATTTATTCGTAATTTCTTGTTAACTCAAAAATCAACCTGAGTTTATCAAGAGTGATTTATGGCTTTTCTCTTGCACCCTCAAAGCCCTAGATTTCTATAAAATCAAGGCTTCAACTCTTCTAAAAGGATCCTCAAAATTGCATCCTCATGCTGGCGAATTTGTGACTGAAGAATCAATCTTTTATGAATCAAGGCTATTGTGAGATTTTCATTTATTATTTTGAGCATTCATATCATTTAGCATATCATTCTTAGATCAATTGCATATCATATCAGTTTCATTCTAGCTTAGATTCATATAGTTTTTCATCCTACTACATAGAAAATACAAAAATATAGAATAAATCTGCATTCATTTCATATCTTTCTTCTGCATTCAAATCCTTCATTTAGGTGTTGCATTGTCACTGGTCTTGGTCTGATCTGAGAATATCATACTCGTATCTACTAGAAGGTAGTAAATCACCTGGTTAGCATAGTTTCAATTTCATTGCATGATTTTAGTTTTTGCTAACCTCTAATGTTTTACTGAAGTGTTGTGTCTACAGCTAGGTATAAAATTCACACACACATTTATGGAGCCCACCGTGGGGCCCTAAAATAGGTTTCCATTCATTTTCTATCAATTTCTATCAATTTCTTGTCATTTTCTAGTTAAAACTGCAATCTTTTATTTTCCGTCTGTACATTTTTCGTACAACTTTTTGACAAAAGTCATACCAAGAAGTACCCACTGTCGTACGATGGTTGATTCTATTGATCTTCATATCAGAAGGTACACATTGTCATTTGGGAGATCTATTGTAGTATGAGAAGATACGCACTATCGTATGAGTTTCCAGACTGTCGTCTAGGAGTTAACCCACTGTCGTACGAGTTTTGACACTAGAATTCAATTATCGTTTCAGAATTTTTGGCAATTTTTCAGATTTGATTTTCAGATTTGGACTAACAGCTAACCCTAACAATTGAAATCCTTTATTTTTTATTAATATTTGCTGATTCTAATTGGGAAAAGCGTGAGAAAAATTGCTAAAATAGGTAAAAATCTACTAAGCGTGTTGCGAGGAATTCAAGTATTCTCCTCAAGCTGATAACATTTTGATTTGGATTAAAAAAAACTCTCACGTGTCAAGCTTGTGTGACTTTTATTTTTTCATATCATAGACTTCTTTTTGGGCTATAAAATTAACATAGATTTTCTTTCTGCATATCTATTACACATAGTAAATAGGCCCTATGAACACTATTTGCGGATGATCTTGAGAGATTGATCTTCTTTCGCTTGTTTATTCATGCAAAGCTCGATGGGCTTCTAAAATATCCATCTTTCTCAATGCTTTTTGTCCTCTTTCTAGAACAAATTGATTGCACATATACATGAATTTATGGTTTTAAGCATATGAACTTATGGTTTCTATGTATATGTTATATATGTGTGTGAACATAAGATGAAATGTGGATACTTCTAAAGACATAATATCTGCTTAAATTCATGGACAGGAATGGTGAATATAATAGCTATACATGTTAATGGATGTTTCCTTGCCTAAGCTATGTTTTGGGTAGTTACCTCCTGTAGCCGTAGGATTTGCAAGAGTGATAATTAAGACTTACACCTTTTCCTAATATTGATGATGTGGATATATATGTATATGGTTGGATGTGTGTGCATTGATTTTTTTGCAGGAGTTGACCATGGATATTCAAAGACCAACATACTGGCGCGGGAGTCATCAAAGCCAACCGTAGATTGCAGAATCTTCACAACCAAGTCAATACTTTCTGTTGCATGCAATGCGCGGATTTAGTGTGTGCTATATTCTTGGATTATTCATGGTCAATAATGTTTTTGTTGTGAAACTTTATGAGTTGTAACCGATCCTCATTTATGAAGTGATCGTAGATTTAGGAGATAGTTGTAGCTTCCTTTTAAATAATCGACTGTTGTGACTCTTTTGGAGTTAGTCGAATAAACTAGTTTTTAATAGAACTCTTGCATACTATTTCAATCAAGTGTAATCATTTTATGGATGAATAGAATGTTCAATTCAAGTTTGCATCTTTTATCTTGATTGTACTTCTTATTCACTCATTCAAGGGGGCCCACTTGATGAGTGAATTATTCTGATAGTGTAGAGTTCATTTTCCTATTCATTTATATGTATTAGAACTCTGCTATTCCTGCAGCTACTGATATCAGAATTAGTAGCCTGTTCCTGCAACACAGTCAGTTGGAGTAGTTCCTAACTATAATTTCCTACTTTGATTAGAATACATTTGCTTACCAATTTTAGTATAGTTTTCCTGAAGCATAAGCATTTGAATTCCTTAGATAGACTTAAAAAGAGAAGGTTTGAAGCATATACTTTGCAAATGCCATTCCAAGTTTACATCCCTGGTTGATAATTAAATGAGACCAAATAATACATTTAGGAATCATTTGGGGTGTCCAATCCTGAAATAGGAAGTCCATTGCTCTAGGTTTCTGATACTATTGTTTGGCCAAGAAAAGCTCCCCTTGACAAAGGATCCCCTTATAGGTAGGGAAGGTACTAAGAGCGTCTTGCGTTCTACTAGATTTGTGTGTCTTCAACTTTTGATTGATACATTCTCTCTCCAGAGAGGTTGATAGATCATAAGCAATTGATATCATAGATCTTTGTGAGATAATCTTGGTCTTAGCATGTCAGATTAATTTGTCTACTTTGTTTTGGTTAAAAGTGAAAAGGCTAGAGGACTATGCTCTACTCCCTTTGTGGGTAGTATCAAAAACTCAGATCCTTGAATCTGGAACCAGTCTCCATGTGGTATCTTTTGTGAGTCCCCTTTAGAGAGGGTTAACAATAGTGGACATTCCCTTAATTGGGTCAACCACATGGACAGAACCTCAAGCGGTAATAGTCATTTTCACCGTGGTAGCAGTAGCTGCTATATAAATGTCCTTGTGGAGGAAATATTCATAGGTGTGGTTTCTTGTTGGCCTGTCAGATCTCCCTAGTAGCTCTTGATTGATTAATTTCTTAGACTGTGTCAAAACCCTGGTGCACCTAGATTGGAGTTTTCTCTCTTGAGATCACAAAATTTGCAAAGTCAGACCATTACTACAAACCCTAGTGAGGCCAAATTTTCATTTTTCTAGGAATATGTGTGTTATTGAAAAACTTTTTGGAACATACACAATTAGCACTCCTAGGGATTAGCACATTCAGTCACTTGATTGTTCATGCATAGTGTTACTTTGTCCCCTGTTCATTATTTTCAGACGTGTTTGGAATCACTTGCTTGTTTTTTTGCATGCTTGTTTATCTATTTGGTTGCTGAAAATGAATGATCCCAAAATAATCTTCAAACCTGGACAGACAAATTTGTGAACAATCTGAAACTGAAAACCTAAAATTTGCAAAATCTGAAGTAAAATTCCTTTCTGGAGTCAAAATTCATTCCACAAGGTCAGAAAGTCATACGAGTTTTGGCTATTGTCATTTCATAACCTTTGTATTGTCATATGATAGCTTGTATAGTGTCATATGAGTTTTGTCACTAGTCAAAAGAAAAAAGTCAAAATCCTGCCATCAACTATTGTGCGAGCTTTTCAATTGTCGTACAAGTTTTTTCAACTGTTGTTTCAGAGCATACCCATTGTCATACGATCCTACAGAAAGTCGTTTGAGAATTTTTGAAAAATTGCCAGAAAGTTGTCAAAATTGTCAAAGACCCAGTTTTTATAGCCTATTTCCAAAATCTGTCGAACAAATCACTGTGTCAAGAACATAGCAGAAACTAGAAAAAATTCATTCATTTTCCTAAAGTGAGCTTTGGAGTCTGATTTAGCCTTCTAATTTATTGATTTGAGTCTTTTTCATCTTGTGTCAAAACCTTGTCAAAATTATCTTCAAAATTCAATCTTTTTTTTTTACTAAAATGACTAAGTGTTGTGAGCTCATGCCCACCATATGTTGGGTGTCTACCCACACTACTATGGAATAGTATCCTTCCTTTATGTCTGATCTAATCTTCAATCAATTCAATCTTGACAAGGTTGCATCATTCGATCTTCTTGGATCAGGTCATTCTTCAGTCGTCTTCATCTTGCTTTCTTGCTTCACCTAAGGTTAATGGTGGAAACTAGAGCTTCCTCTCACAAGCAATCTAGAGAAGCACTTAACATTGTACCTTTTAATACTTTCTAGGCTCCAACTCTTGAGCAACTCTACAATTTTGGTCTTTATGAAGATGATGGTCTTGGCAATTTTTGATTAAAAACTAGTTATATACCCCCTCCATCAACTCACAGAGGCAATAAAAAAACTCCTCCTCACACTATCCCAAGGAGTCCTAAAACTCCTAACATGTCTCACAAAGGAACACAACACAGGTCTCAAGGACCTCATTCTCAACATGGTGGGTATCAAGAACCTACACCTTCTGAAATTGCTTGATATCAAAATGATGATGACTTCAAGAGAATGATGAGGCATTTCTTGAAAGAAGATAGAGAGACATATTTTATAGAGTTAGCTCATCAAGGAGCTAAACTTCCTCCCAACTTTAATGTTGAAGATATCATTATGCATGAGGAAGAAACTCCAATCACAACTATGATTAATCAGATGCATGCCATGGAAGTCAAATTTAACAAACTAGAAAAAGAAAAGGAACCTAAGGAGTTATCCATGGAGGCCCTATGTCCTTTTCCATTTGATAAAGACTTGTACATGCCACCATTCCCTAAAAGGGTGGAGATGTCTAAATATGATAAGTATGATGGAAACTCTAACTCTCAAGATCATGTCAGAGAATTTTGTACTCAATCCATGGAGTTCATGCATGAACCAACTTACTTAATACATCTTTTCCCTTAATCTCTGGGAGGGTCAACCATTCATTGGTTCTCTAGAATGCCTCCTACTATCAAAACTTTTGAGGATTTAATCAAACTATTTTATCAACAATACTCCTACAATATTCAACATCCAGTCACCATGATCGACATCTGCAATCTAAAACAATATCCATGTGAGCCATTTCTGACATTTCTCAAGAGATGGAGGAAGAAATTTTCTCTATATGCTAGACCCATTCCAAAAACTGAGAAGCTGGAAATCTTCATCAATAATCTTGTTCCAGAAATCAACTACCCTTTACAAATGCAAAATCATACATCTTTTGATAAGATGGTAGATAATGTGATCAAAATTGAGAAAGTACTTGTGAAAAAAGGAGACATCACACTTCAAAAGGACAAGTATGAATCTGGATCTAGTTCTAAAGACAAGAATAAAAACTGGAACAAGAATAAAGGTGTTGTCATAGATGGTGTTGTTGATAATATCTATGCCCCATCTAAGGCACCTACTTTCAATCTGATTGTTGGTACCCAAGCCATCAAAGCTTCCGAAGCTAAAGCAACAGAGTCCAACAAAAAGTTGTCTGATTACAAACCTTGGGCTACAGATCCTAATCGCAAATTCACTCCTCTTGGACAATTCTTGGAGTCTTCCATGAAAAATTTGTTGGCTAACAACATCATCTACTTGCCTGAGATAAAGGTCTTTGATCCTGAACTTAAACTGAAATGGTGGAGAGAGAAGGATTTCTTTGAATTCCATCACAATAAAGGACACAAGACTAATAACTACATTTTCTTGAAGCACATCATACAAGATAAAATTGATAATGAAGAAATCATGATTGAAAATCATAAGAGCAATAATGATCATACAACATTCACGGAACCATTTCCTAAACATGGTAAAGAAGATTCTTCTTCTCATCCTAATATGGGTGCTAAAGTCAATTATGCTTATTTTGGAAACAATGTTGTTATCAATATGTTTGAACCATGCCTATCTGAGCGTTGCAATGTCATAACAATTTTAAGAAGAGATAGAGGAAATCAATCAACTAACACAGTTACTCGATCACAAGCTCAGGCACACCTACAAGGACAAATACCAGATTCATCCAATGTCCCTAAGGTTCCTTTCAATCTTTCATCTACTTCTAAATAGAAAGCTACATCTAAATCTTCAAATCCTAAAGACACAAGGCCTACTTCATACAGTATTGTCCAATAACTCCAACACACAAATGCAAAAATCTCCATGTTTGAGTTACTTCGGATATCTCCAGCTCATAGAGCCATTCTAGAAAGCTCTGCTTGGATCCAATGTTCCTGATAACCTTGATTTAGATAGGTTCCAGACTATGGTTGGTCATCTTACGTCTCTGTAGTATATTTCCTTTTCAAAGGAAGATGATAACTCCTTGAGTCATCCGCATAACCAGCCCTTGCATATTGAAGTCTTGATCCAAAACCATCATGTCAAACGTGTGTTGATAGATGGGGGGGCTCTGGTCTAAACATTTGTTCTTTTAGCTTGATCACACAATTAGGATTTTTAGAAATGGCTATTAATCCTAGAAAGAAAATAACTATCAAAGCATATGATGAAAAAAAAAATCCTCCAAGGGAACAATTGTCTTACCTATCAGAGCAGGTCCTGTCATCAGAGATACTACATGTCAAGTTCTTGATCTACCTTTGGCTTACAACATCCTTCTAGGAAGACCTTTGATACATGAGATGAAAGCTATTCCTTCTACATATCATCAATGTTTTTAATTTCCTTATGAAGGAGTAGAGGTGATGATTCCAGCTGATTTATATACAACTTGCAATGCATTGAAAGAGAGTGTTGATAAACTTGTTCCTAATAACAAAGAATCTTCCACTAAATAGTCTGACATTGCTTCAAACATCTAAAATGGAAGACATTGTTAAAGAGGTCACATTCAAATAAAAAGGTATGGGAGAATATACTATGGAGCCGGTCTTATCTTTTACATCTCTCCCTATCTTGCCTAAGTCTTATGGGAAAACTCTAAAACAGTCCAAACCAAAATCTAAAGAACCTCTTGAGGCATATAAAGGAAATTTTGTTGTAGAACAAGTATCTAAACAAGAATTTGAAGAGGATGAAGTTGTACTTGCATGGCTCTACAAAGAAGAACCTAAATCTCAAATTGATAAATCATGTGATTCTAAAACATCGAAGGTCCCTTCTAAGTCATATGGTCCAGGGGATAGATTGATTACAAAGATGGGATATATTGGAAAATGACCTCTAGGACTACAAGGTAAAGGTCTGCTATCACCTCTTGACCATCATGGTCAAACAAACAAGAATACAACAGGTCTAGGATATAAGAAGAAGCCTTTCTATCTTAGAAAAGATTCCCCACATGTCATAGAGAAAATCAAGCTAGAAGAAGCTCTCCTTGAGAAAGAAGAAATAGAACAATTTGACAGTGATGATTCTAACACCACTGATGAGCTCATCCCTTATGAGCATTTGCCTAAAGAAATAAAAGACCTCCTTGAAGCTGAAGATGATTCAATAAAAAGAATCAATGTAGTAGAAACACAAGAACCTACTATGGAACAAGAGATAGTTGCAACACAAGAACCAACTAATCTCAAAGGTAATCAAATAGACAAAAGGGAAGATAGGCCTATCACTATAGCTGAGCACTTGCAACATTCCATTTATTTTGAGATAGATTCCCATGAGTATGAATTCAAATCAAAATCTAAGGGTAACCCTTCTTGGGGTATTTACCCTAACTTTACTCATGTTCTTAAATTTCCTAGAGGCATAGATGAAGAATCAAATGACTATGAATGGGGATTCATTCCAGAACTAGATGAGATTATTACAAAGAAACATATTGATGTTATTCACCAATATGCACCTACACCCAATGTAAGTCTAGAGAGAAATAATGAACTTAACGTGTCTGATCCACCTATGGCTGAACTAGACTCCCACAGTGACATTGAGCCTATTCATGAATTGAACATCTTAAGTTGTAATATCACCTTTGAAATCGAGCATCGGGTTAGGACCAATGATGATAGATCTATATCTGTAAATACTATTTCCCAATCTTTCACCACTTTGACTATCCAACATCCTGACCTTCTTGACCAAACTTCCATGAATCTGAGCCAAGGTATCTTTACTTTCCCGAATGACTATGCCCTTTCTTGCTACCTAAATGTAGTTGAACCTATGAGGACTTCCATCAGTGAACTGAGTGTTAGCATGACGGAGTCGGACATCAAGTATCTTAGTCAAAAGAATAAGAATAAAAATAAAAATAAAAGGAGTCTGAGGGTGAAAACCACTTTGTGGCAGTCTCAAAACCTACAAAAGTAAAAATAAAAGATGTATCCAAAGGTGAAAACCTCTTTGAGGTGCCTAAGGATGAGATATTTGATGTCCTTCCGAGTCATTTACAGGATAGATCTCCAGTTCTAATTAAGCCCACTCAATCTATCAACTTAGGAACAGCAGAGGAACCACAGTTGATCCATGTAGCACAATCCTTATTAGAAGAAGAAAAGAAAAAATTTACAACATTCTTAATAGGGAAAAAGATCAACTTTGCATGGAAATATTCAAATATGCCAGGGTTGGATCTTGATCTTATAATGCATCATTTATCTATAGCTCCAAACATCAAACCTGTTAAGCAAAAATTGAGAAAGATGCATCCACATGTCGCACTCTTGGTAAAAGCTAAATTAGAAAAGCTACTAGAAGCCAGATTCATCTGTGTCATTGACTATGCTAAATGGATCTCAAATATTGTACCTATTTCTAAACTAGATAAATCAATCAAAGTGTGCACAAATTTCAGAAATGTAAACAAAGCATGCCCTAAGGATGATTTTCCAGTACCTAACATTGATATGATAGTGCACATGACTACGGGCTTTGAGATGTCTTCTTTAATGGATGGTTTTTCTAGATATAATCAAATAAAAATTACTCTGGAGGATCAAGAGAAAACTACTTTTACATGTGCATGGGGTACCTTTTGTTGGAATGTCATGCCATTTGGGCTTAAAAATGCTAGTGCTACATATCAGAGAGCTATGGCATCTATTTTTCATGACATGGTGCATCAAATTATGGAGGATTATGTTGATGATACTTTAGCAAAATCTATGATTAGAGCTACACATCTAAATGACTTGGGCAAGATACTAAACAGAATGGAAAAATTTAGTCTCTGACTAAATCCTAAGAAGTGTGCTTTTGGTGTCACTTCTGGAAAGCTCTTAGGATACATAGTTTCAAAGAAGGGTATTGAAGTTGATCCAGCTAAAGTAAAGTTTATAATGGAGATACAACCCCTAAAGAACATTAGTCAAATGAGAACATTACAAGGCAGAGTACAATCTATCAAATGCTTCATATTTCAACTAGCAGACATATCACAACCTTTTACAGACATTACATAAAGGTGTGATATTTACATGGAATGAGGGATGTGAAAAGAACTTTAATCATATCAAGAAATATCTATCAAATCCTCCTATCTTGATGCCTTCAATTCAAGGGAATCCTTTGATCTTATATGTCTCCACTATAGATACATCACTAGGGGCATTGCTTGCACAACATGATGAGAACAAGAAGGAAAGAGCTATATACTATATCAGTAGAACATTGGTGGCATACGAAAAGAACTATTCTATGATTGAAAAGGCTTGTCTAGCTATGATCTTTGCATAATAGAAACTGAGACATTATATGTTGGCTCATACCACACATTTAGTAGCTAAGATTGATCCACTAAAGTACCTACTAAGAAAAGCTGCCCTTACAAGTAGATTAGCTAAATGGGTCATGCTCTTTATTGAATTTGACATTGAATATGTTGAAAGAAAAGCTATTAAAGGCCAAGTTATTGCTGATTAGTTAGTAGATGCACCTATGTTTGATGATACACCAATGCAAATGGAATTCCCAGATTCTTCTATCATGAATCTTTCTTCTAGAGAATGTCAATTATTCTTTGACAACTCCTATACAAAGAATGGATCTGGAGTAGGCATATTGTTTATCACACCTCAAGGATACTCCATACCTAAAGCTTTTAGATTAAAGTTTTCTTGCACAAATAATATTGTTGAATATGAAGCCCTTTTAAATGGTATAAAAATAGCAATTGAGTGGAGAGTAACAGAATTACACATTCATGGAGACTGACAACTTGTAATCCATCAAGTCAATGATGTGTACCAAACAAAGGATGAAAAGATCATTCCATATAAGAGAATGGTAGATTATCTAAAGAAATATTTCATATCTATCACATTTGAGCAAATTCCTAGAATAGAGAACATGGCTGTTGATGCAATGGCAACACTATCTACTTTATTAAAGCAACCTGAACATGAGCTACGCTATGATTTCCTAGTGGAAGCATTATCTTATCCTGCATATGATTCCCCTAAAACCCACATGATTTTCACTGTTGTAGGTCATGATTCATCTAGATATAAAAACCTATTCTCCTATCTCAAAGACCAAATCATTCATGATACCTTTAACCACCATGAAAAGAGATACCTAATCCGTAATGCCTCCCGACATGTCATCATTGGTCATGATCTATACAAATGAGGTCTAGATGGTATGCTACTTAGATGTTTAGAATAGGAAGAGTCTCAATGTGCACTCGAGGAAGTCCATGAAGGCATATGTGGGTCACACTCTAATGGTTTAACACTAGGTCGAAAACTTATTAGGGTTAGGTACTATTGGCCTGAAATGGAGAAAGAGTCTATCAAGTTTACGAAGAACTGTCAAAAGTGCCAAGTACATGGTAACTTAATTCATGCTCTAGTGAGAGATTTAATTCCCTTTACTACACAATGGCCTTTTCACCAATGGGCATTTGATCTTATAGGAGCCATACATCCTCAATCTTCTAATGGACATACCCATATAATCATAGCTATAGATTATTTCACAAAATGGGTAGAAGCAGTCTCTTTGACACAAGCAACTGGAAAACAAATTTCAATGTTCATCTTAAACTACATCATATGTCGGTATGGTATTCCACACTCTATAGTCATAGATAATGGTGGATAATTCAAGAATAAAGACATAGATGATCTGTGCCAAATTCAAGATTACACAACATTGGTCATCTATCTACTATTCTCAAGGGAATGGACAAGTAGAGGCTTCTAACAAGAATCTATTAAAAATATTGCACCGTACAGTTAATAAGATAGGAAGAGACTAGCATCTCATGATCAATCCAGCTCTTTGGGCCTATAGAACAAGTATCAAAACACCCACTGAGGCTACACCTTTCACTTTAGTTTATGGGTCTGAAGCGGTATTGCCTATTGAGGTTGAAATCCCATCACTAAGAATCAGAATGCATGGTCTAGTAACTGATGATGACTACAGAGTATCTAGGTTGCAAGAACTTGAACTACTAGATGAGTGCAGAAAAGTAGCATATGATCATCTTAGAGTGTATCAGAAAAGAATGTCTAGAGGCTACAACAAGAAAGTAAGACACAAAGAATTTCAGGTTGGCGATCTAGTCTTGAGAGAGAATCCTAAAAATCAATCACATAGAGAGCACAAGGGGAAGTTTGAACCCAACTGGCTAGGTCCCTTTGTTATCACTGCTACTTTTGGATTTGGAGCCTATCAACTCTCAATGATTGAAGGAGAGCAGCTCTGAGAACCAATCAACGTTCTCCATCTGAAGAAATTCTATGCCTAAGGCATTCAGTCTATGGTAAAATATCCTGAAAAATCTTTAAAATCTGAAAAAGTGCTGAAAAAATGAACCTCTTGGTGAAAACCTAGCAATAGGCACCTTGATGATTCACAAAAAAATAAAAAATACCAAAAATATCAAAAAAATTTGAAAAGATGAAAAATACAAAAAAATGAGAAAAACAAAAAGTGCCTTGGTGAAAACCTAGAAACAGGCGCCTTGGTAGAAAAAATAGAATCTCTACCAAGATGGTGAAAACCCAGCAAAAGGGTGCCACTTGTTCAAAAATTCTCCATCTATCAGTGCAATCTTGGTCTTTCTCAGCTTTCAGTCTTGCTTTAGTTTGTACATATCTCTTAGTTTGTTTCTACATTCCAGTTTTCAATAAGTCGGTTGGTACACCACTCAGCTCAAGTGTCTGTATCCTATCAATGCTTAACACTTGGGGGCAATCAATGTCATATCCTATGGCCTCTAGTATACTTTAGATGTGTCATATCCAGTCAGAGTCCTTTGAAGCTTCATCCGAGTCAGTCAGTCAGTCTCCTCTTTAGAAAAGATTTTGCATCTACAACAATGCAATCAAACACAAACTGAAAACAATCTATTCTTTTTACATGCTTTTATCTCCTTGTATGCTTACTAATTCACATTGAGATTTTTACATATTGTGTCCCTTCAAGCTCTTTGATAATGTCCTTTACAGGATTTAGAGAGTGATGACCGAGGGCATAAACTTTTCTTTGTCTTCTGCTTGTATGTGAAAATCTAACAACTTTGGAAATTCTGGATTGAAGTGGTGTTCGTTTGTAAGAGCCTCTATCTCAAATTGGATGGCCATGAGTACCTCGACCATTGATACCCAAAAAATTCAAGGAATTTTGATCTAACTATTATCTTTTTCAGTGAGTTCTTTCTCCTACTGTGAAACATGATCTTACCTAAGGATGTGAACGATAAAGGGTCACTATGGGTAATTCACGCTGGATTTAGAATAATCTCTTGACTATTTGATGTGTTTGTAATGCAAGGCATATTTTGGTCATCATGATGTTTATGTTCTAATGCTTATACAAATTGCTATATCAAAATGGACATGATATTCAGGTCATCCCGACGTTTGTGCCTTGGTGCTTATATCTAATCTGACATTCTGAAAATAAAATCAATATTCATATGTCCATGGTTGTGTAACTAGTGGGTGTTGTATTGATTCTTTCACATAAAAACAAATATTCATGTCTATAGTTTCGTAACTAGTGGACTTTGTATTGATTTATCCGGTTAACTAAAAATTCAATGATGACAAATGACCGACACATGATTAGTGACTAGGTCCTAGGTCTTAAGTTGCATTTCATTTTGCATGTCTCTTTGCATTTTGCATGTTTGCATGATCTCACAATGGTTGGATAAAATTCAATGCTTCAATGATTCCTCAATCACATCTTCAAATCTAACAAAGAGCTAAAACCTAACACGAAGGTCTCTTCATCGAACTGCAAGCAGTTACTATCTTGGGTTAGACTTCCTTTTTGACATAAGATTGAGTACTTGTCTTCATCAATACCTACAAAATATATCATGTGTATCATTGCATTTTATTTCATAAATCATTCCATCTTTTGCATTACATTACATACATTTCCATACATACACTTTCCATAATCAATCACATTTGCATAAAATTCATACATATGAAAGAAATCATTTCATTGCATAAATCCATACATACATTCTACTCTACTCAAGACATTTACATCACATGATATCATCATACATCTAAAACATGACAAGTACACATGAAGTCACAACCAAAATCTCGATCTCATATATATATCATAAAACTTGAACTATTCAGGGGTGCACTACTAGCACAGTGTACAAAAGAATGAAATTATGTGAGCTATCAGAAGTCAGAACACTATCAAAATCAAAAGAGAAAAAATATCAAAATATCAATAGATCAGCTGTCTGCATGCTCCTCTACATCTGGTGGAGGTGGTGGTGGTGCATCTGGCACTACCTCAACTCTAGGTGCCCTAGCTCCCTCTGATGCTAACATATACTGAGAGTACGAAGGAACTCTCTGAGTAATTGGGACAATAGTATAGTATGCATAAACATAATAGGTAGCTCATGAGGTCTGATGTATCACCTCTACCTATAATCTCTGAACCTCACAATGAAGCTCAGAACACTATCTATCTACCTCATGAAATGTCTCCTCCCAGCGAGCACTGCATAGCTTCAGGTCCATGACTTGTAATATGAGTCTCCTAACGACCTCCTGTGGAGTAAGTGGTACACTAGGATCAGTATCAGCTGTCGGCATCTCAGTATCAATAGCTGGCTGCTCTATGGTCTCTGCTCTCTGTGCCTTACAGTGTCTCACCTCAGCACCTAAATCAAAACTAGTATCCTCCTATAATGGATTAGGACCATCACCACCTACAACCTGCTCAGCTATAAGTACATCATCCGATGTGCCCACACTACCGAAAGCGCCACTCTCTCCTCTAGTATGTCTCCTCGAAGTATCTGTAGGTCTACCTATTGAAGAACTAGTAGGATGAAGAGGTGGTTAGCATGTCCAGCTAGTCTCTGTGATGTCATCACTGCTCTCAGTCTAGGAGGTGTAGGCTGGGGTATCTATGCTTGTGCACGCCTCTGTCCTTGACCTGCTAGGGAACTTGTAACATACATGGCCTCCTCCATAGAAGGGATCAACTCTATCAGATCCAAGAACCTATATATCAGGTTCTCTGCAAGCCATGCAATAAACCCAGCTGTGATGCTAGCATCTAGAACATCTGCTCTATAATCCCAGTCTTTGCCAACTATACCACTATACTCCTATGTTCATAGAGCATAAGATAGTTGAGGGCCCCATCCTAATCTAAGCTCTCTCAAAATTTGTGCATATGCAGCATGCTCTTATGGTGCATCCTGGATGATGCCATACTATCTCCATACCCTAGTAATCAAGACATGCTCAATAACAGATGTGGATCTCCCAATCAATACATGACTCTAACAAAAATAACTGAACTACTCTCTGGCAGTAGGCCAGGCCTTTATAAGAAAGTACGGTCTCCATACTAAAAATGTCGTATCATCAAGGCACCACCTGAAGTACTCTGTGTGGCCCATGCAAACCTATGTAACATAACATGAATATGTATAAATCACCAGCTCCTATGGCTGGCACTATGACTGATACACTGGTCTTCAAATTGGGATGTGCTCCCAGACCCATATCTGAAGAGCTAGTGCACCGAAAGAAAAAGACTTTGCCTCCTGATACATGATCTCATGCATCTCAGAGAACATATGTGCAAGCATGCACTGACCCCAACCTAACTCAGAAGGAGTAGCCATCAACCATGCCACCATCGGGGCCCAACCCATCAATAGACCATTCTACTGACAGTCGGACATAATGATTCCTCCTATCATCCCAGCAACAATGCACTCTAGTCTATGGGTCTGTCCATAGCATTGTACCAAGGTCTCCCAAGAAATAGAAGCAGTCAGTTGTGTATCATCTCCGAAAAGATGTCTGAATGCTAATAGACCTGAGTTCTCTGAACTCACGTAATCAGGATGCTGACCATGGAATGGTATATGCAGAATCCTGTACACATCCTTGGGTGTGACAGTGATCTCTCCAATTAGTAAGTGGAAAGTCTAGGTCTCAGAATGAAACGTCTCTAGTAGGACAGTCAACAGTCCATGGTTCACTCTAATCTTAGCTAAACGGATTAGATACTCAAACCCGCATGAAGCAAGATGTACCCTCATAGGGTCAGGCAGTGATACACAAAGTCTCTGAGTAGTAGGATGTGAAATGCACACATGAACATCAGGATATGTAATCTACACAACATAGAAACAGGTAATCCTATCAGTAATTTGGTTGAAAAATAGGCTAACAGTACAGAAATTGAATAGTTCACTATCTCAGAAGGTACATTCAAAGCTCAACAATTGGCCTAAGAAATCAGAAAATCAAAAATTTTGACCTAAGATGGAGTTTTAAGCTCATTGTTTCCCATACGACAATTCAGACTGGCATTGAAACTCGTACGAGTTTCTACAAGGTATCATATGAACAAAGCATAGTGATACGAGTTTCTAAGGTTTCCCGTATGACAAAGGAAAATGACTCTTGGGTCCCTCTCATATGAGTCTTGGGGGGTTCTCATACGACAACTGAAATTAAATTGGAAAGTCATATGAGTAACAGAGGATAGTCATACGAGCTTTCATGCATGCGAGATTTAAAAATTACAAATGTATGAAAAATGACCTAAACATGCTACAAACATGCAAAAATTGACTTTTCAAAGAGGCACAGAGGTCCCTACCATATGTCCATATAGTCGAGGTCTCTGATGTCTACAACTATACTCAAATCGATGGGAACTAATAGGTACCTTCATTTTTGCCATTTTCTCACTCAGAGGGCTCCACAAGGTGTCAAAAGTCAATGGTGAATAATGAATTGAAAATGACCCTTCTGGCCTTTATATAGCTTTTGACCTAATTTTCAAAAGTGCTCTATTTTTCATGAAAATTGAACCCCTGGCTAATTTTGACATTCTAAACTCATTTTCAGGATCAAAATTGAAATCTGAGATCGTTTACTATGTCAAAATTGTGATTTAAAATTTTCAGACCCAGGACAGTCTACTGCTTGCATAATCGACCTTCAATCATCATAGAAATCTAGAATTCAACTTAACTGATTATCTTACATCAAACTATCAAAATTTGAACTTGGTAAACTATGGTCAACTCATGGTTTCACCTAGTCAAACTTGGTCTCTGGGACCTCTAAAATGATGCAGAATGGGTTCTCGGACGTGTATAACCACTTCTCAAATCAATTAACATGCTTCTAAACTATAATGCTGACTTTTCTTGTCAGATTTCAATTTTAATCTTGAAGGGGGCATGGTATTGCACATCATTCAAGTCTATAAATCTAAATCTGTAATCAATCTTTCCTCAGTAATCAAGACAACAACCACTTCTAGTTACTGATTCATCTAAAGTCCTCATCGCTTGGGGAAAATCTATCATCTCTTGGGGCATATCAGATTCAACGAGATCCATATCAATCTGGTATCCTAATCTATCTTGTGAACTGTATTATCTTTTCGTAACCATCGGTTCATTAGTGTTATTTCCTTGGTTCTTTGTAACTGATGGGTTTAGGATGCGATACCAATATGATTCTCTTGGGACAATTAGGTCAGGAATCAATCACTCACTTCTTCACAATCATAAGGTTCAAAATCAGGTGTTTTGACACTTTTTTCATAATCATCGGTTCATTGTTGCTATAGTTAACATTATGTTTGGTCGATTAGGACCTAAATCTTAAATCTTTAAATCTTTCAATCGGTTTGTGTCTCAGAATCAGTTAATCTTTAAATCAATTTCATACATCTTTATCAAACACAGACTAATCTTTGAACCACTATGCTTTACACAGTGATTCAAAGAGGGGCAAAATGTAATACCCTAAAAATGGGCTATAGGTTCATTAACCTCCTACATCTTCAAATCAAACGAAATCGACATCAAAGTCCTAACCTAAGGCACATCTGCACATTATTGAATCCTAATTGATCTTATCCTAAATTCTGCATTAGAGAATATTCCTAGCAATATTCTATTTTATCCTAATTATCTTTGATTTAATGATTATTTGGCGATAAAATCTATTTATCCTAAAGTTTGATTAATTGAATATTCTGAATATTTAATTAATTAGATTTAATACTGCCACTTAATTATTTAATTAAATTTAATTATACTTATTCCTAAATTGTATTATTTAATTTTGACAATAAATCTAAAAATCTCATGACTAATTGATTAAATTCTTATTTAATTAATTAATGTCAATTGTCAATTTTTAATAATATAGTTTTAGAATAAAGTTTGATTTAATAATTGATTAACCCATAAATCAATTGTTTTAATTAAAAAATTAGTTAAGTTGAGAATAAATCACTTTATTTTTAAATTAATTTATAATTGAATCATGCACAATCAGAAAAGCAAGCAACTAGAAATTAACAATCAATTTTAAAATTAAAACTCAACATCTGTTGATGAGTTGAAAAAGAGAACTAAAGCTCTCTTTTGAGATAAAAATTTCTTTTGCATGATTTTATGAGTTTATTTATTCTTAATTTCTTGTTAACTCAAAAATCAACCTGAGTTTATCAAGAGTGATTTATGGCTTTTCTCTTGCACCCTCAAAGCCTTGGATTTCTATAAAATCAAGGCTTTAGCTCTTCTAAAAGGATCCTCAAAATTGCATCCTCACGCTGGTGAATTTGTGGCTGAAGAATCAATCTTTTGTGAATCAAGGCTATTGTGAGATTTTCATTTATTATTTTGAGCATTCATATCATTTAGCATATCATTCTTAGATCAATTGTATATCATATCAGTTTCATTCTAGCTTAGATTCATACAATTTTTCATCCTATTGCATAGAAAATACAAAAATATAGAATAAATCTGCATTCATTTCATATCTATCTTCTGCATTCAAATTCTTCATTTAGGTGTTGCATTGTCACTGGTCTGGGTCTGATCTGAGAATATCATACTCATATCTACTAGAAGGTAGTAAATCACCTGGTTAGCATAGTTTCAATTTCATTGCATGATTTCAGTTTTTGCTAAACTCTAATATTTTACTGAAGTGTTGTGTCTACAACTAGGTACAAAATTTACACGCACAGTTGAAACATCAAGGAAAACCAAAGACAAATGAAAGTTTGGACTATTGGTACTGCTGATCATGAAGCAATATTGAATACCCTCAAGCAGAGAGATGACCCTTCAGGCACACTTCAGTAGGTAAGTTCAACTCAAGTTGTAAGGTTTTCCACGTTGATTACAATTACATTCAATAAATTAATTGTAGTTTTTTTCTTTATTTGATTGATCCAATAAACTTGGTTTTGTATGTGGATTGTAAATGCAGTTGGATACATATATGATAGATATAGAAGATAGAGGTGTGCATTTGATTAGCCCATCTTTTATAACGATAAACTTCACTATGCATTGTCTATTCATGTTCTTTGGTTCATTTAGTTACTTATACATGTTCATAATATTTTTCTCAACCTATATAAACTTCTTATATTCCCTATTAACTTTTCTTCTGCCTTCTGAATGCAGGGATTGGAATGTAGATGTCATCGAGTACCATGTGTTAAACTTATACACTTTAAGAATGAAAAGGACACTTATTTTTAATATATAGTTGTGTAATTTGCATATTTAGATACCAAATTTTATATATAAAAACAACAATTGAATGTAATGTGCATAGTTAGATGCCAAATTTTATATATAAAAATAACAATCAAATGTAATGTGCATAGTTAGATGCCAAATTTTTTATAGAAAAACAAAAATCGAATGTAATGTGCATATTTAGATGCCAAATTTTGTATATAAAAAATTTGATGTAAAATTAGATGCAAAATTTGAAATATAAAAGAGCCCATGGGGTTGATTTGCAAATATTAAGAGCCCACATTTGTATCATCTTAATGCCATGTAAAGTGCAAAAAATATGTTTCCTTACTATGAATGTTGTATCCTTATATAATTTGTATCATCTTAATTTTGCATCCTCACATTTGTATCATCAAATGATGTAATAGTTGGAGTCATTGAGTCAAAATTAGTCAAATGTGTCCAAAGTAAAATGATGATTCCCTAGGGTGAAGGGATAGTCTTCAAAGATTACATCCTAGCACCAAATTGATTGTTCCATTAGCTTTAGTTGGGTGGGTAATTTCTAGGGACAACCCCATTTTGACCACTGAGTCACTAGAACATTCTGAAACATGCCAGACCAAAGTGTCCCCAAGGTGCACTAAGCACGATTGGGCAGCAATATTTCAAGGCTTTTATCTTAGACCCCGTGAGAGGTATCAGTGATCTATGAGATGATACAAGACCATGTTTCTAAGGCCTACAATAACCTCTCTCCATTTTGGAAGATTCAAATTTGTTTGAATTTGGCATGCTAGTCTCACTTGATGCCAAAACATGCAGTGAGGGTCAGTTGAAAGTTGAACCACTGGATTTTTTCCAAACCATTCATCCTGGCACTAAATGGAATGTGCCACTAGTTTTGGTTGGGTAGGTAAACACTAGGGACAACCCCATTTTGACCACTGAGTCACTAGATCATTCCAGACCATGCCGGACCAAAGTGTCCCCAAGGTGCACTTATAAGCACGATTGGGCAGCGATATTTCAAAGCTCATATCTCAAACCTCGTGAGAGGTATAGATGATCTATGAGGTGCTACAAGACCATGTTTCTAATGCCTACAATAACCTCTCTCCATTCTAGGAGATTCAAATTTGTTTGAATTTGGCACGTCAGTCTTGCTTGATGCCAAAACTTACAGTGAGGGTTAGTTGAAAGTTGCACCATTGGATTTCTTCCAAACCATTCATCCCAGCACCAAATGGACTACCTCATTAGCTTTTATTGAGTGGGTGAACACTAGCGACAACCCCATTTCGACCACTAAGTCACTAGAACATTCCGGACCATGCTGGACCAAAGTGTCCCCAAGGTGCACTAAGCATGATTGGGTAGTGATCTTTCGAGGCTCGTATCTCAGACCCCGTAAGAGGTATTAGTGATTTGTGAGATGCTATAGGACCACATTTTTGAGGCCTATAATAACCCCTCTCCATTCTGGGAGATTCAAATTTGTTTGAATTTGGCACGCTAGTTTCGCTTGATGCCAAAACTTATAGTGAGGGTCAGTTGAAAGTTGCACCACTGGATTTCTTCCAAACTATTCATCTCACCATTGAATGGATTGTGCCATTAGCTCTATTTGGATGTGTAAATTCTAGGGACAACCTTTTTTAACCACCGAGTCACTAGAATGTTCCGGACCATACCGGACTAAAGTGTCCCCAAGGTGCACTAAGCATGATTGGGCAGCGAACTTTTGAGGCTCGTATCTCAAACCCCGTGAGAGGTATTAGTGATCTATGAGATGATACAAGACCAAGTTTCTAAGGCCTACAATAACATCTCTTTGTTTTGGGAGATTTAAATTTATTTGAATTTGGCACTCTAGTCTCACTTGATGCCAAAACTTGTAGTGAGGGTCAGTTGAAAGTTGCACCACTAGGTTTCTAGCAAACCATTTGTCCTGACACTAAATGGACTATGTCATTAGCTCTAGTTGGGTAGGTAAATGCTAGTGACAACCCCGTTTTGACCACTAAGTCACTAGAACATTCCAGATCATGCCAGACCAAAGTCTCCCCAAGGTGCACTAAGCACGATTGGGTAACGAACTTTCAAGGCTCGTATCTCAAATCTCGTGAGAGGTATTAATGATCCGTGAGATGTTTTAGGACCACATTTCTAAGGCCTACAATAACCTCTCTCCATTCTAGTAGATTTGAATTTTTTTGAATTTGACACATCAATCTCGCTTGATGCGAAAACTTGTAGTGAGGGTCAGTTGAAAGTTGTACCACCAGATTTCTTCTAAACCATTCATCTCAACATCAAATGTACTACACCATTAGTTATAGTTGGGTGGTTAAATGCTAAAGACAACCCCATTTTGACTAGTGAGTCACTAGAACATTTCAGACCATGCCGGACCAAAGTGTCCCCAAGGTGCACTAAGAATGATTGGGCAGTGATCTTTTGAGGCTTGTATCTCAGACCTTGTGAGAGGTATCGACAATTTTTGAGATGCTTTAGAACCACATTTTTGAGGCTTATAATAACCTCTCTCCATTCTGGGAGATTCTAATTTGTTTGAATTTGGCATGCCACTCTCGCTTGATGCCAAAACTTGCAGTGAGGGTCAGTTGAAAGTTGCACTACTGCATTTATTCCAAACCGTTCATCCCACCATAGAATAGACTACACCATTAGCACTGGTTAGGTGGGTAAACACTAGGGACAACCCCATTTCAACCACAAAATCACTAGAACATTTTGGACCATGATGGACCAAAGTGTCCCCAAGGTGCATTAAGCATGATTGGGTAGTGAACTTTTGAGGCTCATACCTCAGACCCCATGAGAGGTATTAGTGATCCATGAGATGCTACAAGACCACATTTTTGAAGCCTACAATAACCTCTCTCCATTCTGGGAGATTTGAATTTGTTTGAATTTGGCATACCAGTCTCACGTGATGCCAAAACTTGCAGTCAGGGTCAGTTGAAAGTTTCACCACTGGGTTTCTTCCAAACTATTTATCCTGACATGGAATGGATTATGCCATTAGCTCTAGTTGGGTGGGTAAATGCTAGTGACAACCCCATTTTGACCACTAAGTCATTAGAATGTTCCAGACCATGCCAAACCAAAGTGTCCCCAAGGTGCACTAAGCATGATTGGGAAACAAAATTTCAAGGCTCATATCTCAGACCCTGTGAGAGGTATCAACAATCCATGAGATGTTACAAGATCATGTTTTTGAGGCCTACAATAACCTCTCTCCACTCTAGGACATTCAATTTTTTTTGAATCTGGCACTCTAGTCTTGCTTGATGCCAAAACTTGTAGTGAGGGTCTGTTGAAAGTTGCACTACTAGATTTCTTGCAAATCGTTAGTCCTGGCATTGAATGGACTATTCCATTAGCTCTAGTTGGGTGGGTAAATGTTAGTGACAACCCCGTTTCAACCACTGAGTCACTAGAAGGTTCCAGACCATGCCAGACCAAAGTGTCCCCAAGGTGCACTAAGCACGATTGGGCAATGAACTTTTGAGGCTCATATCTCAGACCCCGTGAGAGGTATTGGAAATTCATGAGATGCTATAGGACTGCATTTTTTAGGCCTAGAATAGACTCTCTCCATTCTTAGAGATTCAAATTTGTTTGAATTTGGCACGCTAGTCTTGTTTGATGTCAAAATTTACAGTGAGGGTCAGTTAAAAGTTGCACCACCGGGTTTATTCTAAACCGTTCATCCTGACACCGAATGTACTACAACATTAGCTCCAGTTGGGCTGGTAAACACTAGAGACAAATCCATTTCAACCACTGAGTCACTAGAACATTTCAAACCATGCTGGACCAAAGTGTCCCCAAGGTGCACTAAGCATGATTGGGGAGTGAACTTTTAAGCCTCGTATCTCAGACCCCATGAGAGGTATCGATGATCCATGAGATACTACAAGACCACATTTTTGAGGCCTACAATAACCTCTCTCCATTTTGGGAGATTTAAATTTTTTTTAATTTGGTACTCCAGTCTCGCTTGATGCCAAAACTTGCAGCGAGGGTCAGTTGAAAGTTGCACCACTAGGTTTCTTCCAAACCATTCATCCCAACACTAAATGGACTATGCCATTAGCTCCATTTGGGTGGGTAAATGCTAGCGACAACCCCATTTCAACCACTAAGTCACTAGAATGTTCCAGACCATGTCGAACCAAAGTGTCCCCAAGGTGCACTAAGCACGATTGGGCAAAAAACTTTTGAGGCTCATATCTTGGACCCCGTGAGAGGTATCAACAATCTATGAGATCTTATAGGACCATGTTTCTGATGCCTACAATAATCTCTCTCCATTCTGGGAGATTCAATTTTTTTTGAATTTGGCACTCTAGTCTTGCTTGATGCCAAAACTTACTATGAGGGTCAGTTGAAAGTTGAACCACTAGGTTTCTTCCAAACCATTCATCCTAACACTGAATGGACTATGTCATTATGTATGTTGGCAAGCGTTCTAGAGTGTAAAGTGGAAAAGTAAGTGGTACAGGAGCACGAAGGTCAAAGGCAGGAGCCATGGAGTGCCCTAGGGTCACTAATGGATCCTTGGGAGGAGTGGAAGACAAATTGCCTTCAAAGGTCATTGAATCATGTAATAAGAATATTCATGGTCATGTAATATTGTTTTGATCATATATTGATCTCATTGTAATCACATATTAAATGTAAACTTTAATGGCAATGATAAGCCTAAAAGGTACCTAGGGGTCACTAGGAATGGATTATGGATTGATCCTAGGTTAGAGATTGATGGAAATGACCTATAAGGGTCTGAAAGGTTGTAATAAGGCTATTAAAGCCTCTAAATGGTGTTGAGAGCACTAAGAGTGCAATAATTTTTAAATTGCCTATATTGGCAATACAAGCCAAATATGGCTTCATTGGAGTTAGTTGGGGTTAGTAGGGGTAATAGGTTTCTAAAAGTTGACATTAAACCTTTTAGAAGTCTTTAGATGGTCTTTGGATGATGTGTTGTTGATTTGACAACTTTTGTTGTCAACTTGACGACAAATTTCTTGTTTATGTTAGTGACAGTCAGTTAGGGGACAGTTAGAAAGTTAGTTAGTAGGTTCCAGTCAGTCTTTTGAGGATTAGACTCTAACTTTGAAGAGATCTATGGTAGTAGATAGGAGAGATAAGTTTTTATGTGTAATGGTTGAAGTTTGTAATCGAATCAATCAACTAAAATAAAGTTCTTTGATTTCTATAGTTCTCTGTCCCATGGAATAGTCCAAGCAACAATGAATTGATTAGAATAAATCTAATGTGATCTTGGCTTGGTTGTGATATGGGAAAAATGTCTTGTGTTTTTTTACAAGTTTATGTAACTATTTCATTGTTTGGAATATCATTAAGATATTGGAATTGACTAATGTCAAGGATAGGACTAGCATTGTAGGCACAGTTAGCATCTAAGTTTGTAGCCAGCCTTATGTACTGACCCTCCCACCCCTATGGTGACTGTAACTTGGTAGGAGAGGTCTAAAAATATATATTTCCTTGTATGTTAGTTGTTGAATGCAGTGAAAGTGGAAGCAGGGGAGAAGAGGCAGAGATAGGCTTGGTAAACATACAATGAAAGGGTGTATTTGAAAGTACCAGTATTGGTTGTCAAATACCTGATGAAGGGAGAGGGTATATGATGATTGAAGATGTCTATAGGGATGTATTGGAAGGGTTTAGGACCTTTATAGGGCTTGATAGTTGCAGGTAAGGGTAGTTTCCCTAAAACCCTAGGCTATTAACCCTAGAAACAAGGGTTTATTGATTTGGGAGCTTGATGAATGGTGGGACTTTAAGATTTTGAAAATCTTATGTTTTGGAAGGTCTAAGAAGACTATTTTAAGTCCTTGAGTCCTAGAGATAAGCAGGGATAGGAGTTGCTTCTTTGAGCAATGGCTAATTAGGCCTAGATGGAGAGCTAGAGGGTGGAGGAAGCCTTCACTAGTCAAATGATGAAGGACTAAGATTGAGATGAATTTAGTAACTTTGAAAAGGGTATTAGAAAATGTAAATACCTTGTCAGGTTGTTTGGAGAGTTCAAGATTAATTTGTTGGTTTCAGTGTTTGTAGGGCTACTCGACAGGCCCAGAAAGGTTATATAAGAGAAATAGTTGAAGTTGAGGTGATTGGAGTGAATGGGAAGTTGGGACATGGTAAATAGACCATGATAAGATGATCTATGGTGTTGGGATCAAGGTGAGAGGTCTAGTTGGAGTTTTGGTATGGTGGAGGCACTAGGTGCACTAGGTAGCCTAGGATGGTGTTGGTACTTGGAGAGATTGGTGTAAGGAAATGAGATAGTGAAATCATGAGCATGGTTGTAGGATTGATCAATAAGTTAGAGAACTCTACTAGATCCTTGAGTGAGGTAACTCCTTGAGTGGATTTCAAGTTGTTTGTAGAATCCTCGAGTTTAGTTAGTCTCCTTAGGGTGATAGTGGAGGGCTCTGCATTAGTAAGCCTTTAAATGGATCCAAAAGGAGCCTATGCTAAGTCTTGGGGATGATTTAAGGAATCTAAAAGGTTATCTAGATCAACCATTAGTTTCTTGAGTTGTTTGGAGAATTCTAGAGAAAAGGCTGATTTATGACTGGTGAAGGCTACAAGCCTAGAAGGGCTATTGGAGTGGATTGGTTGAAGATGAGTTGACTAGAACTGGTAGATTGGTGGAACATAGTAGATGGACCATATTAAGATTTTATATGGTGTTACAATCAAGGTGGAAGACCTATTTCAATTTTTGACAAGATGGAGGCTCTAGGTGCATTGAGAGGCCTAGAATGGAGTTGGTGCCAAGAGAAGTTTGGATGAGAGGTTAGAGGAAGTGAACTTGTTCAAAAATGTTGGATGTGTTGGTTCTCTAAAGTCAAAGAACTCTATTTGACCCTTGAGTAGATTCCAAGATTCTTGTAGAATCCTCATGTTGAGTTGAGTTCCATGAGGGGATAGTAGAGGGCTCTGCATCAGATTTTCTTGGTTGAGAGCATCAGATACACATGAATACAATGTAGCACATAAATTTTTAATTTACTTAAATGATGAGTTACACATGTGAATACACGTAGCACATAAAGTGTACACATAAATTTTCTTAAGTCATGAAGCATACATGTAGCACATAGACTATAAAAATACCACATGAATTCACTTATTTCATACACGTAGCCCATACACATGAATTTAGGTTATGAAGAATGTACTTGAATATACATGAATATACTTAAGGCATAAATCATACACATGAGTACATACACACAAGCATATTTACATACTAACAATGAATAAATGAACATACAATTAACAAATTGGATCAAATATCAAGTTTCATATATATCAAAATGAACAATAATTTTGTACATATTTACATGTCAACATATCTAGATACAATGTGGCATACACCATCTCAAAATGTGTCATATGAAATCTCAAAATAAGAAGTTCAACTACAAATGTTTCTAGGACATCCTATTCTACTGGTGGATCATAAAAATGCAGCCTCTTTGAAGTACTCTTTGGCTCTGATGGATCCTGCATTCAAACACAAAAGTGAAACCCCATGTTAGATTAAAATTCAGTATCATAGTCAACAATAATAAATATAATTAAAACTAAAATTGAACTCTCATATACCTTGCCTCATTGTCTCCTCCTGTGGATATGAGACCTAATATATGTCCTTGGTAGCACAGGAACACTGCCACCAATGTCGAATCCAACCTATATATGTTTGGGAACATGAGATTGATCTACAAGTTATACTATTTAATGTTAAATACTTGGTAGAAAATATATGTTTACAAAATAACTGAATTAACATTAAAACTTACCTGTGTTGAACTTTCTTCAGGAAATGTTGGCTGAGTCATCAGTGATACAAACCCTTGGCATTCTACCTCCCTCAAACTAGGAGTGACCTACAAAATTCAAATAAATCCTTCATACTATCATAAATTGATCATATTATTTATACTTGATAGTAAAATATGTTGACTTGGTGTTCAACACCTCCTTGGAGATTCGTGACATGGCTTAACCACCTCCCATGGATCAGGTTAAATCTGACATTTGTATCAGGCATTGAAAGTTTGAGCTTTTGGTGCAACAACAAATTATTCCAACAATTGGCATTAGATCCTTGGGTCACGGGTTTGAGTCTCCCTTCAGTGGGTGTTGAAGGCTCAGTCGGTGCTAAGGGGGAGATTGTTGACTTGGTGGTCAGTACCTCCTTGGAGATTCGTGACATGGCTTAACCACCTCCCGTGGATTGGGTTAAATCTAGCATTTGTATCAGGCATTGAAAGTTTGAGCTTTTGGTGCAACAGCAAATGATTCCAACAAAATACACACAAATAACTTTAGAAATGTACATACCATGGGGCTATCACTGTGAATGGATATGACTATGACTCTATCATGATGATAGGGTCTCACGACATCTTCATATGCCACTCTCTATCAAATAAACCATGTAAATTAAAAATGAGTACGCACAACTGACACGTATACATATATGCATAAACAAACTAAATTAATTAATTACATTTCCCTTCTCAACGCCTAACACCTACACCCCCTCACATTTCCCCCAGTGGTAACTAGTGACACCTGCATCAGTATGTAATAAGATGATCGTAAAAATTAGAAAACAATGTACATATATTATTATAATAATTTAAAAGGAAACCAATGAGTACAATAAAACATATGTACCATGGAAGTGTCAAGACCAAATGATATGGCCAAAAGCATGGACCCATCCACCTGTGCCATCTTCTCCTCTGTTATCAACTGAACATAAATGTAACACATAAAAAAACATAAGTGGGAAATTATTATAAGAAAATTCTACTAAAAATACGAATAATAAAATTTAAATACAATGTAAAAAGTGAACTGTTTACCCTTACCATAATAGTAGGAGTCCATGGCTCTAACGTATGCCCCTGATGCACATTTTCATGAGGTGCTTCAGTTCCTGTAGTGTGATGTGTAGAATCATCCACCTTGAAGATGTAATTATTTGCATCACTATCATTAAGGGGACCTAAGAACATATTCTTGCATATAATGCAAGTGTGGGGCACACAAACATGTGAGCTCATGGAGGATGTGGAAGGGCCAGAAGCATCAAGACAAGGAGACAAAAATTTTGTGCTCTACATAACCAGTAGATCACTCAAGGTGTGAATGGCTCAAATAATCTATGAGCTAGCCTCAACAATAATGTTAGGATGTTGCACTATGGGAGGTGGTGAGATCTTAGGAGGGGGGACATATGTGTGGGATTTCACCCATTGTGCCCATGGCCTACCCTGAGGAGCGCCTAAACCTACACCCTGGTTTAGTCTCATAATCTAATAATATTTGACCTTGTGACCGAGCACAAATTCAGGATACAATTTTTTAATAAAATAAAATGGGACATCCAAATTGTTGTGAGGTGGTCTATCAAAAACCATCCACCAGTGGTCCCAAAAGTTATCAGGTATTGCACTATTTGTGAACCATTTAATTGACAACTTGGTTTTTTTAGAGTCCACTTTTAGACCAATTTTAGGTCTACAAAAAGATTACATATTCCATGTTTTGGTATGTTTAGGTTCATGAATTGATCATAGCCAAGCCCATCGTCAAACTGGGTGTGCATGGAATCGCGCCAAATAAGTGTAGCACTATGTTGCTTTGTAAGTTTCTCCATGTTTTCAATAATTGAGTTCAATGTCATAAACATCCAGGATGCAATGTGGGGATATTAGCATAGGTGGTTTGAAATCCTCTAAGTTCATTTAGATTGTCTCCTATTAGATCCTCTAAACGGTGAGGGTTTGAGATTGGTACATCTTTTGGAAGTGGGGGATTGTTGGGAGGTGGTTCTAGATTGTTTGCGGGATCATTAGGAGGGTTTTATGATTCCATGTCTGATTACAATTAGAAAACAAATAGATAATTACAATAAATTTAAAAAAAAATATAAAAACTCATTTAAATGGGCTAATTTTTATATAAAAAACTATAAATTTCTATTAAAAAATAATAAAAATAATAAATATTTGAAGATTGAACTTACCTTATATTAAAGCAAAATTAGATAGGGGATCTAAAAATGGATATCTGAAAGCCCTAGCCACGTTCAAGGTTTTCACAATGAAAATGTTGAACACGGTCGGGGTATGCAAATATATAATTACTGGCAAATTCAGATATCCGATTAGGCCTTTGCTTTAGATTTTGGCTTGGCTAGGTGTACTGACACCTAGGCCTACTAAAAATTCAAAAAATCCATTTGTGCGCTTTTGGACGAGTGAAAATAGGTTTTTTTTCACATCGCCACTTTTTGGCATACCATGATCCTGCACATACCCTTAATTCTCCAAATATCACAATAGTTATCTGTATGCTTGATATAGATATAAATATATAACTTTCAACAAAACTTTAAAGAAAATCATTATTCATTTTTATTGATGGTGAAACAGTGCAACCTAAGTAATGACCAGTGCCAAATCCTAGGGCATAAGAGTCAACAAACATACATCTATAGAAAACTTTGCAATTCAAATAACCCCAAACCCCAGATAAAATTCCTTTCAAATTACCATCTCATGTATACATTATATCATGAAATCCATGCACAGATATTGAATTCTTTGAGGCCTCACTCAAGATTTACCCTTCCCTTGAAAGAAACTTAAGATTCAACCCCACTATCTACCTTGTAGAATGATGTATCTAAAATTGCCTTACAGATTAAATACATAAAGAAATAAAATTCATATATGAAGACAAAAAACATATACAAGGAACTTCAGTATATTTTCATTGATAAATTTCTTGTATCAATACATTCAAAAGCTAAGATTCCTTAGAATCAAGACACTAAATGCAAAAACTCCTATTACACTGAGTAATTCACCACTACTTACAAAACATGGGACCTTCTATATATACTATCCATCTTGGAATCCTCAAAAGAAGGATGCAACAAGCTTCAGATGGCCTAGATAGTGACTTTCACTAGAACACAAAAATATATTTAAATTGAAATAGAAATGAAGGAAATGGTGCCAGAAACTATTTCTTCTCATAGTGAGTTCCCTTTAAGTTTCACCTTTGTCTGTTGGTATTTAGAGTAATTGTAGATAGTTGTTTTATGAATGATGACCACCATCTGGCTAACCTACATCATCCCCTTTATAATAGTTATTCTCTCTATGCTCATAGATCAGGTGCAATGCTGGAACTCACTCTTCTTCTATTTCTTCAACATCAATTGTCATTGGCTTCTTCTTATTTGGTTTAGTACTTTTATCCCATGCATCAACCTCTTCTTCTAAAAGCTAGGTGTATGCTTTCAAACTTTACAACAGTTTGACCTGTTTGTCCCATCTTGAGTTAGTGATGGCCTTTGTGTCAACAACAAATTTGGTACATTCATTTTCAGTTTTAAACATGTCATCCAAAATTTTGTTGAACCTATCAATATCTAAGGATCTATCATTATTCAAAAAGGCCTCCTTCCTAATCACCAACTGACTCATATTTGATTTCCACTCCTCAACTTCTATGATGTTACCATCATCTTTACAAATTGGAGGGAGGAACTTACTAAAGTGTGAGCCAAACATACCCATTTTGGCTCTTACTTGATTCTCCTTGCCCTTGAAAAATCCCCAAGCTATGCCAACATGCTCTATCTTTTCTCCAACCTCAATCATAGATTCTAGAATGTCTTCCCTATGGGGTTGCAGTACTTCAAGTTTCTCAAACAAAGTCCCTCTACTAGACTAGATACTAAAAAGTGGCTCTAAAGCTGCCATTGCATCTTTGATGCTGTCATTTGTTTTTTGCAACATAGAATATGATTTATGGAATGAGTCCATTTTTCCTTCAATTTCTTCATACCTATGTTGTAATACATCATTGAGTTCCTTGAGAGCTATATCCAGCTTGTCCTTTCCTGAATCCCCTGCTGCCTCGATGGGAATTTCTACCACTCATTGGACTGTAACTTCAATTTGTTGGTCTGGAGGAGGAGTTGCTTTAGAAATTTCTTCAAGTTTGACCTTTAACTCTTCCAACTCATCTTCTAGGACTTTGATTTTCATTAGTCCTTGATATTTGTCTTATGCTATTGTTATTGTGTTTTCAAATAATTTTGCATATTTGTTTGACAATTGAGTTGTTTTAGCTTCATTCAGATGTGCAAAGTGAGTCACTAACTTAGATACTTCCAGATCACTGGTGTTTTGAACAGTCTAGATGATCTTGTCCCCTTCCATTTTATCCTCTATGCTGAGTAAGGATGGCTTTTGGGATCTTGGTTGAAGGGGCCACATTTCTAAGGCTTGGGATTTTGGGTCATATCCACTTCCTCTATCATATGTCCAATTTGGGCCTCATAAGATAGGTTGCACTCAGGTTGCTTTCTAATTTGATCTATGATGAAAGCTGATGTAAGGTCCCAACCTGGCACTAGGAGCATCCCACTGGACTTAACCATTTCCCTAGCTTCCTCTACAGTAATGGTCTTTGATTCTAGATCATATGTTGCTAAGGCCTTTAGTGCCTCATCATCTGGAGTACTGCCCTCAGGTACTATTTTTGCAATCTCCTGTTACTTCTTCCATATAAGGAAATTCTTGAATTCCTTACTCTTAATGAATTGATCAGCATTGAGTAATTCTTCCTAGTACATTTCCATTTCATCTTTACCAATTAATAGGGTTAATTCCATCTCTTCTTGTGTGGCTAGGGTATGTGTAGGATCATGGTATGCCAAAAAGTGGCGATGTGAAAAAGAAGTCCTGATTGATAGACTCTTTGAAAAACAACTATAAATTTCAAACAATATAACATTTTTGAAATCTGAAATATACATCACATTCTATGCTTCACCTAATACAATAGTAATAAACAATTCTTTCAATTTGGTGAAGTTTAGACTAAGGTAAGGTGGTCAAACATGAGAGTTTTTATATTCAGGAAAATTTGTAGCAGAAAAATCATAATTAATTATTTACTTGGGAAAAAATAAAAAAAAATATAAATCACATCTGGACATGAGTCTACTACTTTTATCTAGAATCTTATAAAAAAATATTATCATTTGATTTTGTTTAATGTGGTTAGACATACACCTACTTGTTATCTTTCTAGTCCCGATTGATAGACTTATTGAAAAATAGCTATAACTTTCAAACTGTATAACATTTTTGAAATCTAAAACATGTGTCATATTGTATGATTCTCCTACTACAAGAAAAAAAATAAAAAGTTTCAATTTGATAAATTTTAGACTAAGTTAACGTGGTCAGACACGAGACTTTTTGTATTCTGGAAAGGTTGTAGAAGAAAAATCATAATTAATTATTTACTTGGAAAAAAATTATGAAAAATTATGTTTCACATTAAAAAATGAGTCTACTACTTATATCTATAATCTTGTAAAAAATAATTATCATTTGATTGTGTTTAAGGTGGTCAGACATACACCTACTTCTTATTTTTTTCCTGAAATTTTTGTACTACTACATTGAAGTTTGAAATTTTCGACATATAAAATATTTGTTTTTTCAAAAAAGGCCTAGTATCTTAGAAACTAAATTCAATTTTCTACAGATTCTCTTCTTACATATTTTTGATATAACATTTATAACTTGTTCAAATTTTTATGTCAATTTGCCTAAACCTGATTTTCTGAATTGTCATTGCCACTTAAGGGCCTAGTTTGGCATACCATGATCCTGCGCATACCCGCTACTTTCTTTCCTTCTCTGATATTCTTCCTCAAATGGTGATGATATGATCTATCACCAGGCACCAAGGCTTTAAATCTGTCTACTTCTTTCTTTTGTCTCTTTCTTTTAGAGGGCTCTCCTTCCTCAAGTTTTTGCCTCTTTTGAGGTGGTTCAGATACATCACCAGGTTCAAGTGCATCTTGACTTACATCAATGGTAGGGATCTCATTTACTTGACGTGGACTATCACCTTCTTCAGATTCATCAATGCATTGTTCATAATCAAAAGAAGAGTAATCCCTTTTTACTTTTAGCTTCTCTTAAAGCTATCCTTCCAACTGGCTAGATAGAGTGCCATGCATCTCTACCATTTTGTTAATTTTGGCTAGGTATGAGAGGTCTGAGAAGAATCCTCCAAAGGAAATGTTATCCTTTTTGAGTTGAGCCTCCAAATTCAACAAGTCATAGAATTTGGTGAGTCTTCTTCCTATCTGATCCTCTTCCAACATTTTGCTAATTACATCCTCTTCATCACATCCCTCATGGCTTCTTATTGTACCAATATTTGGGATAAGAAACATTCTAGCACTTCTGATGAAATCCTCTAGGTCTACATACATATACATAGTAGTAGCTATCTTGTAATGATTTAACCACAAGCTAACCTGTGGTAGTGCTATTTTCCTAATAAAAAAGCTCCCTAGTTTAAACTGACGAGGAGTAAAAGTTCCCTTCCTATGTGGTGCCAAAAGCTCCTTACTAGTCCACATCAATTGCCACAAAATCTCCAACAGGGATAACCTTTGTGGTACATAATTTGGTAACATATGAGGGGGTTGTGGGAAACCATAGACCCTAATCAGTGTAAAAGTCTAACCCAGATTAAAATCTCCCCAATTATGGCCTTTATCCCATGTGCTAATAAACAATTTAGGACTTAGGAGTTTGAGAACCAAAACTAGAAGTCTCACAATGCTTGTTCCCATCGGGTCCAAAAGTGGGTGAACTATCCAATTCTGAAAGCCACAAAATTGTTTTCATTGGAAGTATAATTTCATACTCTTAACCAGAACTGCAATGGGTTTGGCTATCCCTCAAACATTGTTCTTGGTCTCAGCATATACACATCTAAGCTATCAATATTGAAATACAAAATTAAGTGCATTAACAAAGAATAGTGCAAAACTTTTATGGGCTTCTTTTTTTCCTTGATGCACAATAGACCCTCATGTATCCTGTCAATTACATATTGAATGTAATCGTATTCTGTGTTGGCATGTGAATTTTGGATATCTAGAATTATCATTAGTAACTAAGCTGGCAAACTCTCAACATCTCCATCTATCTCCAAGAATTGATACAACCCATATGCTAGATACTTCATATAGAAATTTAGGGCTTTATACTCATAGGGAGCATTCATATGTGGTGGGGGAGGGGCTACATATTTACCAGTTCTAGGGAAGTGTCTAGCCGTCTGGCTCCTCACAAACTCTAATTGGTTTGCATACTTTTCTTTCTCTTTCTTCAAATGTATCTCAGTAGATGATGAAGAGTAGCAGTCAAAGGCTTTCATAAAGGATCCCCTATCAAGAGTAACTAAGGGAGACTGATCACCTTTCCTAATGAATTTAAATATGAGATCATAATTTTTGGCCAATTCAAACATAAGGTCAACATCTACAACGACATCAAGGACTATCAACTTAGCCATGCCTAAAACCCATGCATTACAGATAGGGATAAGTCTATCACAATTCATGTAGAAATAATTGAAAAACATAAAACCAGAGAAAGAAGGGGTATCAAGATCCCTAAAATTTTCCATGTCGTCAATGAAGGCTTCATCATTTGCCTTCTTGTTTTGATTTGATCTTGGCAATAATTTGATGAATTCATCAGAAAAATTTGGCTTGCCTTTTTGTTCATCTCCCTATTCTTTTGCTTCCCCACTAGAAGAAGCTTGAGTTGATTTTGGCTAGCTCATCTCTACAATTCTTCTACGAATACTTAGCTCTGCAACTTACAGTCTACAACTGCTTGGAATTCTCAATTGATCTCTTAAAAAACTGTTAAGTCTAAATGTATGGATGTCCTGTCTATATAATCTTTGATCATTTAATGCATTGGAATTAACAAAATCACTACAAATATTCTCTGAGTCATCTTAGCATTCAACTCTACGTGACACCAAAATTGAAAAATAGCTAGCCGTAATTGAAATGTGATAGTTTGCATTTCAAAAAATGCAAAGAAGCAAAAGGAATGATTACTGTGTCATCTTTTCAAAACCCTCAAGTACTGACAAAAACCCTTAATTATGATCTAATTGGCTGGCCTAAAACTTTATCCATCCTGGAAACGTACTTTTCCACATAGTAACAACTCTTTTCCCTTTTTCATTAATGAGAACTTAACCTAGGCCTTTTGGAGATCAAGCGACTGAAGGCATTCTCATGATCTCTTAATATTTTCTTGACCCATGGTTCTTTTCTTAGATTCAGCAACTGAATGCATTAGCACAATCTCCAGATTATTTCCTTAATTTTGGTTACATCACGAGATCTAGCGACTGAAAGAATTATCATTTTCTCTAAATGATTATAGTAACCTTGGTTATATTGGGAGACTCAATGAACACCATTATCTCTGAATCACTGGATGAATTCATTACCTTTGGTTTAATCCCAAGATTAAACTTTGATCATGATCTTCTACCTTATCCATGACTCTCGTATAATCTCCAAGTATTTAACTTTAACTTCACTTGATTCCACAATCCAGCGACTGAGAGCTTTCTCTGAATCTCACAAACTTTAACCTAACCTTAGTCTTTCTCAGAGATTTGGCGACTGAGTGTATTCTCACAATCTCCAGATTACCTTCTTAATTTTAGTTACATCATGAGATCTAGAGACTGAAGGCATTCTCATGTTCTCTTAATGATTATCTTAACTCAAGTTATATTATGAGATTCAACAATCATTGTGTTCTCATGTTCTTTGAATACTTTTACTAACCTTGGTTATGTCACGTGATTCAACGAATACCTTTAATCTCTTGTTCGCTAGATAAAATCTGTAACCTCAGTTCTATCTCAAGATTACATGATGACCATTGATCTTTACTGCTATCCACGGTTCTTGCTGAATTGCTGGATGTTTTAAGACCCAATCAATTTATCTCAAGACTCAGCGGTAGCCTTCAGTCACTTATTTGCTGAATGGAAAGAACCACTATTTTATCAACTTTTTTTTTGTCGCTAGGTCACTGGATAAAAAGTCTCTAAGTTCCATCTTTATGAGATTAAGCGAACACTATGTTCGCTTAATCACTAAATGCCTTGTCTTAACAACTATCTCAGTATCTAGAGATTAAGCGACTGAAAAATAATTCATCCTCTCATAAGCTAGTCACTAAATTGCTTAATATTTTGTACTTAACCACTGAGTCTTGGAGATTGAGAAAACATCTTGTTTGCTTGATCACTGAATCCATTATTCACCACAAAGTTAAAACTGAGATA
Source organism: Chamaecyparis obtusa (assembly GCA_027943335.1). Classification (NCBI taxonomy): domain Eukaryota; kingdom Viridiplantae; phylum Streptophyta; class Pinopsida; order Cupressales; family Cupressaceae; genus Chamaecyparis; species Chamaecyparis obtusa. Next base: position 7,172,796 of record BSBK01002152.1, on the reverse strand, counting down.
TAATTCTAACCGTTGATCAAGATCTTTATCTACGACTCTCACTGAATCATCGGATGCTTTACAACTTCACTGTTACATTTAGTGAATGGGAGAAAACTGTTGTGCTGGGTCCCTAGATGTTTTAGAGAAAACCACCAAGAATTAGGAGAATTAGAGATCACTTTGTCACTTGATCGCTAGGTTGATTCACTAACTGCCAACTTAAACTGGAGATTAAGTGACTGAATGATACAAAATGAAAACTAGGTCTTTATCGCTTGTTCCTTCAATGTTTGAAGACTTAACAAACTTATTATGAGATTCAATGAAAACTAGGTAAGATAAATGACCATGTGCATATGCGACCCTTTAAGTGCCTCAAAAAGTAACATGGAAACATAAAGATCTAGGGCATACTTAGGGCATTTTCAAAAATAAAAACCCTATTGAGGGCAAAAAGACTTAGGGCAAGGATATGTGGACATTTTTGCATCAGGTGAACTCGACATTCAAATTTAAAATGGATAGCTTCTTGCAGACTTGTGAAAAGGTTGATACATAGACAGGATTCGGAAGCTAGCAAGACTAGAAATGAAATATCTCAAAAAAACCCTAAAATTACTCCAACATGTGTGAAGACCAAGAGTTTTCAGTTATAGTTGCAGAATTGAGTAAAGAAAATATTCCTGTTAGGATACGTTACATGTCAGTAAAATGACATTCCCAACCATAGTAACCATTACAAGAACGATTGGGATTCATACACCCAAAATATCCCGCTTGAAGACCAATCACCAAAAAAGAGAGAAAAGAAACACACAGAGATATCCCACACTTCAGATTTATTGATCATAGAGAACAATTAGGTTTTGAGAAAATCTCAACAGTACTAGGCTCTATTCCAGCACACTCTGAATGAGTCTTAGTGAAGTTATATTAGACTTGATAGAATCTAGCAGTAAAAAATCTTCTCCTCCTACTTTACCAGACACTAATTCACTCATCCCAATAACTTCCTCACCCACTCCTTAAATCTTTAGGAAGTTCTTGAGTATTGTAACTCCCATATCATCCTTTGAACATTGATAGTTCTGTGCCAAAAACTGATCGCACCCCTCATCCAAACACCTATCACTCCCATATTCATTCTGTAGACCATCATCACCTTTAGATGTCAAGATAGGAGCTGGGCTGCTCACTTCAACAATGCACTCAACATTACAGGGATTGATTACATACCCCTAGGAAAATGTTGCAAAAAATAAGCATCTATTAGTGGTGAGGCTACATATTGTTCAATGGTGCTTTTCCCTATATAAATAAACTATAGTAATATCTTTGCACACTTTCCCATTATGCTTGTCTCCTTTTCATCAAGCAGATTGATCTTGTCATCCCACGTGGTTGTGACAATATGAATGGCATAGACTTTATTTTCCTCAAGCTCAACATCACCAACTCGAGTATTTGGGTTTCTTTCACTCAAGATAGCTTTGTTCACTTTAATAAAATTTTCACTAGTCAATGCCTCCTGTAGAGCTTGCATTTCAATGGACTTAACGTAGTTAGTGGTTAGCTTAGTTGGTCCAAATGTGACGATTGTGCCAGGCTGCAATACTTTAGTCTCAACACATCCCACATGCATAGTTCCAATCCCACCAAATGCCTTGTAGGCCACAGACAAACCCGGTTTGATAACTTTCCTTAGGGAAGAACAATCTTTAAATTCATAACTACCGCTATCCATTCTATCATCCATGAGTCAGGAATCAAAAGAAACCGCAACAATCTTTTCTTCAACCACAAAATCCATCAAGGGCAATTTTCTAGTATCATTGGGTGGCTCGATAAGCCCCACAGAGCATGATTTATGGTCCTCTTCCCTATTTTATGTAGACCCATCATTGGATTCTATTTGGCTTCCAAAAATCTCCAAGTAATCAACCTCAATGACCTTTGCACTTGACATTTTATAGTATGTATTACTATTATTTAAAATCCCCAATTTTGGGGTCATGTCTCCCTTTATCTTATTGCATGAAACTCCAAACCCTGAGCACCCGTCCTCCACACTATCACTCAATCTTGGGAAGATCACGGGTAGGGGAGGTTGGTGAATAAACAAATCATCACTGTCATAATTTCTCTGCTATATAACTTGGACATTGCTAGTAGTGTTAGGAAAGCAATAGTGCAGAAACACTTTTTGAATGCCAAATTAACATGGAAATAAGAAACTATATCTTAGAGATGTGCAAGACAATAAAATATGGAATTACCAGGCACAAAAAAAAAATAGAGAAAACACCAGATTTAACGTGGGAAAACCCTTTTGGGAAAAACCCACCACCCAACAAACCCTTGAGACACTTTATATTACAGTAAAAAAGATTTACATACAATGCACTCCAGATTCTTACACAAGCTTAGATTTCCTTACAATCAACCTGTCATAGCACCATGCTCCTCGTCCTCATTTATAATGAATTCCACATACATTTATACACTCTGTGGTTCATTATAGAATTCAATATAGCAACTATCGCTCCATGAAACAATTACTAGCAACCTTGGCACTCCTCCAATTGACGGTCCCTTCGGCATGGGTTCACTCCCTTCACCTCAGAGACTCCCTTTGGCCTAGGGTTACTCCCTTTGCCTTAGATGCTCCCTTCACCTCAGCTACTACCATGTTGTCACACCTGACGACATTGTCACACCTTCAGTGGATGGTCTGGATCTTAGTGGGACATCACTCATACAGTGACTCCATAAGTCAAACTATATGTCACTGTACAACTCCTTCGATCGTATAGAGCCTCCACTCCCTTAGGCAGCTTGACTCCACTCCCTCAAGTGGTCACTCCCTCGGGCCACTCCCTTGGGTGGCATGACTTCACTCCCTCAAACCACTCCCTTCATCATCTGGCATTCGGTCACGATAGCCATGTATCGATCATGGAAATTACCGAATGAGTCTACCAAGGAGTGCATCTCTCTAATCCATGCATCTGCGCAACTATCTTCATATGGTCTACACCTCACCGTATGGTGGTAGCCTCACTGCACCATACGGTGCCTCACCGCACATGAATATCATACAGTGGAATCACCCTACGGTGCAGTACATATGAGACATTCATAAAAATATCCCACTTGACGAAGTATGTACTCATAACTATGGAACTAGTAAACATAGAGATTACAGAGAATCATGGACTCTAAAGCCCATCAATATTGATATACCACTCGAACAAAAAATTGTCAAGAACAAAAATCTACCATGAGCACCATTGAGATACTTACATAATAGTCTCATCTCATTCATGGACATTCCCACCTTATACCATGTCACTACCATTGGACACACATAGAATCTATCCATTGAGAAAACAATACAATATGTCTCATAGAGAACCATAACTTTGTCTCCCAAAGCACAAAACCCTCAATCCAAAAGATAATTGAATATATCAACATTTGTCACAATCATACCTAAAATAGGACCCATAGTAAGTGCTAGCACATCCAACTATACATACCTCTAAGGTATACCGACATGGATTCCAAAATATCACCATATTCAACCTGTTACCTGCAGTCTCAAGGCTCAAATGCAATACCTGTGACATACACGCCAAGAAGCTCCCACTGCATAGGTAATATTAATATGATATGAAATCATTCAACAACATCACATAGAAGTTCAACAACAAACTTGTAGCATCAAGAAAATCAATAGTACATCAACCATGTACCATGTCCTTCTATGTACACCTCTAAATTCCTATCACACTTCTTGTTGAAAACATCAACCGTTTCAACAAACACATCTCTAATCACAAGAGAAAACAACATCACCATCGTCTCTCAGTATCCATGATCACATGTAACTGATCAATCCATGCCAAATCCAATTGTAGAACAACAATTTCATTAAGTGTCAAGAAAATGACCAATATACTCAATACACGGACACAAAATCAAGATCAATGTCAAAATTCCAACCATGGCCTCAGGAACATAAACATGACAACATGATATAAAACAATTAAATGAAAGAGATAACATGCTCCATATTAACATACCATAACATGTCAAATGAAAACATAATCTACACCTTTATCAAAAACCCTGTAGAGTCCTCAAGATGTCAACATCTTCAATTACATGAAGATAAACATCTCCAAATAGTACTTCAACAAATGTGACGGTCCCTTCAACACCGAACCGGTCTTCATTTGTGCCATTGAACTTTTTAATGTCTATTATTCCTGATGTACCAGCCATCTCAATATAACAATGAAAAACCTTTGCAAACTCCCACTGAAAACAAATTGGCACAGAAAACCAAACCCTACCTGACAAGGATAGCACAACTAGCTAGGCTCTAATACCATTTGTTATCAGAGGATAGCAACCTTGGCACTCCATACTGCACCATAGGATAGAAACCTTGGCACTCCTCTAGTTGACGGTCCCTTCAGCATGGGTGCAATCCCTTCACCTCAGAGACTCCCTTCGGCCTCGGGTTACTCCCTTCGCCTCAAATGCTCCCTTCACCTCAGCTACTACCATGTTGTCACACTTGATGATGTTGTCACACCTTCAGCAAATGGTCTGGATCTTTGTGGGACACCACCCATATGGTGAATCCATAAGTCAAACTATATGTCACTGTATGACTCCTTTGACCATATAGATCCTCCACTCCCTCAGGCAGCTTGACTCCACTCCCTCAAGAAGTCACTCCCTCGGGTGATGTGACTTCACTCCCTTAGACCATTCCCTTCGGCATCCAACATTCAGTCACGACAGACAAGTACCGGTCATGGCAATCACCGAATGAGTCCGCCAAGGAGTGCATCTCTCTAATCCATGTGGTTGCACAACTATCTCCGCACAGTCTACACCTCACCGTAGGTGGTAGCCTCACTGCATTGTACGGTGCCTCGCCACACATGACCACCGTATGGTGGAATCACCCTATGGTGCAGTAGGTACGAGACATTCATAGCTTTCTAAATGCCAAATTAACAAGTAGCACTACCAAAAATGTCAAAGAGAAATGCCCTTTCCTCTCTAGTCAAGCTAGCCACAATATCTTATGCACCTCTGTCATACTCATAGTAAATAATATTCACAAACTCTACAAACAAAACCTTCTTTCATTTCTTCCAATCATCTACTATATGAGGTGCTACATCCTCAAACCAGTACTCATTTGGAGCCCCATCAATCCCTCTTTGTCTATCACTACTAGATTCCTACATGCCTATGAACTCCTGCATAACATAATTGGTCTCAACATCTAATTCATCCAAAAATTTCATCTGATCAGCCAAGATGTCACATGAAGGTGACTCTTTAGAAGGATAAACAACTCCCACTTCATCATCACTTTCTCGATAGCCATAGGACAGAGACATGAGAGATTGAGCCCAATCAGGAAAATTTGATTCATCCATTTTTTTGGAAATTATTCACAATTTCCAACACTGAGATTCTTCTCCTAGCTCTAATACCAATTGTTGATTTCAAATTTAATTTAGAAAATGCATAAATAAAATTAGAAGAACATTCACACAAGAAAATAAAGACCAAAGACAATAAATTTATAGTGGTTAACCTTTGTAGGCTACATCCACATTCAAACTGGGATTCTTAGTTTTTATTATATCTCTCAATACAATACAACAAACAGTAGAATGGTAATTTATCAATACAATAAGAAGTCTTCAAATCTACCGAAAGTGGGAAGACCAAGAGTTTTCAATTACAATTACAAAACTAAGAAAAGAAAAGATTCCTGTTAGAATACGTTACATGTCAATAAACTGACATTTCCAACCATAGTAACTATTACAAGAATGATTGGGCTTCATACACCAAACACCATTTTCTCTCTTAAATGCCCACTCTCGCTAGTAACCATTTTTTCTTCCTTCTTCTGCCTTTCTATCAGCATGCATGTTTTCTTTTCTTTTTAATTTTTTTTAATGCCAGAGTCCAATTGAATTTGATATTTTTTTCCTTAAACATTTGTAAATGAAATGAAACTTCAATTTAAAATAATTATATTTAAGGTAACAAATTACAAAATTGAATCACCTTATCTCATAAAAATATGGGTTGTGATAGAAGAGGTAATATTTTGAATTTAAAAAGTTAGGATGGAGAAGTATGTTGACAACCATATGGAGAATGTCTCATTTTAAAGCACCATGAAAAAATTTATTAAACCTCAACTAATCTAATTGAACCTTTCATGATTGGTGTAGATGTAGAAATTCTCTACATGTAAAGCATATTTCCAACCTTTTTAAAATAACCTTCAAGATGAAGCACATGATTTATCCTTTAGAATTTGGTAAAATAGAAGAAAAAAAATCACGGACCTTATCAAATTAATAAACTAAATTCAATTTTCACATCTGCTCATCTAAAATGGAATTCTTATATGATAATAATAAAATATCTAAGACCTTATATGTCTTATCACTTTATTTTTCCACATCTCCTCAGCTAAAATGGGATTCTTATATTGGGATTTCACACTCACACAATATGCAGAGGTAACAAATTTAAAGCACTTTCATCTCCGTCATCAATTTACATGCTCCACATCTCAAACTTCACATTGATGGTCCACTTTGAATTATCAACACATATGATCAGAAACAAAAAGCTAACGTTTGGTAGTGGGAATTAGCCTGGAATTGACATTTGTTATTTCCGATTTCGTGGAATCCTCAGTTTGGGAGTGCAATATGAAAATAGAATAGGAATATGTAAATGCTTATTTTGCCAAAAATGACCATTTAGATCTTCCATTTGAAAAGGTGGAATTGGAATTTGAAATTGGAATTTGAATGGGGGGAAAGCAAATTTTTAAATTTTTCATGTCTACACTTAATTTTTTAATTTTTTGTGTGGGGAGGGATTTAATTTATTTTTTATTTGTTCGGGTGGTTTGTAACTTTGTTATTTATTCGAATTTTTTTGAAAAAAATTTGACTTTCTTGCCAAAAAAAAATTTCAAATTTTTTCATGAATTTTTTTGTCGAAATTTTTTTCAAATTTTTTTTTTTAAAATTGATTTTTTATTTTTTTGAATTTATTTTCCAAATTTTTTGTCAAATTTTTTTCAGATTTTGGTTGCAGTGATTATAACTTGGTTTCCTGCCACCAACTTTGGATGCCTAAAACAGTCTGCGATTCCATTCTAAATTCAATTCCATTAATACAAATGAATTATTAAATTCAAAAAAATATCATACTCAAATTCTAATTCTAGTTTCAAAAAGTGGAACCAAACGGTCCAAACATAATCTAGAAATGAAAAACTAGATTATCGAATCCATGATTTGACCATTTCCAACATTTGATCAAATTCATCATTTCCTAATTCCCACTACCAAACGAGACCTAAATGACTCGTACCATCCAAACTAGGAAGATAAAGTGTAGGGTCAACGAAATAATAACACAGACTACAAACATGGAAACTTACTTTCCAATCGCTGGAATAGATTTTGATTAAGAAATAAGGGCAACAATGAGTAATCTTAAACTCCATAAAAAATGTTAAGAACTATTCTATACATAAAGTCATACTTATCAAGTAAACATAGAGATAAATCGCTCCCTAAAAAGTGTTGAAGGCATTTTAGGGTTGTGGCTCAATTGGGTGTCTGGGAAAAGAAGAGGCAAAACATGTACACATAACTCTCAATCTCAAATAGATATGAGAAAACTGAGGAATCTGAATAGAGAAGTCATCCAAATACGAAATGGCTCTCATGGCCATCTCTTCATTGTCAAACTGAAGGTAAGCATAGCAACCGCTAGCTTCAAATACCAAATGTTTAATTCTCCCTATTCCTTCAAAATGTTTACGTAACTCCCTCTCACCTGCCAAAATGAGATCCTTACACTGAACAGTCACACACCTCCTTAAATAAATTATGTGAGGCTTCCCTGAGAACAAAAACCCATCATGAGAGTCTGAAACCATAAATGCCCATTTTGGATCATATGGAGAGATACTATGTGGAGAAATGCTATGAGGAGCTATACATAACTTTGGGTTGATATAAATTTGGGATGTATTTTACCATATGTTGACATCAATGCCAAAGGGGGAGATTGTTGGATATTGATAATGCATTAAGGAGATTTTATATGTTTAATCACTACGTTACTGATTAGTTCATACTGTTGTCATTTGTGTTTTGTCAGTGATGCCAATATATGTTTGTAGAAGAAAAATAGACTAGCTATTATAGTGTACAGACAATGTACAGATGTTTCAGAATTTGTGAAGTCAGATGAGAGTATAGGAAGGTGTTGTGATCTTATGACTAAGATTGCATGATGTTATGTTGTGTATTGGGCGAGTTACAGATGTTTTGGTGAAGACTAGTTATTGGAATGTGATAGTGAAAGTTAACAAAGTTAGTCTCATTTTGCATATCTTACAGAACATATGGATTCAGTGTATGCGAGCTTGAGGCATGGTAGATAGTGTATTGAAGATTGTTCTTTGGTCAGCGCGTGGTATGGAAAGCAGAATGATGTCAGTTGTGGCATGTGTTCTGGAGGATAGCTATTTGGAAGCCGACTTGGGAGATGTAGCATATGTTTTGGATGGTGAGCATGGATTGCACATGTCAGTCCTTATTTGATGTAATATTGTTGTTGTAGACTTGTTTTAGATACCATGTGTATTGTAGTAAGGGTTTATGTAATTATTTATAAATTGGGAAAGCCTAATTGGCCAACCTGATCATGGAAAATGTAATAAGGGTATATATGTAAGGTCTTTTCTTTGGAAAAGACATAGGTATGATGAATATAATGTGAAAGAGGATTGTAGAAACTATGAGCTTGTGTTTGCTGATGTAGAAAAGAGATTTGTATGTACTTTATTAGAACTGATCAAGCAAAGAAAATTTCTAGCAGACAGTTCAAAAGGATTGCACGTATTTCCTCATATACACTTGTGTTGCGAATAGTGTGTTCTGAAAGTGGACTTAACCTTCTTTGGCTAGTGTGCCTAGCCAGTAAGCCTACCTCTTTTCTTGACTCCTAAAAGGGTCTGTCCTCTAATAAGGACTATGTACTGTAATGCTTTAATAGGCTCCTAATAGGGCTAGATCTTCTAACAAGGATACTATACTCTTAGTACATCATTTAGTGGGTGCTAATTCCCACCGGGGTTTTAACCTTTAACAGGGTTTCCCCGACACCAAAATATTGTGTTGTTGTGTTGGCATTCATTGTATTCATTTGATTTAGAATTAATTCTCTTAAAATTTTAAGTTTAATATTCTTTCATATAACTGATTCACCCCCCCCCCCTCTCAGTTATATTGGTGGACTGTTATTCCTAACATATCCTGCACCCTCAAAGAGGAGCCCGATAGAGAATTGTTTATATAACTCCCATGAATAGATTTGATAAGACATAAAACCAAGTTTATTTAAGACCTATTTCACAATACTTTCCAATTGTGCAACATGTTCATTCCTTTCAATAAGATGGATCAGTCAAAACACCATGAAAGTCACATAAATTTAGAAATCATAAAATGTCTTTATTATTCAAACACCAAAACTTTCTATACAATGCTCTTCTCTATTTGAAAATAATTCAAATAGACATATATATAGGCCTCAACCAATGTCCTTAATTGATTTTCAAACTTACTTAGTCATTGGAGGAGTTGGGAGGTTGAAAACAACAAAATAGGCTAAAAACAACAAAATGTTTTTAGAGCTTTGCATCTTTTTGACATCTTTTTACTCTTGGAGAGTTTATATTAATCCTAGAAAAATTATAGGTTCCAATTGAACCCAAAGACATTAGACTTCACAAATGACACATCCTAGACTATTTTTGATCCTTTGACCAAGTGGTTTATAAGGGTTGCTTACTTGTCAATTGGCCTTGTACAATGGATCTTATTACAAATAGATGGTCCAAAGGACCCAAACCAAATTAAGATAACCTAAGACATCTTTTGACATCCCAAAAATTTGAGATAGCCTTCTAGGGTGCTCCTACACTGGTAGGCTTCCTTTTATATTAGTTTCCGGGTGGGAAATTAAAGCAAGCCGATGGGGGCACCCTTTTTGGAAATTTAATTCACTGAGACAACACCGGCCCTAGGATTTAAAATCCATGTGGAATAGGTTGAATTGGTCAATCTATTCTAGAACAAGTCAACCTATTTGACCTATTCTAGAATAGGTTGACCTATTCCAAGGTTGGCCCATAAGGAGCTAACCCTAGGGTCTCAGAGACTGCATAGTTGAAAAGGGTACAAATGGGATAGAACAAGAGAAGAAGGGGGTCGTACATGAATCCATCCATAGTCCATAAAGTCAGTAAAGGGATGGGAGCTAAAATGTCTTAAATAACGAGTGTGTCTCAACCATTTTGAGATGGTATAGGAGTAATGGAATTGATGCAATACAATATATCTACTGTCAAACACTAATACAATGACCTCATTTCATATAATTGACTCTCTCTAAATCAATAAGTATCCCAAGATGCAATCATATCATGAACTCATCTCATAAGGCATAGGGTGTACACAAGATACATATTAAAGAAATATAAGCAACAATTCTTTCTATTTGATACTATTCCATAGAAATTGATTCCACCTCAAACATATTGAAACATAGTGGTGATAACTGAACAAGAGGACTTCACAATGTAATCATACTCTTCTTAATGAAGTCAAGATTTTTCAATACATATAATGTGCATCACAAAAAGATTTATATCTATCAAAAAATATATGGTAAGATTGGGAAAAGATCAAACATCTCCTTAATAAGCTCATTATTGTCAACCTAACACATCTTAATTTCACAATGCACATGAACACTTTTCCTATTCTTACAAATGTGTAGTTAATGGAATGTTCCACATGAATAATGTATGGTTTAATCTATTCTCTCAAGGCATCAACTATAGTGATCATAGAATTGATTTACCCTTGTTCTCAACCCCTATGTAAATTCTTTAAGATTTATGAATAACTTATGCACATTAGTCCCACAATCATAGATAGTTTTGCACTTAATCACACAATATTCCTTGAGATATCTTGGTCTCACAATGCATCTATAATAAAATATCTCATTTGAATATAAAGCAAATAAAGATGATGGAATGAAATATTTCTTCATCGATAGTTAAATTGCATATGCATATTTGTACACACAGACATAGTTCAATCTTCATATTTCCTAAGAGATATACAAGTTGTAATCATACATCAAAAATATCATCACAACTAAAAAGAATTGGTGACTTCCATAAAGAAAAGATGGAACTGTCTGGAGCCTTAGATTCCCTCCAGGTGCAATTAGCTATTGGTAACTTCCCACTCTAGATTCAGACTGAGGAGGAATCGACTAGAAATAAGTGGTAGGAAACTCTAAAAAGAGAAGAAATCTACTGGAAGCAGAGATCCTGGGTCCAGTGGCTTACTGAAGGAGACAGGAACACGACCTTCTTTCATAGATCTGCCAGCATCCACAAAAGAAGAAACATAATCGCTGCTATTAAGGATGAAGAAGGAAATGAAGTCAAGGAAAAGGATAAGATCAACCTAGTGGCGGTCAGCTACTTCAAGGAGCTGTATTCTAATGTGGGACCTATCTACCCGGACAACATCCAAAATCAACTCCTAGACCACATACAAAGTGCTATAATGGTTAGTGACAATAACATGCTCATGGAGCGGGTCTCTGATGAAGAGGTCAGGATGGAAGTCTTTGCTTTGGGAGCTTATAAGGCCCTTGGACCGGATGACTTTCCTCCGGCATTCTTTTAGGAGTATTGGGACATTGTGGGGATCGATGTTATTCAGGGGGCCAGAGACTTTTTCAGGACAGGTCGCATCCTCAGGAAACATAATCAAACCTACATTGTGTTGGTTCCTAAGCATGACAATCCTACCACTATGATGGACTTCAGGCCCATTAGTCTATGCAATAATTTTTATAAGATCCTCACCAAGATCCTGGTGGGTAGAATCAAGCCTCTACTGGACAAGATTATAAGCACTACTCAGAAAGGCTTTGTGCTGGGTAGACAGATCCTTGATGCGACCATAGCCACACATGAAATAATCTACTCTATGGATAGAAGCAAGGTTCCAGGTATGGCTTTTAAACTGGATATATCCAAAGTGTATGACAAAGTTAATTAGTCCTTTTTGATTAAAATTCTTGCTAAAATGAGGTTTAATGAGAAGGTCATCCAAATCATACAAGAAAGTACTCAAACTGCGAGCCTTTCTATCCTGGTCAATGGATCCCCTGGTAGTTATTTTAAACCTGAGAAGGGTCTTAGACAAGGGGACCCCCTCTCCCCTTACCTTTTTATTATGGTGGCTGATGTGATTAGCAGAAACCTTTGCATGCTGTTTGCTACTAGGAGAATAAAGGGCATCAAACTAACCTCCACTAGTCCTCAAGTGGTGCTTGAACAATTTGTGGATGACACTTTCCTCTTTGGTTATTCCTTGAAGTTACTGAGGCCAGGAAATGGAAACAAATTCTAGAAAGTTACGCTTGGGCTTCAAGGCAGTGCATCAACTATCAGAAGAGCGGGTTGTTCTTCTTCAACATCCCATGGAGATATAAAATAAGGTGCTTCGCATCCTAGCTTGTCTAGTGGCCTCGCTCCCTTCTGCCTATCTTGGCCTCCCCCTTAGTGTTAAAGAGGTGACTCAAGATTTCTGGAATTTCATCCTTGAAAGAACACAGAGGAAACTTGTTGGCTAGAAGGGGAAGTTTCTGAGCAACGCTAGTAAGCTGCAACTCATGGCTTCCACTCTTCAAGGAATCCCTGTCTGCTTCCTTTCTCTCTTTAAAATCAGAGGCTACATGGCGGAGAAACTTGAAAAGATATAGAGGACTTTTTTGTGGGCTGGATTTGAAGAAAAAAAGAGGATGTCTCTAGTGAATTGGGATACGGTCTACCTCCCGAAGAGAATGGGTGGCCTGGGGTTGAGAAAAATTGGGTTGATGAATAAAGCCCTTACTACGAAAGTGGCCTGGAAGCTTATAGAAGGAAAGGTGGATTGGTGCAGAATTATGGAAGCCAAGTACCTCCAAGGTCTTCCCTATAGGAGGATATTCCAAGATGACAATCTCCCCAGTGGCTCCAAACTATGGATGAACATATGTAAATGCAGTACCCTTCTCTACAAAGGCGTTCTCTGGAAAATAGGAAATGGTAGATCCATTATATTTTGGAATGAAAACTAGATAGAGAACCAACCTAACTTAGGTAGTAGATTCAAACCTCTTATGGATCACCTCAGACCTATCCTGGGTAACAAATATCTAACTATATCACTGGTAGGGATTGGGAGGATATTCCTAACTGGTCAAGGAACAGACTAGATCTTCAACACTTAGCAAAGGACCTCATGGAAATTATGGCTAAGGTCAAAATCTCGGGGCTTGAGGACTATGTTATCTAGGCCCCCACACAGGATGGTACTTTCTCTATTAAATCAACTTATAATCTACTCCTGAAGGAGGAGGGTAACCCAGAGGAATGGAAGAAGGTGTGGATTCCCCAACTCATCCCAAAAATTAATTTCTTTTGGTGGACCTTAATGCATGGTAAGGTCCTAACCCAGGATAACCTAATTAAGAGGGGCATCCCCATGGTGAATAGATGTATTATGTGCAAGAAGGAAGAGGAAACGGTGAACCACCTGTTCATCCACTACGACTATGCCTCCAGTATATGGCAAGGAGTCATAGGCAAGTTAGGATTCTCGTGGGCCCTAGATAGAGAAGTGCATCAATTTAATAGCTGGAGAGCCCCCTCAAAACACCCTCTTCTCCAGCTCCTCTGGTGTATGCTACCCCCCCACATCTGCTGGGCCCTTTGGAAGGAGAGGAACAATAAGATTTTCAGAGAGGAGAGTATCAATCCTAAGGTTTGCCTCCAAATTGGTACTAAGCTCTTATGTGAAAATGCCAGGATGACCAAATGGAAGATCCCTCCTTACCCTCCTGATGCTTGGGAAGTAAAATTTGCTAACAGGTGGAATATCCTTGCTAGGTTCTCTAGGATTGATGATGCTAAAAAGAAAGCTAGAAAAGCCACCGATTGGGTGCCCCCCCCCAGAGGATGGATTAAATTAAATTTTGATAGGGTGGCAAATAATATGAGCCAAGGTGGGGGTGGCATTCTGAGAGACCATAGAGGTGTCTGCCTACTGGCCTATGTTGGACCCATCAACAACTGCACGGTCACCTAGGCAGAAGGAATGGCTCTTCTTTGGGGGATCGAATTCACAAAACATTTGAATGTCAGATAGTTGGCTATCGAGGGGGATTCCAAGGTGGTGGTTGAGGCTATCAAAAGTGGTGCTAGTGTAGGGTGGCAGGCTAGACCTATCATTAGGGAGATCGGTGAGTTGATTAATAGCTTCCAAAGCACTACCATAACTCACACGTACAGGGAAGAGAATTCTGTTGCTGACTCTATGGTGACAATGGGCCTAAGACAAGCTAAACTCAATAATTGGAGGGCGGTTAGTGATTTACCTTCTGTGACTCAGCAAATCATTGGGGGAGACATGAATATCAAAGTTTAAATATGCCACGATATTTTATTCATTACAAATCCTCACTAGATCACGTGCTGGTGTGTACAGCTGATTTTTGTGATTATGGAAAAGAGAACCCATTTTCCCATAATGAATCATAATTACCATTTAAGCGTGTGGAGGAGACGTTGTCTGAATCAGAGGGATTACTTGGAAAAAGAGGATAGAAAGTGTATCCTTGGTATTATTACTATTAATGGCACCTGGAGATTTGTTAGATCTGGCGGTACGGAGCCCATTTCCCAAAACTCTTCCCAAAGCTTGCAGTTTAAGTTACCTCTAGAAATGTTTTGTAATAGCAAAGGGTTTATAAATTTTTACAGAGATACTCAGCTCTGTGTTTACCAGCTTATTTTGGCGAAGGAGAGTCTAAAATTTGACATGGGAGGCAACACTCTCTGCATTGAGCCTAATAAAATCAATGAGATCTTCACCTCTAATGCGTTGTTGACTCATTATTGCAAGGAGAGAGGCATTTGGGGCTTCATGGAGAGAATAAAGTGTTGGCATGACGAATGAATATCCAAACAGTTCATGTCGTCTTGGAATAACAAAAGTGTCTCTGTTGGCGGCATTCACTTCCAGCTGAACGAGGAGGTGATAGCTAAGGCGACTGGGCTATCAATGAAGGGGAGAAAATACAAGATAACTAGTCATACTCTGGACCCTACTAGCCTCAATTAGTTCTTCAAGGATGGTGAGATATCGGTGAAAAGGCAGGGGGGTTTCAACAGGGAGGAGCTACTAGATTTTTGGCTGAAAATCTACCTCATTGTGATGAAATACTTCACTTTGGAAGGTAAGTTCACAATCTTTTACTATTACCATTTACCATTTCTAAACCACGTGAGGAACAAGGATTTTATATCCATCCCCTTCTTTCTGCTGAACTCCATTGAAAGCAATATCCTTGACATCAAGGAGAACCCTAATAAAAAAATGCCTATCCTTCACCAAGGCCTTCTCCTCTGCCTCTACCAGCTCCACAAAGCCATTTGTCAGGCCCCTCAACCCCCCCAGTTATCTAGGAAATGACACAGGAGGATTCCCTGGCCAAATTTGAAAACCCCACCTAGTCCTCATCCCAGTCCGTCCGTATTACCTAGGAGGCTATTCCTGGCACCAAAGTGGGTAAGAACAGGAAAAAATGTGTCAAAAATCTGTTCAATAGGAAGGATGCCCAAGAAGTGTCTTATGTTTCTGAGTCTGAGGATATTAATAATAGGAAGGAAGATGATAGTACCCCGGAGATAGACTGTCAGGCCAAAAAAAGAAAATTAATGGAGAACTAGGTCAGCTTGGAGGTGGACCTAAGTGGGTCGGGTAGAAGGAGGTCTAACAAACTGGCAAAAGAGAAATGCAAAACTAAACTACTGGAAATGGCAACTAAAGAGCTTTCCATGTCTGACAAGGACTCCCAGTCCACTGAATTCCAGAATGATTCCTCAGATGACCATATGAGCCCCCCTCATAACCCTGCTCCTGAATTCAATCCTACCATGGAGGTGCCCATCATCTCTACCCCACCCCTAAGCCCTGCTCACAATACTCTGGAGAAGCCCCCTTCCCCCACTCACAACACTGAAGCCCTGGAGGATAATAACAAGCTCAGAGGGACTCTTAAGAGGAGGTTTGAGAAGTTGGACAAAGAGATTATTGAGATAAAGAATAATATGCAGGAGCTGATGAACCAATGTAGGCTAACTAACAAATTTGGCTTGAAGATCATGCACGCTTCGGCAATGACCCTTTGTCATTTGCAGGATAAGCGATCGGGTGGCACTCTGGAAGTGAACAAGGACAACAAGGACCTGCTCATGTTCTCGCAGGAAGAATGGGCGACTACACTGCTGTCTAAGCAGTTGGGTGGAAATAATTAGTTTGGTTTCTTATGTGTTGATTATTTTTTAAAGGGCTTAGCCCTGGGTCCCCCTATTTTGTGAATGGGGTTTTTACATTCCTAAGAAGAATCATATGATATCTTTCTTTTTCTGTAGTTTTGATTAGGAATCCCTTATAATTCACAGATGGAAATGATACCTACATTAGAGTACATACTCAGGCAGTGCTGTAATGTTTTTAAAGTGATTTAGATTGTTCTGAACTGTCAATTCTTTGATCTGTAGCAGAACATGAGCCAAATGCATTTCCATTATATAAGTTGTATTTCTTACTACACACATTCCTTGCCATAGATTGAAACGGTATCATGAAATTAGCATCACATGTAAATGGTACTGTTTAAATCCTTAGTTGTGCTAAAAATGTGAACTTTTATACTTCAAATTTTAGAGTAAATGAACGTAAGGGAGCTTCTATGATAGGTTCACCTTTCTTTTATAGTAGCTCGTATTCCTTTAATTTTATTTTCTTACATCTCTGTACAAAGCACAATCTTGCAATAATGGTAAGTAGATAACATCAAATTGGAGATTCCATTTCCCATTAGCCTAAGAATAGGGCGTCTTGACATGTAAGTAGTATATATATATATGCATACGACCTCGCCATTTTTTTTTCAACCTATGAACAATTTATTGAGAAAGGATAATAGTGATGCCTTTTATAGTGGAGTTGGTAATTTTACCTCCTTACATATATCCTAGAATCACGATATTGTTTTGAACTCCAAGGGAACTTCAAGTAACAAGCTTGTACCGGTTGGACTTCAAGTGGGAGATTGTTGGGTATATGAAGCCCAACGGTCACTTGACCATTCACCTTCCGGACTCTTCACTTATGGCTGAATACATTTGTATAAATATGTGTACATGAGACTTATCTGGCAGCATACAGAGCTTAGCAATCTGTTTGTGCCATGAAACTACTGGAACAAGCTTTCTCAAATCACCCCTGTCAAGAGGTGCTGCGATGCCAAAGGTATTGGCAAAGGCTAGGCCCCCATCCGTGTCAATCTTTGACTTCCAATCACTGGAAATGGCCTTGGCCCGCTCCATGAGAGCTCTTCTCTGGTCCACATTCGGAGCCATGAACAGATTGTGAAGACTTCTTAGGGCTTCTTGATAAGCCCCATCAAGAAACATCCCTAAATAAGATGGTTCCTCGCCCGACGCCAATGAATGAACAACTAGTCCACCCTGTTTAGTAGATCCACTATTGATTTTTCCATCACTGTTGCAAGTGAGATCTGACAGAATCACATATACTGTGGGCTTCTCTGTGAGCTTGTACAGGGGCATAACTGGAAATAGCTGCACATTTGCCTGATAATCTGGAATTGAGGTGAAGATTGAGAGATGCACATGGCAAACCATGGGTCTAGTAGGTGTGAACGAAGCGTCATTGACTGCATCCACCGTGGCCAACTGTTGAAGCTCGAGTCGGCCTTCCTTGAACAAATCCACCTCCTTGATATTCATCCGTTCAGCATAGATGAGACTTCTTGGGTAATCCCTAATTCGGGCCAGTGACTCCAAAGATTTTTAGTCCCCTGGCAATTCATTCGGGAGTTCTTCTGGGTCAAATTCCAGCCCAGATGATGAGTTCATTCGCTGTTCATCGATAATTGATACATTAGATTCTGAAATGTCAATATCATTTTCCATTCTCTCTAGATCACCTTCTAATTGAGAGTTTACATTGATTTCTATAGTTTTCTCCATCTGTTGTAAAGCCAAATGAACAGCTTCATGTTGAATTCCCAACGCGTGTTTCTCTCCAACTGCAGCCTCTGTTTTAACTTGTATTTTAGCTAATTTAGTAGCTTCTCTGCCTTTATGGATAGAATCAGTTTGTTTAGGAGATGACAAACAACCATCCTTATTGTCCTGCTTCAAGTAACCATGGAGAAATCTACAGTTTGTTCCATGTTTACAGTATCCTCGAGCAAAGAATCGACAAGGCTTCCTCATAGGCATTATATTCATAGAAGAAGCCATGGATTTCAACTTATATGTTCCCCTTCTATGACCACTATTTTCTTTAACATCTTTAAGAATATGGAAAGGTTCCAAGGGGCAAGCCAAAGTCTGTTTGTGTGCCTCAATCTCCTTTGCATCCAAACATGTTGTTTCCTTGTGGCTATCAGAAGTCAAATACAATTCTATATTGTTCTTTAAAGAGCTATCTTGATCTATTTCCATTGCATCTATTTCCATTCTATCTACTTCAACAGCAGAGTATTCATCAGAATCTTCATCTATTTCCATTAGTGAAATTTCATTTTCAGCAGCAGTAACAACTCTTTCCTTATCAGACACTACACCTTTAAATTTCTTAAAATCAGAGTTCCTAATTTTGATTTCCCAATTTCTCACCTTACGTTTCAGCTACTCCTTTTTCACTTCTAGATGAAGTGGATTTTTAGAAATCTCACACCAACAGTTTGTGTCATTATCAGGAATTGCTTTCATAGCTCCCACTTCATTCTGACTCTTTAACAGATATAAACCATCTAAATTGTTTCCTTTTGCAATTACTAAAGACCCTTTCGTCACCTTCCATTTACTGGATTCCAATTTGATGTTGAATCCTTGAGAGAACAACTGCCCAACTGAAATCGAATTATTTTTAAGTTGAGGAACATACTTAACATCTTGTAGTAGCCAACTATTTCCATTGGCTAGTTTTAGCAAAACATCTCCTTTTCCAACAATATTAAGAAAGTTATCATCAGCAAGAAAGATCTTACCAAAATTACCACTTTGAAAGTTTTTGAAAAACTCCTTGTGTGGGGTAGTATGGAATGATGCTCCCGTATCAAGCACCCAACCATTTGCTGCAACCTCTGTTGTAGTCAGAGTAAGAGCATTGCCGTACTCCATATCTGCTCCTTAGTTTCAACCAAGCTCTGATACCAATTGTAAGTTTTAATTGAGTAGATAAACTTAATAAACATATTTAAGACAGCAATAAATAGAAGACAAAACACATAACACAGCAAATTATAGTGGTTCGGCAAATCTGCCTACATCCACTCTCAAAGCAGGGAATTCTCTTATTAATGTTTAACCAATACAATCTGTCCATGATATGTACACATATTTATACAAATGTATTCAGCCATAAGTGAAGAGTCTGGAAGGTGAATGGTCAAGTGACCGTTGGGCTTCATATACCCAACAAGGAAAACAAAATAAACACGAAATTGGTACTACCTATAATTCTGCAGCATGTTTTCTTTTCTTTTTTCTTTTTTTTTAAAGTCCGAGTCCACTTGAATTTGAATTTTTTTTAGACTTGAACAGTTGTAAATAAAATGAAATCTCAATTTAAAATAATTATATTTAAGGTAATAAATTACAAAATCGAATCATCTAATCTCATAAAAATATGGGTGTGACAGAAGAGGTAATATTTTGAATTAAAAAAGTTAGGATGAAGAAGTATGTTGGCAGCCATATGGAGAATGTCTCATTTTAAAGCACAATGAAAAAACTTGTTAAACCTCGGCTGATCTAATTGAACATTTCAGGATTTGTGTATATGTAGCAATTCTCTACACGTAAAACATATTTCCAACCTTTTTAAAATAATCTTCAAGATGAAGCACATGATTAATCCTTTAGAATGGTGAAATAAAAGATGAAAAAAAATCACGGACCTTATCAAATTAATAAACTAAATTCAATTTTCACATCTCCTCATCTAAAATGGAATTCTTATATTTGTAATGATAATAATAAAATATATAAGAACTTATGTCTTATCACTTTATTTTTCCACCTCTTCTCAGCTAAAATGGAATTCTTATATTGGGATTTCGCACTCACACAATATGCAGAGGTAACAACTTTAAAGCATTTTCATCTCCGTCATCAATTTACATGCTCCACGTCTCAAACTTCACACCGAGGGTCGACTTTGAATTATCAACACATATGATCAGAAACAAAAAGCTAAATGAATCGCACCATCCAAACTAGGAAGACAAAGTGCAGGGTCAACGAAAGAAGAACACGGAATACAAACACGAAAACTTACTTTCCAATCGCCGGAAGAGATTTTGATTAAGAAATAAGGGCAGCAATGAGTAATCTTAAACCTATAAAAAATGTTACAAACTATTCTATACATAAAGCCATACTTATCAAGTAAACATAGAGATAAATTGGCCCCTAAAAAGTGTTGAAGGCGTTTCAGGGTTGTGGCTCAATTGGGCGTCTGGGCGAAGAAGTTGCAAAACATGTACGCGTAACTCTCAATCTCAAATAGATATGAGAAAACTGAGGAATCTGAATAGACGAGTCATCCAAATCAGAAATGGCTCTCGTGGCCATCTGTTCGTTGTCGAACTGAAGGTAAGCACAGCAGCCGCCAGCTTCAAATACCAAATGTTTAATTCCCCCTATTCCTTCAAAATGTTTACGTAACTCCCTCTCGCCTGCCAAAACGAGATCCTCACACTGAACAGTCACACACCTCCTTAAATAAACCGTGCGAGGCTTCCCTGAGAACAGAAACCCATCGTGAGAGTCTGAAACCATAAATGCCCATTTCGGATCGTCACCCATTTTCAATTTATGCTGCCTGCAATTCGCAAATGTGGCTGGTTACTGAGAATGAGAGCGGAGGAGAAGATTTATAGTGAAAAAGCTATGACGATTAAAGCTGTCAAAGCGACGAAGTGTGAATCACATGCCTGGAATTTGATCAACAGTCGTGCCCACCAATTCATCTTTTTAGATGGGCTGGGTTATTTTCTACATAGATTAGTCCTAATTTTGGCTCAATTTTTATAGTTTGAGATTCTTATAATCTGTTCTTCAAAATTGGTGTTCTTCAAAATTGGTGACCTTTCTACACGACCAGATTCTGTTGTTGACTTTGATTCGAAAGAATTTTTAATATTTTTAGTGTATAAATTTTCATGATTATGGGACTTTTAAATTTGAAGTTTTAAACCCTAAAAAGAAGCCACATATCTTAAAAAATGGCGGGTACGAAACATTGCTTTTCAGCCGCCGTATGATAGTGATGGGATGCACACAAGACAATTGTGTGGGGTCAAAAGAAGATCAGGCTTGGAAAATTTGGCGTTTGAATACGAAACACAATCTCCATGCACTAAGAGAGTTGAAAAGACGTAGGATTTTAAATCAGTAAAATAATTACATCTTTGAACATTCAGACACTTCAAACTTTGTAATATTTTATGTAGTTTTGTAGTTCAAAGTATGATGCACTTCTAGAAGATTCTAGTATTATATTGATGCATTTTCAGGAAATAAAATGCATTTCAAACAACTAAAACAATTAATCTTTGAAACATCTAAACTTCAAACCTTTCAATATTTTGTTTAGTATTTTTAAAATTTATTATGAATTTGTGGAAGTGTTTAATTTGCATTGTTGTTGTCATTATAAAAACTATTTTATATATTATTATTTTAGTCTTCATTTAGAAAAATAGAGTACAAGATTAATAATACATTTATAAAAAAATTAGTAACCTTATTTTATTTTTTGAATTCTTTTTCTTTTGTTTGTTTGGAGAAACTTGTATTTTTATTCGTGTCAAGTCCATAGAGGCCACTCACAAAGGATCTCTTCCCAATTGGGCCACTTTAGGGGAACCATCTTTCCCCATTACCACATTTCAATTGTTTAAATGTCTACAGAGGCACAAGGCTTGCAAGCACATTAGCCCAATGAAGTCACAAGGCTTGTGAGCTTAATGGCCCAGAGGGATTTTTATCCCTGGTGGCCACCTCATCAATGAAGTTACTTTACCACAACATTATACCCTAATTGAATTCTTAGAATTACTTTTTTATATTTTTACATATTTGTGCAATTATGTAATCATTGAGTGTGACTAGGCTTAATACATTGGTGATGATCATAGTTAATAACTATCTAAAATGATATCACAAAGAGAACATGCAGCTTGATGTTCTAGTCCTATGCTCCTTAAAGTTATATCTAGTGTGAAGGATAAAAGAAGTATTAGAAATTATGTGGTAGAATAAATAATAATGTGGTAGAACAAAAAATAATAGAAAGTAAAATAAATAATTGTATTCATAATTGATCTGCATATATTCTTAATATTTATCTCTCACATGCACTCATGTATGGTCTATATCACTTCTCCTACTTATCAATATCTTTATCTATCACACATATACATTCCATACTCTTCTATTCAACAATTCTCTTCCTTATTTGGTCTCTTAATGAATTCTCATCTAGCTATATCATATGACCTTTCATAAATACCTTATTTATACATCTTCCATCAAGAGCCCATCATTCATTTCTTTAACTTTATTATAACTTATTTAGGTATGTATAAGTGTAATGAAGACTATTAAATATCAATTTAGTAGATGTATGGGTCTAGGAATGATCCAAAATTGGTGATGCCATACAACATCCTATATCCATCTTTAGTAGTTGAAAGCTCATATAGTCTACCACATGACCCTTACTATAGTGTGCAATATTGCACTATCATATTTTAATTTTTTTTGGGATGTTGAACTTTATAATATGGTATTAAAAATTCTTTGTACATCAGAGGATAATAGTGTTAGAAAGTAAAGTCCACCAAGATAAAAAAAAATTTTGTGGAGGGGGGGGGGGGGGGGGGGGGGGGCGGGTTGAATCAGTTATCTGACAAAAAAAACTTTTATCAACCTTATTATATCTAAAACATGAAATCTTGACATAAACAACAACCATAGAAAGAAAGATAATCATACACAATAACACAAGATATATTAACTAGGGAACCTCTTGATCAGAGAGTAAACCCCAGTGGGGATGGTACCCACAAAAGATGTACTAATATGAAAATTCCTTGTGAGAGGATGGACTTTGTTAGGAGTCTTATGAAATACATTTAGTACATATCAGTCCCTATTAGGAGACATTGAATCCCTGTGAGGAGATTCTAACCCTGCTAGGAATTAAGGAAGACATAAGGACCCACTTTCCAAATAGCTTCAAGGGAAAGATCACTGAACACACTATCCAACTGATCTCTATATTATCCAAATAGAATAATATCAAGAATTATTTTTTTCAAAATAATTTCTTCCTCTCTAACTATGCCAAAACTGCACCAAATGCTTCACCAGATCTGCTCACTTTACATCACACATCAATCACTAATTCACATTATTTCACCTTCACATCAATTGTTCCATCTTAATCAAGAAAAATAATCTTTCCTTTATACCATGCACAATATTTCATAATTGATTCATCCAATTAATCTTAACCAATTGCAAAATATAAAACATTACACATTACATAATATTTCATAATCACATAAAACTGTCGGCTCACAAACTTAATAAATCTTCACATGTGCAACCTCTGACTATGCTGACTCATCCAGATCACCTCTGCAGTGTCGTCAACCTCTTTATAACTTCACTTGACTAGCTTCTATCCTTGTTAGGAGATATAATCCGATTAACATAAACTGCTTCTCAGGAACATTGTCTGAATATAATTTCCACTAGATTACTCATAACTAACACAAATAATTGAATTTTTATATGTTCTCTTAACCATGATATCATGATACCATACAAAACATGTACTCAACTCTACATAATCTCATTTGCAATACGCCATGTGCGTTAATCCAAACTCTTTTTTCTATTCTTCTAAACTTCAGTAAAATCGGTATGTTGACATCAATGACAAACATAGTCATGAATGCAACATGAAACTGCTCCAGAAATGATAGAACACTCCCCCATTTGATTGAAAATGGGTTCTCCTTCTTCACATGTATATTTTTAGGAATATAGTTTATCAACCTTACAATTACAAAAGGTTACAAGGTGCTCATCCATACAATGGGGGGTTTTGGCGCTACACACCTCAGTGGGAGTTTAGAGACAGTTCCCTTCAAACTCATATTTTATATATGTTCTATTATTGTAAATTTGGGTCATTTATCATTACTTGTCTAAGTCCTTTTGGTAAAAATAATGTTGGCTTTATTCACCCTAGAAGACAACCTTAATTTTTTAGGGAATTATATTATAGTTTTATATTTTATGTATTGTGAGAGTGTTATAGCTAGTGCATTATTTTTTGATCTTTGATTGTTGATACTCCTATGAGAATCTTTCTCGACACCTATATTTTAGTTTTCACAATTCTTGAATTCTATATTCAGTAGATTTTGGAGTGATATTTTTATCATAATATTTTTCCCTACATAAATGATTGTATTGTGGTATGAATATGATTTATGTTTATTTCTATATATATTTTAAAGATCTAAAAGAATGTATTAGCCACTTCTCAAGATTAGAATAGAAAGTTGTTACACTAAACTTTAAATTTCTTAACAGTGGTATCAGAGCATGATCACCTCTCATTTTAGTTGTATGATTATTGAGTTTTTTGAACTAATCTAAATTTGAGTGGAATTTTATGAAAAAGATACAATGTGATCTTAACCATTATTACATTGGGGAATAATCACTCAGGGTCGATTTCAATCCCTTAGGAAAGATGAGCATTGTCAATTAATTGTTCCCTTTGAGATGATGTCATTAGATATGATTATGATAAGAAATTATTTTTAAAGAACTAGATAAAACTCTAGGAAATTGAGAATATTTAGCAAAAGGAGATTTAGAAATAGATCACAAAGTAAACACAAGAGTATAAATTTTGAAATAAGATATAGGAAATGTTAGACTAGTGTGCTAGGAACCTTAGACATGGAGATGCTTTAGTTAGCTAAAAATTTGGATTTTGGATCATGATGTTGTGTCAATCACTCCTGTTGAGCATCATTTTTACACGAGACAACGAAAAAGAATTTAGAGTATAAATTCCCCTCTTGAAAGAATGATGAAATCAATCCCAAGGTTCCTTTTAGGTTGGGTCTCAACTATCTAGACAACTTAATCGAAGATAAATGTGAAATTGTTCATGAGGAGGCCTTTGCTGGTTCGATCTTAGAGAAGCTACAAAAATAATCTTAAACAAATGATATTTTTTATATATTTTTAGAACTTATAAATGAGTTGTGATTTCCTAACATGCAAATTTAAATTAACCTATTGAGATCGATTATCTTAAAGCATGTAAAAGAATAAGGTAAAAAGAATTGAATGAAATTTCAAGAAGTAAACCTAATGAACATGAACCATCATTGCATAAACTTATGAATTAAATTATCATGAAGATGAAGAAAACCAACAAAACATAGATTTGAATAACTCACAACCTTGTTTTTCCAGATGCAATCATCAATGGAAATCAACGCATATGTAAAATTTGTTAAAATTCATCAAATCATGAAGCCACTACCAATGTATGCACACATGAGACAAATTTGTCTTGAAGGCACCAAAGAATGATCTTCCCAATAATTCATCACATCAAGATAATGCAGCAATGATAAACACCAAATTAAAAGATTTGCAGATCAAAATCACCATACAATCAATTGGCTCTCTGAGGTAAAGGATTGAGAAAACACACATTCATAAACTTCGCAAAGATAGTAGAAAATATCACACCACAATTGACGCACCAATTGTATATACTTGTATTACAAAATTAATTGACCATTATTACATTATTCTAAAGCCTTTAATAGCACTTCACCTTTTCAAAATACTACATTCGTAGCTAGGGTTTCAACTATGGAATAAATTGGAAATAACTTAAAATCTAAAGCTAACTAAAATAAAACTACTCCTAGGTGAGCTCTAAACCACCTAGCACAGATATATTCCACTTGGATTACAAATTTATGAGAAATCAAGGCCAAATATGCTTAGAAAACAAGAGATCCATGCTGGAGATCCACCAATTTTTGAGCTAGATTATTCTTCAAAACTTGGATTTCGTCATGGCTCCTCTTTGCGAACCCAACTGATTGACCCAAGGCTAGAAAAAATGACCTCAAACATACAGGCAATCTAACTCAAAGTCATCTTTTCAAGACAGGAACTCTTTGACAAAATGGCCTAGAAATTTCAAACCCCGACCCTAACTCTAAAAAAAGATAGAGTGAAAATGACTAAGTCCACATAATTGATGGGTGGTCCCACAATAGTGTGTCCCACTTTTTTAGACATCCTGATTTTTGCTGAAATAACACATTTTTAATAAAATATGATGATTTAAGCCTTGAGAGGTTCCATTTGAAGGAATTAATTACAAATGGTTAGCTCAAAGCCTCTTAAATTTAAAAAACATTGATATAACATCTATACTCCTCATTCATACCTACAATGGAGTCTCGTTCACACCTATTAAAATGTTGACAAAAAATCACTTCGACTTTAGGTTTTGGCAGATCAAATGAATCCATTTGAAAAACTTATCTATGTAGTATGATGCTCTTCAGAACAAGCTTTCTAATGAGTATAATTTTAATACATATTAAGTTCATTATCACTTTTAAATATTACTTTAACTAAACATAGCTTGTTTGGTCATTCAAAAACCTATCTCTTCAAGACTTTGGGAAAAATAGTAAATTACAAAAAAAGTTACGAAAAATATGTAGGAAAAGAGTATTTATGTTACCTTTCTATAACAACAAGAAAAAATAAATTTTGATATACACAGATCAAGTTAGAGCAATCCAAGTGACCTTATGTCTAAATTACAGTTACTGTCACTTTAGAACTTAAAAAACTGTGAAATATTGATCCAAAATGATTGAAACCTATTGCATCCTTTAGATATTGTAGTTACACATATAATCTCAAAAGAATTACATTGTTATCATATTTTTAAAAAAAATTATGTTGATCCAAGTGACAGTAACTCCTTAAAAACACACTTTTTCACACAAACCACTTTTCAAAGGAGAAGGAAAAATGAATTTAAATGAACTTTAATTTTTTTAAAATATATTTAGAAATTCGAAAGAAAATTCTAAAAGACTCTAGTTTACATCATCTTCAAATTTCTAATAGTTTTGCGGCAACAGGTGTTCAAATGTGAAGTTTTATCTCAGAATGTTGATCTATGTGTCAAAGTTGGCCAAAAAGCGGGACACACTATTGTGAGACCACCTTGATGTCTAGGAATTTCGGCCTTTCGGACTCTGAAACTTTGAACTTTGAGCTTGTGAACTCTGAAATTTCAAACTCTAAAATTTTGAACTTTGAACTCTAAAATTTTGAACTCTAAACTCTGAACCTTCGAACCTCTAAACTCCAAACTCCAAACTTTCAAACTCTGAACTTCAAACTTCAAACTTCAAACCTCGAAACCTGGAAACTTTGAACTTTCAAACCTCTGAAATTTGAACTTTCAAACTTTGAACTCCAAGCTTTCAAACTTTGAACTTGCAAACTCCAAACCTCCGAACTCTGAACTTGCAAACTCTAAACTTGTGAACTCCAAACTTCAAACTCCAGACTTTCAAACTCTGAACTTCAAACTTTGAACAAGTGAACCTTTGAACTCCAAACTTCTGAACTTTCAAATTTGAACCTTCACACTTCAAACCTCCAAACTTTGAACTTTTGAACTCTGAACTCCAAACCTCCAAACTTTGAACTTCCAAACCTTCGAACTCTAAACTCTGAACTCCAGACCTCCAAACTCTGAACTTTGAACCTCTGATCTCTAAACCTCCAAACCTCTGTACCTCCAAACTCTGAACCTCCGAACTCTAAACTTCAAACCTTCGAACTCTGAAACTCTGAACCTTTGAAATTTTGAACTCTGAACCTTGAACTTCGAACCTTCAAACCCCAAACTCCAAACTATGAGCTCCGAACTTGTGAGCCTTTTGGAGAAATTAGGCGACTTCATAGCATCCAAATGTTTTTGTTTCCATTTCCATAATGAAGCCACCTTAGAGACAAAATCTTGAATCCTATATATGATCCATGATCTCCCTTATGTCTTGACCTAAAACATCTATTACAAATCATCCTCGGTGTTCCTTGCAGTCATAGCTCCATGAATTTTTTAATGATATCCTTGGTTCTGCAATCACAAAGGATGCCTCATCAAACTCTTTTATTGAAAACATGAAATTAAACTAGAGCAACTAAGAGGGGGAAAAATACCAAAAGTTCACTCAATCGAAATCCAACTATTAGGAGAACATGGGCTCACAATCTGACTCATCAGATGCCTAATCAAATTGACCATAAGAATCCCTTGAACAAATTAAAAGGGAAAAAAAGGGGTCCTCATTTCGGGCAAGTGCTTGAAATGGGGCGTGTGTTGTGGAACCATAACAACTCCCTCTTAAATTTAGCCAAAAAGTGTCAAACATCTATGCTAATTGACATAGTTCACAAGTTTTGACTTGTTCAAAATTCAAAACTATGTGGCTTAGTCTACTTTACAATTCCACAATTTTCAAATGTCAAATATTTGAATTTCACATAGAAAATAGAGAAAAATATTATGTTACATAGGGTCTTTCCTAAGTCATACCCAAGATAGGTATTAATATTTGCTACAACTTTGGTAGATGTGAGAGATCCTATCCCTGATAGGACAAAGGCGAAAACCTTAAGAAAATAGTGAATTGAAAAATGATACCTTATAGGAGTTAATGCATGACTTTAGATATCTCCTAAAATGCTCAACTGAAGGATCTATTAATGTGTACGTATGTTCAATTGAAGGGAGGAGAATTTCATTTATACACAACTCACATGTTTTGTATTTAAACTTTGAGGAAAGCTAACATCAGACAAGACTTTCTCACTTCACATTTTTTGGCCATTAGAGATTCAAATTTGGGCCTAAAAAGGATGTACAAGAGCCTTAGGTGCCATAATCTAGGAGGACCATGGGGTTAGACACCACAATCTTAACTTTTTGAGTCAATACCAAAGTCAATGAGCTCAAGATTATGTTGGCCTTCCAAATTTGGTCATGGATTGAGCACAATTAGTTGTGAATCAGGAGCATAGGGGACTACCACCAAATTTAGTCTAAAATGGGTGTGAAATTGTCTAAGAATACAATTTACAACACAACAAATATCACCTAATTGAAAGAAATAAATTTGTAATAGAAAATTCTTAGAAAGACAATACCAATCCTTTACAAATTATTAAGATTGAAAATTATGGCATAAATCTTTTTAAATTAATTTTTTTTATAGATTACTTAAATTGTAATATGAAAATTCATGTATGCATTTTGAAGTAGTATAGTGTAAGTGCATTGATATGGTCATTTAAATCACTAATTTTTTTAGTCATATAGGTACTAAGTGGTAGAGTCATATTGAGAATAAATTAACTGATGCTTTATAATTTACTAATATAAAAAAGATGAAGTCAATTAATGCCTTTTAACAAATGTTCCCAGTAAATGGTGGACAAATAATATGTGTAGAATTTAAGTGAAATAAGAGTTACAAGTCATTGTATAACTACATGTTTTTGATAGATAAAAGCAGCAAGAGGGTGCTGGCCCATAACAAAGACTAGAGGCACATTAACCGCATGTTAATGGCACTAGCTGAAAGAGAGTTCCACAAATAAGCAATACAACATTGAAGCATTGAAGCCTTGACTCTAAACATACTTTCCCCTATCAAAAACAAAAATCATGATGGTAGCAAGCCAAAAAACAAAATTAGACCTACAGCTAATAGTGTTCAGATTGTAAGCAAACCAGAGCCACACCAGGCTAGTCTTAAAACAATAGCAATTGAAAAAACCCCCCAAAAACAACACCAGGGGATTCTGACCAGTAATTGAGAAAAATAAAGACCCCCATAATTAACTACTTTTACCCCCCAGCTGCTTAGATAGTAGCATATTTGACCACTCTTCCAACAAAAATTGGAAGAGATCCTTGTTGTCTTCGTCCTCCGGCAGCGCTCCTCCAGCAAGCTTCTCCTGCACAAGACATAAAGTAGTGGCTGAATTCCTCATGATTTTGAGGGAAATTTTGTTGGTCAGCTTGCAGTCATCTTCAAGCCTCTGGACCTTCCTCTTGAGGTCATCGATGTCACTATCCATCTCCAAAAAAGTTTTCTTGAGGATGCCTTTGAAATTAGTCACCTCAGAGGGGGCTCTGTCAACATTGGGATCATCCTCATGATTATGTGGTTCCCAGGTGGGGCTCAAAGGGGGGGTGGGGTTGATGGAGAGATTCTGAGTATTTTGGAGACTGGAATGGGGGTGGGGGTCACCTCTGTGGGGGCTAGTCAGATGATCAAAGGAGTCATTGAGGGACTTATGGGATGAGGAATCTTTTTCAGAGGCTTCATGGGTAGCAGCCTTCTTAAGTCTAGACTTGCATTGCTCCTTAGCAATCCTTCTAGAGCGTCTATGCCCAATGCCACTAAGGTCCACCTCAATAATACCCAGGCCTTCCAAATCTTTCTTCTTGGGGTTGGTTATGGGGGTACTTTCAGAATCAATTTTGAGGTCAATAGAGTCAGCTATATAGGAGTCCTCATGGTCAGTCCACTTCTTATGGGTCTTCTTCTATATTTTTCCTCTGACCATATCAGTCTCAGAAGTCTGAACAAATTGAAGGGATTGAGAGGATTGGGTGGGTTTAGCAGCTTCAACCGGAAGCACATTTTGGTTGATTTCTTGGATAATAGGGGGTTGGGGGGCAGGACAAAGGGCTTTGTGGAATTGGAAGAGGTGGAGGAGGAGCCCCTAGTGGAGAATGGGGGTGGGCTTGTTTGGATTCTCCTTAATATCAACAATATTACTTTCAATAGAATGAAGCAGATAAAAAGGAATAGACATCAAATCTTTATTCCTAATATGGTTAAAAAATGACAGGTGATAGTAGTAGTAAATAGTAAACTTACCCTCCACAGTAAAGTATTTCATAATAATCAAATAGATTTTAGGCCAGAAGTTAAGGAGCTCCTCTTTGTTGAACCCTCCTTGCTTGTTCATAGGCTGATCCCCCTCCCGAAAAAATTGATTGAGGCTGGTGGGATCCGGGGTCCTGCTCATCTTCTTGTATTTTCTACCAGTCATGGGGAGACCAGTCGCTTTGGCAATAACTTCCTCATTCAGATGGAAATGAAGGCCTCCCACCGAGACCTTATGATTATTCCAAGTGGAGACAAACTACTTCAAGATCCTCTCATCATGTCCTCTCATGCGCTCCATAAACCCCCAAATCCTGCCCTCTTTGCAGTAGTGAGTAACGAGTGCATCATTGGAAAAGGCTTCATCAATCTTATCAGGTTCAATACACAAAGTATTGCCTCCCATGTCAAATTCAGGATCAGCCAACTTCAGAGGAGTAGAAAAACCAAAGAGCCGAGTAGGGTAGTAATTTTTAGCAGACCACATAAAATGGAAAAACTTTCCCCGAAACCTTTTAATGTAGTGTTTTATTTGAGAAAGTCTTTGGGAGGTGCACACTATACCAACTAATCTTGCAGATCTGCAGGTGTTATTAATGGAAATAATGCCAAGGATGTGCCTATTGTTTAAAATTGCCAAGTAGGCAGCCTAAGTCATTTTGCCATTACCTCGCACATATGGGAGGTGATTATCAAAATTTATGGGGTGAAGAAACCACCTTTTATAATTCCCAAAAATCTTATGGACACATGGGCACGTGATCCAGCACAAGTTTGAATTAATTATGATAACGTGTCGCAACATTTGAATTCTTATCCTCCTCGATGATATGCTGAGTCATCAAGGAAAATTCTGACACCTCATTCCAAGTGGTGAGTCTTTGCTGATGTAGGCCCATCATAGCCAAAGAATCGGTAGCCTGGTTCCCTTCTCTGTATGTGTGTTCGATAGTGAAATGCTGAAGGTTATTTAGAAGCATTTTTATTTCTAGCAGGATGGGGTTGGCTCTCCATCTGACGCTAGTCCCCCCTTTAACAGGCTGGATTATGATTTTGGAATCCCCTTCAATAGCCATATGTCTTATATTCAAACTCATAGCGATGTGGATTCCCCATAATAGAGCCATACTCTCAGCTTGAGTCACAATGCCATTAAAAATGGGTCTAGCATAAGCAGCTACACAATTGCCATTGTGGTCATGAAGGACCCCTCCTCCACCTAGGCCCTTAGCATTAGCAGCACCATTGAAATTTAATTTGATCCACCCCTTGGTAGGAGCCAGCCATCTAGTGGCTTTCCAAGCAACTTTCTTAGTGTCATCAAATCGGGAGAACCCCTATAGGATATTCCAATTATCAGCAATTTTAACCTCCCAAGCCTTGGGGGGTGCAGAGGGGAGCTTCCAGTTGGCCAACCGAGTATTCTCACAAAGCAATCTGGTACCAAGCTGGAAGCAAGTTCCAGCAGGGGTACACTCATCTCTAAAGATCCAGTTGTTCCTTTCCTTCCAGATCATCCAACAGACATGTGGGGGGATCAGCCGCCAGAGTAGTTGGAGTAGCAGATGTTTAGAGGGAGAATTCCAGAAGCTGTATTGGTGAACCTCCCTATTGAAGACCCATTGGACCCCCGGTTTGCAAATGACTTCATGCCATATATTACTAGCATATTCACAGTGTATAAACAAATGATTTATTGTTTCTTCCTCTCTCAAGAAAAGGGCACATCTATTCACCATGGAGAAGCCCCTTTTAACTAGGTTGTCTTGAGTTAGAACTTTTCCATGCATGAGAGTCCACCAGAAAAAGTTAATTTTTGGTGTGAGTTGAGGGATCCAGATCTTCTTCCAATCCTCCAAGTTACCATTTTCCTTTAATAACAGATTGTAAGCAAATTTGACAGAGAACCTCCCCGTTTGGGTGGGGGCCCATAGGATAGTATCCGCATGGTCCAAAATTCTGATGTTAAGATTCTCCATGAGCTCCTTCCCCATTTGTTTCAGATCCTGTCTACCCAACAGCCATGTCTGTATGTCCTTCCACTCTCTGTCGGTCATATAATTAGAGACTCTATTGCCAAGAATAGGTCTAAGGTGCTCCATGAGAGATTTGAATTTACATCCCAGATTGGGGAGGTTTAGAATCCAATGATCCTTCCAGAACCCAGTAGACCTCCTATTGCCGACCTGTCAGAAAGCCCCCTTGGCAATGCTGTTCCTACAATTGCAGATGTTCTTCCATAATTTGGAACCAGTAGGAAGGTCATTATCTTGGAACTTCCTATTAAATGGGAGGCCCTGGAGATATTTGGCTTCCATTATTTTACACCATTCAGCCTTTCCCTCAATGAGCTTCCAGGCAATCTTGGTCGATAGAGCCTTATTCATGTAGTTGATTTTTCTTAACCCCAAACCACCAAGACGTTTCGAAAGGAAAACCATGTCCCAATTCACAAGAGACAACCTCTTTTTCTCCTTTGATCCTATCCATAGGAAGGTCCTCTGGATCCTTTCCAACTTATCAGCCATGCTGCTCTTGATCTTAAAGAGTGATAGGAAATAGATCGGGACACCTTGAAGGGTAGCCACCACCAACTGAAGTTTGCCAGCATTGCTCAACATTTTTCCTTTCCAACCCGCAAGCTTTTTCTGAGTCCTTTCAAGAATAGAATTCCAGAAATTCTGAGTGACCTCTTTGACAGTGAGTGGAAGACCCAGGTAGGTGGAAGGAACATAAGCAAAGAGGCATCCAAGGATTTGAAGCACTTTATTTTGAGTCTCTAGAGGCGTATTGAAGAAGAATAGATGGCTCTTTTGATAGTTAATGCATTGACCAGAAGCCCAAGCATAGCACTCCAGAATTTGCTTCCAATACCTTGCCTCAATCACTGAAGAAAACCCAAACAGGAATGTATCATCCACAAATTGTTCCAGCACCACCTTGGGGTTGGTAGAAGCCAGTTTAAACCCCTTAATTAACCCTCTTTCTGATAGCATACAAAGATTCCTGCTAAGAATATCAGCAACCATAATAAAAAGAAAAGGTGAGAGGGGGTCTCCTTGTCTAAGACCTTTTTTTGGGGTGAAGAAGCCCCCCGGGGAGCCATTAACCAAGATAGAGAAGCACATCGTTTGGGTACATTCCTTGATGATTTGGATAGTTTTGTCCTTGAACCCCATTTTTCTAAGAATTTTGATCAAAAATGACCAATTGACCTTGTCATAAGCTTTAGAAATATCCAATTTAAAGGCCATACCTGAAATCTTTCTCCTGTCCATAGAATGAATGATCTCATGGGTAGCAATAGCCGCGTCCAAAATTTGCCTTCCTGGGACAAATCCCTTTTGAGTGGGACAAATTAACTTCTCCAGCAGAGGCTTTATCCTACCAATAAGAATCTTGGTAAGAATTTTTTAGAAGGTATTGCAGAGGCTTATAGGTCAGAAATCCAGCATAGAGGAGGGATTGTCAAGTTTGGGAATGAGGGCAATGTAGGTTTGGTTATGCTGTCGGAGAAGACATCCAGTTCTAAAGAAATCCCTGGCAAGGCGGATTACATCAGAACTGACAATGTCCCAAAAATCCTAAAAGAAGGCCGGGGGAAACCCATCAGGGCCAGGGGCTTTGTACTTGCCCATAGAAAAAACAACACTCTTAACCTCTTTAATCGAGACCCTTCCTATAATTCTTTCATTGTCCTCCAAAGTGACAGCACAATGGACATTCTCTAGGAGTTGATTTTGAATATTGTCCGGGCATATCGGACCCCTCTCCGAGAATAACTCCTCAAAGTAGTTGATGGCCACTTGGTTAATCTTTTCCTTATCCTTGACTATAGTACCCCCTTCATCCACTAAAGAAGTAATTGTATTCCTTTTCTTATGGATACTGGCTGATCTATGAAAGAAAGTCATATTTCTATCTCCTTCAGTGAGCCATTGGATCCTGGACCTTTGCTTCCAGTAAATTTCTTCCTTTTTTAGCGTGTCCTGCCACTTGTGTCTAGTCACTTCTTCGTCCTTCTATGTCTGGGGAGAGAAATCTCTGGTAGCCAGTTTGGCTTGAAGGGAATTAAGGGTACCAGAGAGTTCACATTTCTCTTTGCGGAAGTCACCAAAATTGTGCTTGCTCTAGCCTTTGACCTCCCTTCTAATTATTTCAAGCTTTTGAGCAACTCTGAACATGGTTGTGCCTGTAATTTTTATGCTCCACTAGAGTTTAACTTGATCCCTAAAAGAAGGGTGAGAGCACCACATGATTTCAAACCTGAAGGGGGCCGGGTAGGCCTTAGGTTGATCAAACCAATGAAGAAGGAGGGGGTTGTGGTCCGAGGTGATTCTGGGTAGGGAAGTTAGGGAGGAATTTAGGTAAAGATCCTAGGAGGCCGAAGTTAGGACACAATCAAGTCTCACCTGAATAAAGTAGTTGCCTTTTCTGTTGTTGGACCAGGTGAAGGGATTTCTGGCCAGGTCAATATCCAGGAGGCCATTAATCGAAATAAAATCAGCCAATTCTAACATACTATCAGAGTAATCAACAAGCCCACCACATTTCTCTAAGGGGTAGAGGGGGGTATTAAAGTCTCCAGCCAGCATAAAGTTCCTCGAGCTATACTGTGCCAATTGGCTACTAAGCTCATTCCAGAGCATAATCCTACTAGGGCGAGTGTTAGGAGCATAAATGTTAAAGGTTATCCAGTCCAGCCCGACCTTATTAAAAGTGATAGTAAGAAAATTTGGGGTCAACTCCAGCAATCTATCATTGATTCTATTAGGATTCCAAAGTGTGGCAATACCCCCTGAGGCACCCAAAGCTTCAAAGTAAACAAAAGCAGCACTTGACCATAACTTAGGTGCCATCCTTTCAAAGTTACTAATAGACATCTTAACTTCTTCAAATAGAAGAACATCAAGTTTATGATAAAAAATGTAATGTTGAACATCATTTTGTTTTAGGGAGCTATTCAGGCCCCTTACATTCCAAGAAAGGTGTTAGGTCAATTTTCTGTCATTGCAAAATCATTTGTAATTGGCCTATTCCCTACAATGTTTTTGTTTTGCTGTCCTGTCATGCCTGCAATCTCAGTCTTGACTTGTGATGAAAATCTTTAGTGTTTCATGGTATGCGTGTCCTGCCCCTGGTAGTTTATGTTGTCACCTAGCCCTAGTTCAAATTGCATCTCCTAATGTGCAAAACCCAGAAAGATTTGCAAATTCTACGGTCCACGGGAAGCTTTTTTAAATTCTACCAAAGTGTCGAAAACCCACAGTATTTTTGCAAATCCACGTTGTTTTCAACCTTTTTGGCTTGCATCGGAAACCTTCATTGTTTTTGACTTCCTGGTTTGCCTTTGTGTCATGTTGAGAACTTTGTGTGTTTTCGATCTTTTGCAAAAAATCCTGTGTGTTTTCGACCTTGCTTGTCTTCCTTTTTGTCGGCTCTCCTTGTTCTATCTTAACTGCTCAAGTGTGCTGGGTGGTGGGTCTAGCTTCTTCCCTATTGGCTGTTGCATGGCCGCATGTCAGACTTTTCTAACATGTGATCATGTGACCACCTGCCACCTGTCCGCGTGGTCCCAACTCTTCATTGAGTTCAAATGCTTGGCATTTTACTTGTTTAAGTGCACAGGTGCGATGGTGGTGGGACCTAGTTTCTGAATTTGGTAGAGGGGCCCGACATGTCAAAAGATCAACGGTTGTTGTTAAAGCACAAAGGATGTGTTAGGGCCATGCGCTTTTGTGACAACCGTCTGATCCCCTAAATGGTAAGGGTCATGCCTGATTGGTCCATGTGGCGGTGACTTGTCAGACTTGTCAGCGGGGCCCGGTGTTAGAGATCGAAGATCTACGGTTGGCGTATGATCGCATGGAATATTCCTTACCCATGCGATCATGCACCCACCGTTCGATGTGGTGCTGACAGTTTGTTCATTTTGGGCCCGCTAGCGGATATTTGGCAGCCTTTGGTTGGCTGTCGCATGATCGCATAGCCCATCTTTCGGCTATGCGATCATGCGACCGGCCGACACATGTCCTTGTTCACGGTTGTGGAGTTGTGTCGTGGTAGGTTCCAGTGACAGTTTTCATGGCGGTTGCAGTGGCAATTTTCTTTTGGCTGGCGGTAACGGTGGCGGTTAGTGTTTCCAGGCTGGCGCATGTTCACATAGCCCATTTTCAGGCTATGTGATCATGCGGCAGGGTGCCACATGTCCCTATGGGCCCGTCTGTGGCTGTTTGGTGGGCTCGCTGGAGGGTACTGTTGTGGTGGTTTCTGGTTGGACCATGCTGGCGGGAAGGTGAGTTTGAACATGGGCCCGGGTTTGGATTTCTCAGCGGTTGCAGTGAGTGGTGGTGTGACACGTGGCATCAGGTGAGCCCAGGTGGGGTCTTCGTTTTGGTGACCCAAACAAAAAGAGGTTAGCGGTGCCGACAATTTTAATGTGGTCGTGCATTCGTGGAAAGATAGGAGGATTCGCTAGTTTGTCTGGTGATTCAACGAACAATGGTCATGTGAGCGCTAGATCTTTTGGCGATGGCATAAGGGATTGCGCAATCTGGTGAAAATTCTTCGGTCCCCAGTTCGCCAAATAGGGTCAGGCCGGTGTTCCGGTAGTGGCAGCAATTTTATTAGCGATTATAGTTTGCGGGTTGTCGCATGTTTGCATAACCCATTTCTGAGTTATGCGATCATGTGACCAAACATGAATTGAGGCTCGTTCCCTATGGCGGTGAGAATTGATGACAGCGCAATTGTGTGGCTAAGAGTAAAATGGTTAAGAAACTTAATGCCCGCGAATTGCATGATGGTCGTTGCATTTTGAGTTTGAATTTCTGCAACAGAGGGTACCGTATTTTTATGGAATTGAATGTAGAAGTGACCCTGTTTGGTGAGAAGCGTTTGCAGTTGGATGGATTTGACTATTTGAGCTTGATGCTGTGGCTCGACCCCTATCTTGTCTGGTGTTTATTTTTTGGTGGAGTATGGTTTTGTGCTCGAGGAGCTATTTGCAGGTGGCCGATTTGACTGATTTTCATGGTAGCTCCTAGTTCTCTTTCCTGGCTCGCAGATTTTCATGATTGCAAATCTGTTTGAGATTTTTTCTTTCTCTGGACTGCTTGGTTTCCCGCCTTTGTAATAAATTTTGTTGCAAATTTTGGCATGTCTGGTGGTTAAGACCCTAGCCCTAGTTGTCCGTAGCTTGTTGCATTCTCTCTGAGAATTCCAAGGCGGCTAGTGGTATAAGTTGCAAATTTTTGGATTTTGTAAGGGTTCCAAAATCTTATTGCTTTTGGTCCCAGGTTTTTGACTGTATATGCTGATAGAAGTCTAGTTTTGTGACTTTTCTCATCTTGGTGTCATTCTAATTGTATGTTGATTCTGGATTTGTTAATGAAAGCGTCATTGAATCCCAATCTTGTATCTTGTGTATGTCTTCTTGCTTGTCTCTAAGCTCATATACGTTAATATCACAAAGTGTGATAATGTATGGTAAACAAAGAGTATTTTTAATTCATCTTTGAGTTTCTAACAAAGTTAGGATTAAAGTCTTTTAGGTGAATTCAGTGATTTTACAGCCAGGTATAGAATGTGATGTCCTTGTGCTTGAGGGAAAGGGGTAATAGGCAAAGCACTTACTCTAGTTTCCATTATGTTTGATTTGAGGTATTCAATTGAGGTATACAGTTAGGTGATTCTGAGCCCTGGGATAAGGCACTAGTCTTTCCTCTTGAGGTATGCATGGTTAACAACCACAAACACAAACATCATTTGATAAACCCTTAACAATTCTATATGAGATATAGTGGAATATTGATTTAGACTCCTTTAGAGAAGTGAGTCAAGGGTACACCCGCCTGAGCACTGAAGCTCAAAGTGTAGAAGGATCCTTTGATCCTTGTCAGTTGGCCCTCTTCCTTGTGGACTTTGGAGTGGTGATAGAGTCAGGGGTTTTATTTGAATTATCCATCAAAGTGTAAATCTGCAAGTTGAAGATCAAAGGGAATAATCCACAACCAACAAAAGGCAAATCATTTTTTACCCTTAAAACTTAGTTCCAAGGTTTGTTGCTTACCCATTGCAATGTCTCTTATGGATCCTCTCAATCTCCTTGCCCGATCAGAGGACCTTCCTCTTGGAGTGTCACCACCCACATCTGCCTTCTTAGGCTTGGTTTTCTTCCTCTAAGTTTTCCATTCTCCCTCCTCATCATCCAGATCATCAAGAGAGCTGAATGAGTGCTCTGTATTCGGTGCTGGGGGAGCATTTGACTTTTGAGGTATCAATTCCAGCGCCACCACAATGGTTGGTTGTTCAGTCTCTGATGGGACAGGTGACCCCATCATAGAGGGAGGTGTAGAGGGGATCGAAGTCACCACAGCCTTTTCCTGTGAGCCTGGGAGCAACTCCAAGCCACCACCATTCTCCACCTCCAACTGTAGGGGGACAGACTCACCTACCATTGGGGTGGTGCCAATAGAGGCCAGGGGAGCCACCACATTAGGAGAAGTGGCCTTCGCAGTGATAGGGGTAGCTATTCCCACATCTAGATCTGGGTGTTCCACAACATCAACTTGCGTTTGAGGCAGGGAAGCACATGCTTTCCCTTTGCCCTTATCCTCACTAGTAGCCTACTTAGAGAGCTTGTAGTTGTTACTCAAATGCCCCCTACAATCACAGTTCTGGAAAAATAGGGAAGCATTCTCGTAAACAATAGCTTGTGTCCATTTACCTAGTTTGGACTTCAGAGTGACAAAATTTGGGAGAGTTTTGGTCAGAGTAACATTCACACAAAATCTAGCAAATACAAGCCTAGATTTGGAATGAGTCACTTGATCTGTAGTGATGAAAGAGCCGAAAGAGTCATCAATCCATCGAAAAACTTGCTCATCCCAATATTCAAGAGGGAGACCTGGGAGGCGAACCCAAACAGTGGCTGATCTAGACAGGTCTGTATCAGGATTGAATCCAGGTTTCCATTTAGCAAGGGCTAGGAAGTGTTTCCCGTAGACCCATGAGCCCGACAAGATAGAAGACAAGTCTTCCTCGGATGTGAACTTGAACAGAAACAAGCCCCCCGGCATAGCAGAAATCGACACAGAGCCCTTGATCTTCCATTGAGAAGAAATCCACTTCCTCACCATCTCGATAGTGGGTCAGAAGTTGAAGAACCTCCCCACCAGAGCCATTTGAAAGTCTGCCATTATTCTGTTGACAACAGAGTCCAGGAGTGAGAGCTCAGCCTCGCTATCGGTGAGGACAAAATCAACAAGGAGCGACTCCAGTGGTTGATGTGCATCTCCAACAAGAGCCCCAACCCAATTAGGCATTTGTACAGTGGGGGAAGCTTCTTTTAGAGATTCTTGTGATGACTCAGGCACAGGACTCGTGCCAGAGGGAGTCATGAGGGACGCCTTGGAGGCAACAAGGTCCTCAGGCAAGTCAACCATGGGGGCCACACCACCCCCAGAGGAGGCAGGCATGGGACCTGCAAAATCTAAAGTCTTGGGTGGGAACCTGCAAAATCAAAAAACCTTGGGCGGGAAGTTGTAGACGTATATAACTACATGTTAAGGATAAAAGTTTGAAAGGAATATATTTTATTAAAAAAATATTATTTTGTAATATATATTTTTTTAATTTTGAGTTTTTTAATATATGTGATCAAATTTAAGTGACTATTATAAAATTTTTAATTTAGACTTTATATATATATATATATATATATATATATATATATATATATATATATATATATATATATATATATATATATATATATATATATATATATATATATATATATATATATATATATATATATATATATATATATATATATATATATATAAAATTAAATTTATACTATTTAAAAAAAGGATATAAATTTAATTTTTATAAATATTTAATTTAATAGAATAATTATAAATAATAAATTACACCACTCTTAAATTTTTTCATAATTTTTTAAAATTTAATTTTTGAAATGTCTCTTAATTTTCTTTTATTTTAAAATATAAAAAAATGCAATAAGATTTTAAAATTTTGAAATCATCTATAAATATATCCAAAAACTACTATCTACTAAATCTTGTTCTGTATCTGGAAAATATAGTGGAAAGAGAAATGAAAGGAAAAGAAAGGGAATGTAGAGAAAAATAGAAGGAAAAGAATAAGAATGAGAATAAATATGAATGAATGATTAATTGAGGTTAACCATTTGCTTGGTTCTAAAAGAGACCTTTTCATAGTAGAATAAGAGATTGATGGAAAAAGTTTTAAATTAGAAGTACTAAAAAGGGAAATGAATTTTATATTATTTTTGCTATTTAAGATGTCTTATGAAGTCAGTGGCATCAAAATAACCCTATTTAAATCTAAAATAAAACAAGACAATGCAAAGATACAAGATAAGCTTAAAACTAAATAAATGCTCTTTAGTCCTTGATTCTTACTCGAAGGAATTTCAACCTAGAGCTCATGATCTTATATTAGATAACTAAAACTATTTCTGCACGGATGAAAGAAGGCGGCTTAGAAACGTGACATTAGAATTTGCCAACTTGTGGTCCTCCACTAAAGCACATCCATTCATTTTCTTCAAAAACGTCTTTCATTACATCTGCTCGTCGAAGCACAGCCATAGGCGGATTGTTTTGGCTTCATTAGAATATATGCGTATCATTATGGTTACCATGTTTAAGTGCTTGTCTTAAACATCTGTCGCCATTTAGTGGGCCAGAAAATCAGATCATGCCTTAATGTGCGTTATCCACTAGAGGCCCATCACAAATCTCCAAGCCTCCCTCCAACTTCCATAAAGAACCCTTGTTTCCACTTGTATGGGAGTAAAAAAACCATATTTATTTGGCTATGGCTGCTCCTGCAACGCTTTTCGTGGTGGTTTTAATGGGCTCCCTGGTGTACGTTCAAGGAGTTAGATGTGGGGCGTATGGCGAGTGTGGTCTGAACGGAATCTGTCTGGTGGCGGCCCGATCCTCCAGTTGCAGTTGTCCTCCTGGATTCGACTTTGTTGTGAAGAACAACCCTTCAAAGGGATGCTTTCAAATCCCTTCACAGCAGACGAAAACGTGCAGTGCAATTGGGGGAATGATGATGAATAAAGGGCACATAGATTGGTCTGGGAATGATTATGAACTCACAACTGGTGTTAGTGAAGCTGCGTGCCAGGAGGCATGTTTAGAGGACTGTTTTTGCACAGTGGTTATCCACGCCAATCTGGATGGATTAGGGTATTGTTGGAAGAAGGCTTTGCCTCTCAGAGATGGCCGTGCAAGCAGCACCAGAACAGCTTTTGTCAAAGTGTCCAAACCCACCTCTTGCACTTAGTGGTATGGATTCCTTTGAATCTACCTATAATGTAAGCACTCGAAGAGGCGTGCTAATTATGCCAAGAGTAATATAAAGAGAATAAGCACTCAAAGAGGCGTGCTAATTATGCCAAGAGTAATATAAAGAGAATAATACTAAGTAGAATATTGTAATAGAACTGCACTGTATCTTTTATAGTATTTGATCGCTTCTAATATGTGGGGAGATAAAGTAACCATGCACTTATTTAGGTCTAATCGTTTATATGATATAATAAATATTAAATATAACTAAATCGAGTTTAGATTATAAACGAAATTGAAAATAAGACACTTGAAATAGTTATGTTTTGCTTTTTTATTATTCTTGGATAGTTAAGAGGTGATTTCTTTATGTGTGGAATGGACAAAAGGTATACATATGGTTTGGTCTTTAAGGTACAATTATGTCTATTATGCTTTTGGTCCTTGGTATGAGTTCATTTGAGCTTTCAATTGATTGAGTTAATTAGGGAATGGTTAATGGTGTAGAAAATAACCTTTAAAGCATTGTTATGAACAACATTTTTAACCTGATAGTATTTGAGGTTCAATGTCGATAAACAAGATGGTGAGACAAAATAAAATATACTACTTTCTTAATCAAATGTTATACAAAGATAAAATATGCTTAGGTTATATAAATCAAAGTATATGTATTTGCTTAGACAAAGTATACTAGTTTTGTTTTATATTTTTTATTTTTGGATAGTCAATAGTTGATTTTACAATGTAAATGATGGTTATGATTGAAGTCTAATTATACGAACTATTACAATTATGTCTAGAACGCCTAGTTTCCTTTTGGAAAATGATACACATATAGTCTAGTCCTATGGCACAATTATGTCTATTATTCTTTTTGTTCTTCATATGAGTTTATTTGAGCTTTCAACCATGTTTGAAAATTAATATTGTAGAAAAGAACCTTTAAAGGAATACTATCGGCAAAGGGATACATTTTGGACTTCATAGTGTTTGAGCCCCAATGTTTATAGAAAAGACATCAAGACAAATCAAAATATAGTGTTTTCTTAAAATAATATTATACAAAGATAAAAGATGCTTGGACCTGAGAAATCAAAGTGTAGCATTTTCTTAGACAAATGTTGATGCAAGCATTAAGTCTCTCTATGTGACGTAATGTGAGTGTTGCATACATAGCCT
Source organism: Chamaecyparis obtusa (assembly GCA_027943335.1). Taxonomy (NCBI): domain Eukaryota; kingdom Viridiplantae; phylum Streptophyta; class Pinopsida; order Cupressales; family Cupressaceae; genus Chamaecyparis; species Chamaecyparis obtusa. The sequence goes on along the minus strand of BSBK01002152.1, from coordinate 7,128,901 downwards.
AGTCATATAATAATGAATAAGTGTTTTTCGTCAAACATAAGGTCATTCCAATGCCCAACATGGAGTATTTTGCATGCAAGTAGACAAGCAATAATTATATTTTCCTAAATAATTATACTAGGAAAGCTTGTAAAAATTTTCTATGGACAAGAATTTTGAAGAGACAACCTTTTTCAGGAAAAGATGCAAATTTACAATTAATTCCAAGGTATAGGCATGCATGCAGAGAAAAATATGTTGATTTTCAAGTTTATTATTCTCATATAAACTTGTGTTCGTATGAACATTAGACATGGGAAATTTGCAAACATATGATGTAGATTGTAGGTCAACCTTTAGAGTTGGGATGGTTTTGATTAAGTAAAATAGGTTTTACAGGGTGCTTGAAACCCACAGCCGTAAGAGAGAGACAATCAATAGAAAGAAAATAGAACAAGCAAAAACAAAATAGGTTTTAGAGTTGGGATGTTAGTTCATTGATGAATTTTTAATAATCCCAAATTGATAATTTGTAATAAAATTAACTAAGAATATTTTTAAGGAAAATATAAGAGTCAAATGTAATGTAAGTGAAAACAAAATGCAATAATAGACTAGATGAGATAATTGTAATTCTATTCTAGGATTCTACATAACAATAATTGATAAATCTATAACACTAACATTCACAATGTATACAAAAAGATAATATGACAATAATAGAATGGATTGTAACTTCTTTACTTAATAATTCAATAACACACAACTATATTGTTATATAAATCTTGATAGAACAATATGAAAAAAACACACTTTCACTATCATACAGAAGTTAAATTACTAATTTACCAAACTATTCACAGATTAACATGAAGATCAATTCGAATAGACCTAGGGTACAATATATTTCTTATCTAATAGAGAGATATGGAGATGATTTGAGGTATGCATTTGATTCTCAATGCATTATCTTATGTTTTTTATTTCTTTTATAGATTTTCATAGTCTTCATCACTCATAGAGCTCCATAATGTTGTCTCGTGACTCTCAAAAGGGTATAATTCTTGATTATATTCTCATGAACTCAATAGAAAACAATCTATATTAGTTCGCAAAATCCATTTTTTTTAAATTGATATTATATGCACCCTTTAAATCTATGTGCACAAACAAAAAGGAAATCAATGTAATTCTCATGCAAAACACCACGTCTCAAAGTGAGAAGTTGATATGAGATGATAAAAGTTCCTCCAAGCTCTAGTTCTACCTTCCTAAAAAATGAATTTTTTCACTTTCTATCTATTGTCCAAAGAAATGTTCCGAGCAAAGATCTACAACTTTCACAAGAAAGAAAAATAATATTTCACCAATAGATGAATGTGAGAAGATCATTTATAAATGTGCAATAACTTGCTTCTAGAGGAAAGGTGAGAAGGAATAGAGGTAAATGAAAGAGACGTGTCCCAATCATATTTGAGGTTAGGTATAGTAGACAACTACCGAACCACATGTAGGAAATATGAAATGACAACTAATGTTATGTTGGTTACCTAAGTTGGTCTTAGGCACTGTAAATATGTGAAAATATATAATATACTCCAAATGCCCCCTTAAATACAACTTAGATATATATAATACAATATGATGATGCACAAAAACAAGTAGATATTTTTAGGTACCCATGTACATGGAAAATAAAATACAATCTCTCAAAAGGAAAAAAAATAGATTAAAAAGGAGAAAAATTCATGGGAAAAAAATTGCTCTCCAAAAAAGAGATAAACATAAGTGATAGGGTAAGAGATGCAGTGATGTATGGAGGTCTCAACAACAATACCCCCACCCCCCCCCCTTCCCCCTCACCCCCCAAAAGAAAAAAAAAGGCTACATCCTTCAAAAAACTACAAAGGATGTCCCTCCCATAAGAGATAAGGTGAGAGACTATATATCCCCCCATAATTAATAATCCCCTACAATAATGGTATGTGCACTGAGAATTTTTTTTAACCCAATGCTTACAAACCACTTTTCTCCCCTTAGGAAGAAATAAAAGCAAGTATGGTGCAGGTATGCTTCCCATTCTAGATGGAAATTGTGAGGAAATGGAATCCAAATGTAGGATGATGATGTCTTTAAGAATAACTTAGGTGTCTCCTTGTCCATGAAATATAATGATACAATTATTTAATCAAATAAAAAAGACTTGATGATAAAGTGGAACTATACAAAAACTGATATGAAGTGAAAGATCCAAAGACAAAGCTGATTTGACAATAGAAACACAAAGACCATCATCAAATATGAGATTTAATCCCTCAAATAGGTCCTCAAAATCTAAAATGTGAGACTCCATAAAAAATAAGCAATAACAGACACATAGGAATCCTAATCAAGAATACAAATAGATATACAATGTTGTTCTTGAGGATCGATAATGATGGAAGTCTCATGTGAAAGGGGATCAAATATCTCTGAAGAAGAATCAAGAACCTTAGAATCATCCTCATCATCATCTGATGTCTCAGATTTATAAAAGTATAACATTATATAGGACTATAATAACCAGAGGGTATTCTTATAGAAGGATGAAGAGGCATAGTGTAGTTAGAAAGAGAATCAACTACAAATGGTTGAGTATCAAGATTTTCATATAACTTTAAAAAATGGGTCCAAAGAGCATGAGGAAAATTAAAACCAACAATAGACTCCAATTGTGATCATCTACATGCATACCAATAAATCCTAAAGAAAGTTAACCCTTTTAATTCCAATAAAATAATCAATTAGGTATGCTAGGTAGAGTGATTGGATCATACAAATGTTGCAAGGTGAGAGGGAATAGAGGTAAAAGAAAGAGACATGTTAGTGCAGGAGCACCTCCCTATACTATTCAATGGAAGATCTTAATTAGGGGTCTTCAAGGATGTATCCAAGGGAATTCATGTCTAAGGGTTAGAGATAACATCTTAAGTTGGTAAATAAGCCAATTGTAAGGCCTAGTCACCCTTGGTGTGGTTATAAACCATGGGCTTTGACTATGGTCCAAAGGCATAGTTAGGTGCTTAAGTTATCCTAGGTTTTTTTTGGTTATTTTAATAATTTCATGTTATTTAGGGTCCTTAGGATCCAATTCTTAGGCCTTATAGGCTCAATAGGAGCAAGAATTCAACATTTGGAAAAAGTTGTACAATGCAAGAAATATTGCTTAGCAACTTTTTTGAAAAGTTGCTAGCAAGTTGTAAAATCCTCCCAAACGGTCACAACCTTTAAAAAATGGTTAGATCCATTGGGAAAGGTCTTCAAATATCCCTTTCAGGTAGGTAGAAAATAGATGATGTACATTTTCATTCAAATCAATAAAAACTACCATATATCCCTATATTTTGGCCTAAAAACCAGTTGTGTATGGATTTGTACTTGCTTGCAGAAGAAGGATAATTGAAGACTTAAATCCCATCATGATATGAATCCAATGCATTTTTTTTAGTCAAGTTTGAGATTGAATTCAAAAGATAGAAGGACTTCTCTACCAGGTGCACAAGAAACCCTCCTGAACCAGGGTTTCACAAATAACATGCCCTAACGTGATTTCTCACCATGGTAATCCCATGAACCTCAGAGAAATATAAGTAGGGTCAATGTATTTTAAGAATCCAAGAGCTTGGGAATAGGGAGTTGGATCTATCCTTTTTGGATGCAAGCCCTAGTCCAAGCATCTCTATGTTTAGGGCTACAAGCCAGGAAGGCCTAATAGCCAGAATTTGTGTTTGAATCCTTAATCACTAAAAGGGTCTATGGGCCACTTCTATAAGAGACATTTGAGTCTTGTGAAACCTTTCCATCCCATTTTCAATGTCTAGGTACCTAGTTTATGATAAAGACTAATAGATAAGGTGTCTACTCAAAAGACATAGAACCCTCAAAATAAGGTAGTAACTTGTACTTTGTTGCAGGATTATCTAAAGGTGTAGAACACTCTCAAAAGTCAAATTTGGGTGTATTAAAGATACCTAAGGCCATACCCCATAAAATTTACCTAATTAGGGGAGATCTCTGCATCAAGTGGTATCAGATCATCTAAGATCCTTAGGGTAAGAATTTGTCAATGCCATGCAAGGAGATGAAGATGGAGGTTTGCCAACAAGGATGACCAATGCAGAGATAGTAAGATATCTAAGAGAGAAAAGAAAAAAGTAAGAGGAACAAAGGAACACTGAAATGCAGCAAATGAGGCAAGATATGGAGAGGCTTAAGGAAGAGATTCATAGGAGAAGTAGTTGAAACTCTGATGATGTTGAAGAAGGGAGTGAAGAAGAAACCCTTGAGCAAGAAGAAGATGAATGTCCTATAGACTAGAGGCTACTAATCAAGACTCAAAAGTCTATGGAGAGAAGGACCATGGATGCCAAGCTTAAATTGCCTACATACAATGGGAAGATGGACCCGAATATTGCTATGGACTGGGTTGATGCCCTAACCAGTTTCTTTGATTGTGAGGACATCGCTGAGAATCAAAGGGTAAAGATTGCTAAGTCAAAGCTCAAAGGAACTGCACTCACATGGTGGAACTTCTCTATCAAAGACTACAAAGATAGAGTCCTATGTGATGTGGTAGATATGAATGTTTTTCACCTATTACTAGGATTACCATGGAGATATGATTTACAAGACAAGCATGATGGAGTCACAAAAAAATACCAAATCATTCAGAATGGCCACAAATACAACCTACTCCCTCAACATGACTCACACTAAGAAAAGCCAAAGGAAAAATTATTTATGCTTGCAGGTGAACAAGAGATGATTAACACCATCCAAGAAATAGAGGTAGGATATGCCTTAGTCCTCAAAAAAAAGGAGAAGACAGTACATAAGGAAGTGCACCCAAGGAAGTAAATAAACTACTGCAAAAGTATAAAGGTATAGTTGTAGGATACATACCAGATGAACTCCCACCTTTGAGGGACATTTTCCACAAAATAGACTTCATCCCTAGTGCTTCCCTACCCAACAAGGCTGCATACAAGCTCACCCTTGATCAAAATGCATAGGTAACTAGACAAGTAACAAAATTTTTGACCAAAGGACTCATACTAAAGAATCTTAGACCTTGTGCAGTCCCTAGTGTATTGGACCCTAAAAAGGATGGAAAATGGAGACTATAAACAAACTCTAGGGAAATAAATAAAATTACAATCAAGTACATATTCCCTATACCAAGGATTGAGGACCTCTTAAACCAAATTAGAGGGGCATGCTACTTTTAAAAAGTAGACGTCAAATCAAGCTACCACCAAATAAGGATAAGACCCAGAGATTAGTGGAAAAATGCATTTAAAACCACTGAGGGGTTATATTAATGGCTTGTGATGCCATTTGGTCTTATCAATTCTCCTAGCACCTTCACGAGACTAATGAATGAAGTACTTCATGATTTCATAGGCAATTTTGTGGTGTTCTATTTACATGACATCCTAATCTTCAGTGGCACTACAAGAGAACATATGAAACACTTGGAACAAGCCTCCAAAGGCTACATGAGAACAAGCTATCCATAAATCTGGAAAAGTGTACATTCATGCAACAAGAACTAAGATTTCTTAATTTTGTCATCTCAAGGGGTACATTAAAAATGGATCCTGAAAAGGTAGATGCAATCCTCAATTGGCCAATACCAAAAACACCAGGAGAAGTCAAAAGTTTTTATGGACTCACTATCTTTTATAGGAAATTTGTGAAGAACTTTAGCCACATTTGTGCACATTTACTTGATTCCATAAAGGGGGGTAGAAAGGTAAAGTTCCAATGGACCACAAAGGCAAAAGAGGCTTTTGAATACCTCAAGGGAAGGATAGAACAGTATCCAGTCTTGGCACTACCAAATTTTTAAAAGTTATTCAATGTGGAAACCGATGATAGGAATCTAGCTATAGGAGTAGTGCTTAGTCAAGATGGCAGACCAGTGGCTTTCTTCTCAGAGAAACTCAATGAGGCCAAGAAGAAATATAGAACCTATGACTTGGAGCTCTATGTAATGGCTCAAGCCCTCACAAAATGGAGGCACTATTTGCACCCCAAGGAATTCATTGTCTTCATAGATAATCATGCACTAAGCTTCCTCAATAGCCAAGACAAATTGAGTTGTAGACACATGAAGTGGGTTGAACAACTCCAAGCATACACATTCTCTATAAAGCACAAGAAAGGAACCTCAAAAAAGGTAGCAGATGCTCTCAATAGAAGAGTTTTTTTGGTTGAATAAATATAGGTACAAAACACCGGAATTGATGCCCTTACACACCTATACAAAGATGATCCAGACTTTGGTGACATCTTCAAGGTTTGTTCAACATTCTCTGATGCATATAATACTACATATTTTGAATATTTGTTGCAGAATGGTCTTTTGTTGAAAGTAGGTCAACTATGTATCCCTAAATGCTCCATGAGGGAAAATATAATAAGAGAGAAATATTGTAGTTCACTAGGAGGTCATTTTGGCATTGAGAAGACCCTAGAATTGTTGGAAACTGCAATTGAAAAAATTGTTGTATTTTCATTGATGTCAAACCTTAATTGGTAAGACTCTTGCTACTTAGGAAAGTACTATATCTATTTGAGTGTTGCTAAGGGGATATGCAAGGTTGGTAACAATAGCACCTAAGAAAAGGTTGAGTTATCTTGATACTACAAAGTGTACTTGACTATGTTGCACAATGATGAGATAATGTATTGTTTATACTAGTAAGACTAAAGAGTAAACTGGTAGGCTTGACCGAGCAAAGAATGGAAAAATCATGTTTAACCCGAGTAATGTTAGTGTCGATCGAGTTAGTATATGCCAAGCAAAATTCTAGTGTCAACTGAACAATAGTTAATTGCCGAGGAAGACAGTCTAAGCTGAGGAAATATTTTTAGTGATGACCGAGCTTTCTACATGAAGACTGAGTAGTTGATCACAGTATTGACCGAGCATCAGCAATTTTATATTTGAAGAGAATTTAATTTTGGAGCCAACATTGTTGAATTCTTGGATTATGTAAAATGTGTTGACTTTATTTATTGATTGTTTGAAAGCATTAAATGCACTGTAAAATGTTTTATTGTAAATCTTTAAGAGATTTGAGATGATTCTAGAAAAGGAGGCGAAGAACATGAAGCGGATAGATTCACTGAATCTGACCTAACCCTAAGATCTACAAATGAGATTGAGTGGCATAAGATGAGTTAACCTAATTGAGGAAAGTATAAATGGAACCTGAGCATTTGGATATGCATGTACATGGGTGAAAAAAGGATGGTGGAAGATTAGAAAAGTTTTACTGACTATTTAAGCAGGAAAGGCTAAAGGAGAATTGTGGTGGTTGCTTGAAGAAAAGTTCCAAGCAGATTAGAGATGGAGATGGAAAAGTTTCAAAGTCAGTAAACCAGTATTAGTGTATGAAATCAGATCTGATATTTGCAAAGTGAGTTGTATATTTTTCAGATAAATGTTGCTGCTACTTTCTAACCATTGTAATAGTCAAAATTCTTTTAACAGAGGCTGACCTGATAGTCATATGTTAAATCCTTTGAACAAGGTTGCATTCTAATGGAGTGTATGTAAGTCCTATGACAAGGCTCACTTTTAACAGGGTGATTGAAATCCTTTAACTTGTTCACACCTGACAGTGTGTATTGTAACCTTTGACAAGGTTGGCTTTTTACCGAGCTCACTTCAGAAGAGTGAAAATAATAGTAGCATGTTACAAAGTGGTTTTTCCCAAATTGGGTTTCCACTATAAATCCTGGTGTTAATACTTGTGTGAATGTTTTGGTTTGAACATTTCTATGTTTTACAAGTTAAGTTACATCTGGGTAGTGGACTGCATTGTTATATGTTTGTATTATTGAATCAGTGATGACCAAGTTTGTTTTGGTTATTGGATCTGATTTAAGGAAAAGTTTTTAAGTTTGTTTTATACATAAGGACTTGAGAACAACTGATTCACCCCCCCTCTTTGTTGTTCTAAATCATATTAACAATTGGTATCAGAGCCAAGTTTCTTATTATTAGTGTTGATAAAAATCAAGTTTAAAGGGGCTTGAAGCAAATGATCAAGATGTATAAGAAGGAGGTACCAAAGCTGAACAAGGAAAACTTCCCTACATGGCAAAGCTTGATGAAGCTACATCTAGCTAGTATTGGTGACTCTGCCAAGTACTACATTGAAAATAGCTATGTCTCACCTATCACACCTTTGACTGCCAAAGAAATGAGAGCTAAGAAAGAACATAATCAGGAAATGCTGGAAATTGCATCTGCCCTAAGCTATCCAGAATTTGAGGACTTTAAGGATTGCACAACTGCTAAGGTTATGTGGGACACACTTGCAAGGATCTATGGTGGTGACTTAAATGTACTGAAAGAAAAGGCGTAGAGTCTTAGAGGTAAGTTTGATGAAATGAGAATGCAAGAATGTGAAAATATTGCACAATATTGCGGTAGAATAAAATAAGTTGTGAATGCTATTAGAGGAGAAAATGGGGCTATTGATGATGAAACTATAATTGGGAAAGTACTAATATCCATGCATCCTATATATGCTATTAAGATCTCAGCTATTCAGGAATCTAGATGCAACTCTGCTAATGTGCTTACTTTGGAAATTTTGGTTGGTAAGCTGACTACTTTTGAACTCTCTAACTATGATAATTTCACTTTTGGAAGCATTGGAAATGTTGAATCTACTTTCAAGTCACAACTAGTTCTAAACAAGCCAAAGAAAGAAAAAGAAAGATGCATCAGTGAAAGTGATAGTGAAAGTGAAAGTGACAGTGACACTTCTGATGAAGAACTGGAAGATCTAGAAGCTCTTATGGCTAGAAGACTGAGAAGGGGAAAAGGAAAGTATAAAGGGAAACTCCCTATTATATGTTTTTCATGTAATAAAGTTGGTCATATAGCTGCTAGATGTCCTGACAGGAAGGATAAAGATGATGAAGGAAAAAGCAAACACAAAGATAGAAGAGATGACAAAAGCTACCGATGGAACAAAGACTACAAAGGAAAAGGTAAGAAATCTTGTTACATTGTTGAAAAAGAAACTGACACTGATAGTGATGATTTTGAAATTGAGGTAGTTTATGTTGCAATGAAAGATGAATCTGATGAGGATGAGAAAACTGCATTGATATCCTATGTGAACAAGAATGATAAATGGATTATTGACAGTGGTTGTTCACATCACATGATTGGTGACAAAAATAAGTTTGAGACCTTATATCATTACAAAGGTAAAAGTGTAAAATTTGGTAATGATGCAGCATGTCCTATTAGAGGAAAAGGTTTGATTAAACTGACTGATAAGATATCTTGTGAAAATGCATATTGGGTTGAAGGTCTTAATTATAATTTGTTAAGTATTGCTTAGCTTAACAAAACTAGTTACCAAGTGGAATTTCATCACAAGCAAGCTAAAATATTTAATGCTACTAGAGAACTAATTGGGAGTGGAGATCAGACTAGAGGTAATTTGTTTTATCTTGACCTATCTGAAGAAACATGTTTAATTGCACAACTTGATGATATTTGGTTATGGCATAAAAGGCTATGTCATGTTAACTTTGAAAATCTGATAGAGATAAGTAGGAAGAAAAAGGTAAGATGTTTACCTAGATCGAAGAAACCTAAGAATGTGATGTGCAAGGAATGTCAGTTAGGAAAAATGAAAAAGTCAAGTTTTAAGAGAAAATCCTTTACTTCTGAAAACATTTTAGATTTGGTTCATACTAACCTTTATGGACCTATGGGTGTACAAAGTTACTATGGTGCTAGATACTTTATCTTATTTGTTGATGATCATACTAGGATGATGCATGTAATATTTCTAAAAGAAAAATATGAAGCTTTTCAATTCTTTAAGTGGTATTTGGCTAAGGTTGAGAAGGAGATAGGTAGGAACCTGAAATGTCTTAGATCTGACCAAGGTGGAGAATTTACATCAAATGAATTTAATCTATTTTGCAATGATAGAGGAATTAAAAGACAGATGTCTGCACCTAGAACACCTCCACATAATGGTATAGCAGAAAGGAGAAATAGATCTATCTTTGATTGTGCAAGGACATTGTTCATTGAAAAGAATGTGGCACAGAAATGGAAAGAAGCTATAAGCACTGCTATCTACACTCTTAACCGGGTACAGATCAAGAAAGCTACAAATCTGACACCCTATGAATTATGGCATGGGCATGCACCGAGTGTTAAATACTTTAGAATCTTTGGAAGTAAGTGCTATATATTAAAAGACACTAGGAATCGAAATTTTCATGCTAAGAGTGATGAAGGCATATTCCTAGGGTATTCCACAAAAAGTAAAGCTTATAAGTGTTTGAACTCTAACACTAACAAAATTGTGGAAAGCGTGAATGTCAAAATTGATGAGTATGCAGAAAGAAATGAAGCTGATAGCAAAAGAGAACCAGAAGATTATAGATCTTTTGTGTACATTGAGGAAGAAGAAGAGGCAAGTAACAGACTTGCACTTGATGCCGAGTCTCGAGTAAGAAATGTCGATCAACAAATAGATGTTGTTGAGCATCAATAAAATAGTGTCAAAAGAGAACAAGAACATGCCAAGCTACAAGAAAATGCTATTGAATATTAGGAAGAGGTTGCTGAGCTTTCAGAAGTTGAATCTAACAATCTTGTTGAGGAACATGATGAAATAGAGGAGAGAGGAGCCAAACCTGTTTTGGAAAAATATGTAAGAAGACATCACAAGCCTGAACAGATAATTGGAGACAAAAATACTAGGATTCAGACTAGAAGTAAGACTAAGGATCCAACATGCCTACTATGTGAATTTGAACCCAAGTCAACTAGAGAGGCATTGGAGAATGAAGACTGGATACAAGCAATGAATGAAAAAATTGACCAAATTGAGAAGAATGATACTTGGACTCTGGTGCCGAGACCTGAAAACAAAAATGTTATGGGAACAAAGTGGGTGTTTCAGAATAAGATGAAGGAAAATGGTGAAATCACTAGGAACAAAGCTAGGCTGGTATGCAAAGGCTATGCACAAGAAGAAGGAATAGATTATGGGGAGACATTTTCCCCTATAGCTAGATTGGAAGGAGTAAGAACTCTGCTTGCATATGCTGCTTATAAAGATTTCAAGGTATATCAAATGGATGTCAAGTCTACATTTTTGAATGGTATACTAGAAGAAGAAGTTTACATAGAACAGCCAGAAGGTTTTATTGATCCAAATAGAAGACACATGGTGTGCAAACTAAACAAAGCACTATATGGATTGAAACAAGCTCCTAGAGCATGGCATGAGAGGTTGCACAACTACTTGATACAGATTGGATTTTCAAGAACAAATGACACAAGCAATCTGTACATGAAAGATGAAGAAGGTAAAGGTATCTTGTTGGCAAAAAAATTTGTGGATGACATTATTTTTGGTGGACAAGATGCATTATGTAAAAGATTTTCAAATGAAATGCAAACTGAATTTGAAATGAGTATGTTTGGTGAGATCAAATTCTTTGTTGGTTTACAAGTATATCAGAGGAAGAATGTAATTTTCATTACACAGTCTAAGTATGTTAATGAAATACTAAAAATTTTTGGGATGGAAGATGCCAAACCAGTGGGAACTCCTATGGTTACTGGACAAAAGTTATCTAAGAATGATGATGCTGTAGAAGTGAATCAGACTTTGTACATATCCATGATTGGAAAATTGCAGTATGTTGTACATAGTAGACCAGATATTGCACTAGCTATTGGGATTGTGGCAAGATTCTCTGCCAATCCTAAGGAAACACACATGATGGCTGTAAAATGAATTATGAGATACTTGAAAGAAACTGCTGACTATGGTCTATATTATAAGAAGGATGACAGATTTGAACTCAGAGTTTATATAGATACTGATTGGGCAAGAAATGTAGATGACAGAAAGAGTACTAGTGCTGGAGCTTTCTTTCTTGGACAAAGATTAGTCTTGTGGATGAACAAGAAATAAAATTGCATTTCCCAATCTACTGTCGAGGCTGAGTATGTTGTTGCTGCAGTAAACTATTCAAATTTGGTATGGATAAAACAATTGTTGATAGGCATGAAAGAAGAAATCACTAAACCTATTGTTATTTTATGTGACAACACAAGTGCTATCAATATTTCTAAGAATCCAGTGATGCACACTAAGACCAAGCACATTGCAATCAAGTATCACTACTTGAGAGAATTAGTACAAGATAAAGAAGTCCAAATGGAATATGTGAATACAAAAGAACAATTAGAAGACATATTCACTAAAGCTTTACCCAGAGAAGCTCATGAGTATTTGAGAAGTCAATTAGGGGTCCTTCCCCTAACCGAGGCTGCCTAGACAAGTTAGGAGCACTGCATCAAATATGCTATAGCAAAATATTTGACAAATTGATGCAAAATATTGTCACACTTTAGGGCTGGCCTAGAGTTGTGAAAAGAAACAAAGACAAGGAATCAGTCATAAGCAAGATGACAGAGGGAGAAACACTGAGCTGCACAGATATTATCTACATCTGATGGATGTATGTTTTAGTTGCTGCGTTGGCATTTTTGTCAAAGAGGGAGATGAACTGATATGATAACACATGCCACTAAAGCTAAGGATGATGAACTGAAATGAAGGATCAGGATAGAGAGAGATCTGAATACTTATGAAGGTCACATAAGTGAGGCTTATAGGATTCTGAATCAGAATAAAGCTAAGGATATTATAAATAATTCTCTAATGAACAGATAAGTTTTTGGATTGGTTGGTAATCCATGTGTTATTCAGGTGATATCATATGGTGTTTCTGTCAATGCCAAAGAGGGAGATTGTTGGAAACTGCAATTGAAACAATTTTTGTATTATCATTGATGTCAAACCTTAATTGGTAAGACTATTGCTACTTAGGAAAGTACTATATCTATTTGAGTGTTGCTAAGGGGATAGGCAAGGTTGGTAACAATAACACCTAAGGAAAGGTTGAGTTATCTTGATACTACAAAGTGTACTTGACTATGTTGCATAATTATGAGATAATGTATTGTTTATACTAGTAAGACTGAAGACTAAACTGGTAGGCTTGACCGAGCAAAGAGTGGAAAAATCATGTTTAAGCTGAGTAATGTTAGTGTCGACCGAGTTAGTATATGCTGAGCAAAATTCTAGTGTTGACCAAATGACAGTTAATTACCGAGAAAGACAGTGTAAGTCGAGGAAATATTTTTAGTAATGATCGAGCTTTCTACATGAAGACTGAGTAGTTGATCACAGTATTGACCGAGCATCAACAATTTTATATTTGAAGAGAATTTAATTTTGGAGCCGACATTGTTGAATTCTTGGATTATGTAAAATGTGTTGACTTTATTTATTCATTGTTTGAAAGTATTAAATGCACTGTAAAATGTTTTATTGTAAATCTTTAAGAGATTTGAGATGATTCTAGAAAAGGAGCTGAAGAACATGAAGCGGGTATATTCAATGAATCTGACCTAATCCTAAGATCTACAAATGAGATTGAGCGGCATAAGATGAGTTAACCTAATTGAGGAAAGTATAAAGAGAACCTGAGCATTTGGATATGCATGTACATGGGTGAACAGAGAATGCTAGAAGATCAAAAAAGTTTTACTGACTGTTTAAGCAGGAAAGGGTGAAGGAGAATTGTGGTGGTTGCTTGAAGAAAAGTTCTGAGCAGATCAGAGATGGAGATGGAAAAGTTTCAAAGTCATTAAACCAGCATTAGTGTATGGAATCAGATCTGATATTTGCAAAGTGAGTTGTATATTTTTCAAATAAATGTTGCTGCTACATTCTAACCATTGTAACAGTCAAAATCCTTTTAACAGAGGTTGACCTAACAATCATATGTTAAATCCTTTGAACAAGGTTGCATTCTAATGGAGTGTATGTAATTCCTATGACAAGGATCACTTTTAACAAGGTGATTGAAATCCTTTAACCGGGTCACACCTAACAGTGTGTATTGTAACCTTTGACAGGGTTGGCTTTTTATCGAGCTCACTTCAGAAGAGTGAAAATAATAGTAGCATGTTACAAAGTGATTTTTCCCAAATTGGGTTTCCACTACAAATCCTGGTGTTAATACTTGTGTGAATGTTTTGGTTTGAACATTTCTATGTTTTAAAAGTTAAGTTATAGCTGGGTAGTGGACTGCATTGTTATATGTTTCTATTATTGAATCAGTGATGCCCGAATTTTTTTTGGTGATTGGATCTGATTTAAGGAAAAGTTTTTAAGTTTGTTTTATACATCAAGACCTGAGAACAATTGATTCACCCCCCCTCTCTATTGTTCTAAATCATATTAACAAGAATTACTAGGAAGAAACTATCATTGGCCAAGCTTACCCATTGATGTAAGGAGATTTGTGGAAAATTACACCATTTTCCAAAGAGGTAAAGGAGTTAGAACAAATTAGGGTCTCTATCAACCACTTCCAATGCCAACAAATTCATGGGACAGTGTGGGCATGGAATTTGTCCTACGACTTCTTGGAACCAAACAAGGCTTTGATAGCATCTTTGTTATAGTAGATAGTTTAGCAAAATGATACACTTTGTTCCTTGTAAGGTTTCTAATGATGCATCACATATTTCTAACTTATTTTCAAAGAGGTAGTCAAAATTCATGGATTACCCACATCTATAATCTAAGACAAAGATGTCAAGTTCCAATGGAATTTTTGGAGAACCCTTTGGAAGAAGTTGGGCACTAACCTTTCATTCAGTTCTGCATACCATCCACAAATAGATGGGAAGACTGAGGTAGTAAATAGGTCATTGGAAAACCTCCTCTGATGTATTACCAAACAATATGGACAAAATTGGGATACCATCCTCCCTCAAGTAGAGTTTGCATTCAATGATTTAGACAATAGGTCAATAGGGAAGACACCATTCCAAGTGAACTATGGAATTCACCCTAGAGGATTAATGGAGTTGAGAGAGTTACCAAATGTCTTCAAGACTAGTGCACAAGGAGAAGAGTTGTTAGCATGGATCAAATGGGTACATGATCAAGTTAGAGAAATACTAAATCAGAATACTACCAAGTATAAGGAACAATCAAATAAAAAGAAGAACCACATTACTGTCAAAGAAGGAGATCAAGTATGGAATATTTGAACAAAGCAAGGTTACCTAGGGGACACACAAAATTATAAATGAGAAAGATTGGTCCGTACCAAATACTCCAAAAATTTGGAGATAATGCTTATGAAATCTCTCTATCTCCTTCTATTGTTATTTCATCTATTTTAAATGTTTGTGACTAACTCATTTTAAAGGTGGTGCATGACCTAGCAATTCTTTACAGGATTTGGAAGAAACATAGGTTGAATGGCTTAAAGACTTACCACCAAGCCAATCCCCACAGTTAGAAAAGATTCTTGACTCCAAGGTTGTCAAATAAACTAGGAAGAAGACATATACTGATTACTTGGTCAAGTGGAAGGGATTACCTGAAATAGATGCCACTTGGATGAGTGAAGATTCTATCAACAAGCATGGTACAACCCTTCAGCAATTACTCTCAAGTGGAACTTGAGTTTTAAAAACAAGGGAGTATTGTGTTGGAGCACCTCCCTATACTCTCTAATGGAAGATCTTAATTAGGGGTGTTCAAGGATGTACCCAAGGGCCTTCATGCCTAAGGGTTAGAGACTACATCTTAAGGTAGTAAATAAGCCAATTGTAAAGCCTAGTCACCTTTGGTGTGGTTATAAACCATGGGCTTTGACTATGGTCCAAAGTCATAGTTAGGTGCTTAGGTTATCCTAGGCGTCTTTTTGGTTATTTTAATAATTTCATGTTATTTAGGATCCTTAGGATCCAAGGCTTAGGCCTTATAAGATCAATAGGAGCAAGAATGCAACATTTGGAAAATGTTGTACAATGCAATAAATGTTGCTCAGCAACTTTTTTGAAAAGTTGCTAGCAAGTTCTAAAATCCTCTCAAACAGTCACAACCTTTGAAAAATGGTTGGATCCATTGGGAAAGTTCTTCAAATATGCCTTTTAAGTAGGTGGAAGACAAATGATGTACATTTACATTCAAATTAATACAAACTACCCTATTTCCCTATATTCTAGCCTAAAAACTAGTTGTGTACGGATCTGTAATTTCTTGTACAAGAAGGAAACTTGAATACTTGAATCCTATCATGAGTTAGGAATCCAATGCATTTTATTTGAGTTAGTTTGGAGATCAGAGTCAAAAGATAGGACTTATGTACCGGGTGCATAGGAAACCTTCCTAAACTAGGGTTCCACAAATAACATGCCCTAACTTGATTTCTCACCATGGTAATCCCATGCCCCTTGAAGAAATGCAAGTAGGGTCAATATATTTTAGGAATCCAAGAGCTCGGGAGCAGGGAGTTGGACCTACCTTTTTCGGATTTAAGCCCTAGTCCAAGAATCTCTATGTGCTTGGACTAGTATATGTGAGAGAATGAAGTGACAATAGCATTTCAAGGGTGGATAAAATAAATTTAATGTTGGATTGTGGTGTCTCTCGGGTCCCTAATAAAATTTCAATCATTGGCTTTTTTATGAAGGTCGAATGCATTGGAGTGTATTAGCTTCAATCGTGTGGTCTTCTTATTGTGTCCATTCTTCAAGAAATTGACCCATTTTTGCTTCCCATGAAGATAACGTTTGCAAAACTCCATATTTACAGATTGAAGAACTAGTACTTGTTCTCAGTTGAGCATAACCTGAAGGCATTTCTTGCTCATATGGCCTAATCTTTGATGCCAAAGAGCCACATCACTGCCCACAACATTCATAGTAGCTCCCACCTCACTAATGGTTTCTACAACATAAAGGATGCCTTCTCTTACTCCTTTTGGAATCACCAAGGAACCTCTAGAGACTTTTCATTTGTCTTTGAGAGTGGTGAGAAAACCTTGTGTGTATAGCTGACTTACAAAAAATTAGATTTCTCTTTAATTTGGGAACATGTCGTACACATCTTTCAACAACCATTTCACTCCTCTAGCTAGTTGTAAAACAACATCACATTTTCCAATGATTTCAAAATCTTTGTTGTCACCCAAATATACATGTCCAAAATTACCTTCTTGGTAATTTATGAAAGCCTCTGTACAAGAAGATGCGTGAAAGGAAGCACCAGAATCAATTACCCATGAATCTGATTTTGTGTCAATTGTTGATAGAATTGGGATACCTGGATCCTTTTCATGAGTTATGTTTTCTTGGCTGTCCAACACCTGTTCTAGTGCCTTCTTGTATTTTTTAGAATCCTTCTTGACATGTCCAACTTTTCCACAAAACCAGCAATCACCTTGCCTACCTTAGCACTGTGATATTCTTGCAGATTTAGACCTATTATTGTGATTATTTAAGCCTCTATGTTGACTTCTTCCCCTATTTTTGGTACTCACCATTGCTAAGGCTTCACTAGTTGAAGACTCCATACTCTTTCTTCTCATGTCTTTGCTGAGAAGAGTTGCTGAAACTTCATCAAAGCATAACTTTTTTGAGCTTGATGCTGAAGTGTTACAACTCCATCCCAATAGTTCGGAAGAGAACACAATAAGATGACAGCCTTGTTCTCATCATCTTGTTTCATGCCAACCGAATTCATTTGGTTGATCAAGGTATTAAATTCATTGAGATGATTCACCATGGTTTCACCTTCTCTTATCTTGAGTTTGTACAACTTCTTCATGATGAAGACTTTAGATGCAGTGGATGTTATTGCATACGTGGTTGTGAGCTTATCCCATACGTCCTTTATTGTTGCTTCATTTGCAACATTGTACAACACATTATCATTTAGAGAGAGGAAGACTTGGCCTTTTTGTCAATGGTTTCCCAATCTTCATCACTCATTGTGCTAGGATTCTTCATTTTTCCCTCAAGCGCAAGGTAGAGAATTTTCTTAATCAACAGTGATTGCATTTGTATCTTCCATATACCAAGATTCTTCCCTGAGAATTTTTGCACCCTCAAATCTTCCATGACTTTGGAAATTCTACACTAAATTCCCAATCAACTGTTTGACCAGCTCTGATACCAATTGTTGACTTGGAAGGAAAAGAATAAAAATAGAATTGAAAAAATAGATTACAAACATGAAACAAAGAAACACAAAATTTATCGTGGTTTGAACAGCAAAATTGCCTACATCCATGCTGAGTAGAGGATTTTATTAAATGTCTGAAAAGAGAATTACATTGCAATGCTACAACAACAACATAAATAGACTAAATAAGGAGAAAAAGGCCAACAACCAACACTTGAAGGAAAAGCAAAGTGTCTGTTGGCCTTCAACCTTACACTTCATGTCCTATTTTATATATATTTCACTACTATTTTCTTGTTTCTTTCCAAATTTGCCAACTTTGTGCACGCAAAAAAAGGAACCATTTTCTCTCTTAAATGCCCACTTGGCATGCATGTTTTCTTTTCTTTTCTTTTTATTTTTCTTTAAAGTCTGAGTCCAATTGAATTTTTTTAATTTTTTTTACTGAAACAATTTTAAATAAAATTAAATCTCAACTTAAAATAATTATATTTAAGGTAATAAATAACAAAATTCAATAATCTTATCTCATAAAAATATGGTTGTGACAGAAGAGGTAATATTTCAAATTCAAAAAGTTAGGATGGAAGAGTATGTTGGCAATCATATGGAGAATGTCTCATTTTAAGGCACCCTTAAAAAACTTGTTAAACCTCATGATTAATCCTTCAAAAATGGTAAAATAAAAGATGAAAAAAAATCACATCAAATTAATTCAGAAAAAGGGGAAAGAAAATTATTTCTTAAACTACATTCAATTTTCCACACCTCCTCGGCAAAAATAGAATTATTATATTCAAGTAATATTAAAATACATAAGAAATTATATGTCTTATCACTTTAATTTAAAAAATTAAAAAAAGAAAAGTATTTCATATAATAAATTCAATTCCTTACATTTTTTTATTATTGTTTTTTATTATCCAGTTTTGTAAAGTATATCAAAAGTTTATAATTTGATTCACAATATCATATTAAAGTATATCAAAAGCTTTGTTATCAAGTTTTGTAAAGTATATCAAAAGTTTTGTAAAGCATATCCGAAACAAAAAGCTAAATAGAACCATGCACTTAAAGATGAACCGCAGGGTCAACGAAAGAAGAACACAGACTACAAACACGAAAACTTACTTTCCAATCGCTGGATGAGATTTTGATTAAGAATAAGGGCAGGAATGAGTAATCTTAAACTCTATTAAAATGTTACAAACAATTCTATACATAAAGCCATAATTATCAAGTAAACATAGAGATAAATAGCCCCCTAAAAAGTGCTGAAGCCGTTTCAGGGCTGTGGCTCAAATGGGCGTCTGGGCGACGAAGATGCAAAACATGTACGCGTAACTCTCAATCTCAGATTGATATGAGAAAACTGAGGAATCTGAATAGAGGAGTCATCCAAATCAGAAGTAAGCACAGCAGCCGCCAGCTTCAAATACCAAATGTTTAATTCCCCCTATTCCTTCAAAATGTTTACGTAACTCACTCTCTCCTGCTAAAACAAGATCCTCACACTGAACAGTCACACACCTCCTTAAATAAACCGTGCGAGGCTTCCCTGAGAACAGAAACCCATTGTGAGAATCTGAAACCATAAATGCCCATTTCGGATCGTCACCCATTTTCAATTTATGCTGCCTGCAATTCACAAATGTGGGTTACTGAGAATTAGAGCGTAGGAGAAGATTTATAGTGAAAAAGCTATGACGATTAAAGCTGTCAAAGCGACAAAGTGTGCTATGCCTGGAATTTGATCAACACTCGTGCCCAATTCATCTTTTTAGATGGGCTGGATTATTTTGTACATAAATTAGTCCTAATTTTGGCTCAATTTTTACTAGTTTGAGATTCTTATAATCTGTTCTTCACATTGTTATAAAATTGAAAACAAGTATTTTTTAATTTTTTTTTTAACCTTTCTACACGACCAGATTCTGGTTGATTTTGATTTGAAAGAATTTTGTATATTTTTAATGTATAAATTTTCATGATTATGGGACTTTTAAATTTGAAGTTTTAAACCCTAAAAAGATGCTAGATATCGTCGAAATTGGCGGGTACGAAAAATTCCATTCCTTTTCAGCCGCCGTATGATAGTGATGGGATGCACACAAGACAATTGTGTGGGGTTAAAAAAGTGCAGGGTTGGAAAATTTGGCGTTTGAATACGAAACACAATCTCCATGCACTAAGATAGTTGAAAAGACGTAGGATTTTGAATCAGTAAAATAATTACATCTTTGAACGTTCAGAATTCAAACTTTGTAATATTGTAATTGGTTTTATAATTCAAAGTATGATGCACTTCTAGAAGATTCTAGTATTATATTGTTGCATTTTCAGGAAAAATTAATAAAATGTATTTCAAAGAACTAAAACAATTAATCTTGAAACATTTAAAATTCAAACGTATAAATATTTTGTAGAGTTGAGTGTTGATTGTATTTTTAAAATTTATTATGAATTTGTGTAATTGTTTAATTTGTATTGTTGCTGTCATTATGAAAATCATTTGGAAATAAAATAGTGGATTGTATATTCTTATTTTGGTCTTCATTTAGAGAAATAGAATATAAGATTAATAATACATTTATAAAAAAATTAGTAACCTTATTTTATTTTTTGAATTCTTTTTTTTGTTTGTTTGGAGAAATTTGTATTTTTATTCTTGTCCAAGTCCATAGATACTACTTAGAGAGGATCTCTTCCCACTTGGGCCACTTTAGGGGAGCTATCTTTCCCCATTCCCACATTTCAATTGTTTAAATGTCTACAAAGTAAGGCTTGCAAGCACATTAGCCCAATGAAGTCGTAAGGCTTGTGAGCTTAATGGCCCAGTGGGATTTTGAACCCTAGTGAATGCCTCACCAACGAAGTTACTTTACCAAAACATTGTGCCCTAATTGAATTATTAGAATTCCTTCTTTATATTTTTACATATTTGTGCAATTATGTAAACATTGAGTGTGACTAGGCTTAATATATTGGTGATGCTCATATTTAGTAACTATCTAAAATGATCTCACAAAGAGAACATGCGGCTTGGTGTTCTAGTCCTATGCTTCTTAAAGCTATATCTAGTCTCAAGGATAAAATAAGTATTATAAATTATGTGGCAAAACATAAAATAATAGAAAGTAAAATAAATAATTTTATTCATAATTGATTTGCATCTATTCTTCACATTTATCTCTCACATGCACTCATGTATGGTCCATATCACTTCTCTTACTTATTGACATCTTTATCTATCGCACATATACATTCCATACTCTTCTATTCAACAATTCTCTTCCTTATTTGGGCTTTTAATGAATTCTGATCTAGCTATATAATATGACCTTTTAGAAATACTCTTATTTATACATCTTCCATCAAGAGCCTATCATTCCTTTATTTAACTTTATTATAACTTATTTAGGTATGTTTAGGTGTAATGAAAACTATTAAATATCAATTTAGTCGATGTATCGGTTTAGGAATGATCCAAATTTGGTAATGCAATACAACCTCTTGTATCCATCTTTAGTAGTTGAATGCTCATATATTCCACCACATGACTCTTATTGTAGTGTGAAATATTGCACTATCATATTTTAATTTTTTTGGATGTTGAACTTTATAATATGGTATTACAAATTCTTTGTACATTAGAGGATAATAGATCCTAGAAGATTGTATAATTCTAATTGCAATCTCACTCATACTTAACAACAGCCTCTCTAGGCCTAAAATATTATCTCATCCTCAAGAAAAACTTGGATTCAATTCCTTGAAATTAGCTCCCATTTGATTGAAAATGGGGTCTCCTTCTTCACATGTATATTGTTAGGAATATAGTTTGTCAACCTTACAATTACAAAAGGTTACAAGGTTCTCATCCATACGATGGGGGGTCTGGGGGCTACACACCTCAGTGAGAGTTTAGAGATAGTTCCCTTGGAAGTCACATTTTATCTATGCTCTATTATTATAAATTTGGACCATTTATCATTAGGTCTAAGACCCTTTGGTAAAAATATTGTTGGCTTTATTCACCCTAGAAGACAACCTTATTTTATTAGGGAATTATATTATAGTTTTATATTTTATGTAATATGTGAGAGTGTTATAGCTAGAACATAATGTTTTAATCTTCAATCGTTGATACTCCTATGAGAATCTTTCTCGACACCTATACTTTAGTTTTCATGATTCTTGAATCATATATTAGTAGATTTTTGAAGTGATATTTTTATCATAATATTTTTTGACTGCATAAATAAATTGTGTTATAGTATGAATATCATTTATGTTTATTTCTATAAATATTTTAAAGATCTAAAAGAATGTATTACCCACTTCTCAAGATTAGAGTAAAAAGTTATTCCATTAAAATTTAAATTCCTTAAGAATGGTATTAAAACATGATCACCTCTCATTTTTGTTGTATGATTATTGATTTTTTTGAACTAATCTATATTTGAGTGGGATTTTATGAAAAAGATACAATATGATCTTAACCATTATTACATTGGGGAATAATCATTTAGAGTTGTTTACGTCTGAATATGGACCTCGAATTCAGCCATAGACCTCAACATGGTCATTACTCAATGATCATATACGAAGATGAACATGAATTGTCCACTTCGCACACTCAATTGAATCGACCTGTCGCCTCCTATTTAGATGGGGTTTTGAAATTACTCTCAGAATTGAGAGCCCAACAACCATAGACCAAGCTAAAATGGAGGATTTAAATGCTAAGAAAATGATTGAATTGAAATGAATTAAGCTAAGAATGAGAGTGCAATTATAATCTAAGAATGAGAATGTAAATTAATCTAAGAATGAGAATACAATTGTAATCTAAGAAGCTTGAAATGCCATGAGAATTAAGCTAATAACATAATAAGAAAACTAGTTTCAGAGCATATGCAAGAAATTAAAACTACTCTAATTATGCAATATGAAAGCTTGAGAAAATGAGACAATAATTCGCTATAGTTTCAATACTCTAAAATTTGCCTCCTCAAATGAGGAATGAGAGGTTCATAATATAGAAGACCCCGGGTGGAGAGGGAAGAGTTTCTTGAAAAGAAATGGTCGACTCTTCATCTCCTTGGTGGGAGGTGAAACAATTTGGAGGAATTATTTAATTAAGTAAATGAATTATTGCCACATGGGTGGCTTTTCAAATTATCTGAATTATTAAATCCAAATGAGAGTAATCCATTTAAATAACCAAATAATATTTAATTCCTTTGATGTGTATTAGCATAAGGGGGTGAAATTAATTTAATTAAACCACTAGGACTTTAGAATTAAATTAATTAATCATAGGGATTATTTACCCAATAAATGTCGATATTTAAGAATTAAATATAGTATTTGATTAATGCAAATTTAGGGTTTTTTGCATTTGACACCAAGTCAAATAAAGGTAATTAGGAGACAGAATTACCTAGTACAATAGGACTTCAAAATGTAGAAATTTGAAGGAATGCACCAAAATTGATTAAGATTGCAAGGTGCCAATTTTGGGGTATTACATTTTGCCCCTCTTTGAATTGATGTGCAAGCAACGCGTTGATTCAAAGAATAGTCTAATGAGATAATTGATGAGGTTTTTAGGATTATCTCCAGAATGGAGCTTAACCCTCAGAAGTTGAGGTTAGATCACCAAGACACTGATCAGATCTAGTTACAGAACCAACTTCACAATGAAGCATGATTCTTTGAAGTCTAAGTTAGATTGCGAAGATAATGGTCAGATTAAACCACTTTTAGAGAAGATTGTCCCTAGAACAAGGCTCAATCTTTAGGAATCAAGGTTAGATTGCCCCAATACCTTTTGATTAAATGATAACTGATGCAGACTTAGAACTATCTCCAAAACAAATCTTAGTCCTCCGAGATCTAGATTAGATTGCCTAGATAATGGTCAAAAAGAACTTTCAAGAGTCATCTCCAGAATGAAGCTGGACTTTTAGGGATTAGGGTTAGGTTGCCCCAATACCTAATGAGATTTTGAGAACCATCTTCAGAACAAAGCTTGATCCTCGAGGATCCGAGTTGGATTGCTTGGATACCTAACAGATAAATGACAAGATGACAAGATGCGAGACCCAAAGATGCCTCCTAGTGATGAGAACTTTTAATTCAGATCAGACTGATTCGAGAATGATTTGACAAGATTCAATGATGCAATCATCCTGCCCCCTCAGGAGTGAAATTGAAAGATGACGTGTCAGAAAGATGATTGATAGATAAAAGGTTGCAAATAGAGATAAAATTGGATATCCAGAAGAACTCAGAATAGATTATGGAAGAATCAAGAAGCTGCAGAAGTGATTTGGAGGTCCTCTTGACCAAGTCTGACCATGGTTGACTAGATTTGACTAGAGTTGACTTTTGATGAAAATGTTGAAGATCTCAAGAAAATAATGATGAGATAAGATTCTAGAAAGAAAATGACACCAGAAGGTTGACTGCACAAGCGTCCAATCCCGATGGTCCTAAAATTTTAAAATGCAATTTTGAGTTGTCTAAAGATGTTAGATTTAGATTTCAATTTCGATCTCGAAAATGGATTCAAAGCAGTCGATTTAGCCAAGTGTGAAGTTTTCACACAAAATAGAGTACTTTTGAAAATTAGGTCAAAAGCTATATAAGGCCCGGAGGGGTCATTTTCAATTCATTATTCACTTTTGTCTTTAGCAAATTTGAGAGCTCAGAGTGAAATAGAGAGTGTACCAGTGCGATCACATCGATTCGAGCACTCTTGACGACACAGCCAGTTGACGGATTATGATCCACTTATGAGTAGTCGAAAACCCACCTTGCATTTCAAGTTTTTTATCATCTTTTTACGAGATTTAGGCTAGATTTAATGCTTTTTTAGTCTTGTCCCGTCAAATGTCACGTGAGGAAACAATTTCCTCATGCAGGCCTCGAGTGCCTCTCGCACAAATTTTTACCCAAAGGGGGATTCCTCATGCGGGGCACTTCTGTGAGCTCGTGCAAGAAACCTCCCTCGGTGAGGTTTTCTCGCACGAACTGAGATAAAGTATCGCGTGTCATAGAAATCTCACGTGGGGACTCTACTTCCTCACATGGGAAACTGCTGCAAAGTTTGAAAGGTTAAGTTCAAGTTTACACAAAATTTTCCAAGTAGAGTGTCTGATAGGCAATTTAGGATAGGCGCATAGCTTTTATTGTTGTTTTTCTTTGAAAATCATCATGATTGAGATACTGATCAAGTGTTGTCACTTGCATTATAGGTTGACTTCCTGGATATTGTGTTCCGGTCTCACCACCTGGTCATCGGTGAGCTAGTGTGATGGTTGGACAATGCCGAAGATGCCCACAATGATGGGCTGAGATTGTCTTACTTACGTGAAGTACCTAACATTTGGGTAAATCATGGTCTACTAGGTGCATTGGTTAAGCATTTCCATTTGGAGATGAACACCTTCCATTTACTACATGGGGAGATGATAGTGACCCCTAAGGACATCTACAGGATTCTGAGGGTACCCTTCCATGGCACACATGTGGACTATGATATCTAGTCGAGAGCGGGCACACTGGCACTGAGAGACATATTTCAGGATGAGCTGGTGATCAGCCGATCTATCTTATGGGAGAACTTGATTAGCCAGTACAAAGAAGGACACAGATTAGCATTCATACTAGCATCATTTCTAGGTTGTTATCTTATGTCAGATCAAGGACAACATGGTCTAGAGTGTGGCTAGGAATGCATGTTACAGCAGATGTTAGATAGACCAGCTGTGAGGTTCGGATGGGGCGAGTGTATGCTAGCCCAGATGTATCATGAGATGCATGAGATCATGTATCGGAGTTTTAGGACTATGGTTGTAGGAGTCTTCATTCTTCAGATATGGGCCTGGGAGCACCTCCCCATATGCAAGCCAGTTTTTCATGATATGAGACAACTATTGGAGCTCTATATCTATAGGTATGCAGGTCTTATGACTCAGCCAGCACTGGGTAAGACAAAGTAGTGGTGAGGATAGCTGGATGACATGGTTGCGGGGGTTTGGCGATCATGGGTAGTGACCGAGGTCTAGGATGACGCTAGGCATGAGCTCCCTCACATTTCTTTTTAATGTCCTTTGATTAGGCGTACCATTTCTATCATTGAGTGCTTCTCACTTACACGGGTCTTACGATAGTTTGGGAGGCCACGGGATGTCTCTCAAGAGTACTGCACCTATGCTCGATTCACTAATGAGGTGAAGAAGGGCTAGCAACCAAGGTTAGACTAGGGCAGATGTATGATTGAGGTATAGGTACAACCTACTCGGTGGGATTATTTAGCAGATGTGACCAATGTAGGGATGACACCTGCATACAGAGATTACATATTGGAACATCCTTATCTGAGATTCATAGATCCTATTGGCATGGGCCAGTAGGTATAGTAGGTAGTACAACAACAACCTGTGCAATAGCAACCCACACAACAACATCTCAGATAGCAACAACCCAGACAGCAACAGAGGGTATTGAGTCTGAGGACTAGGTAGACTCCCATTCCTCCTAGGAAAATGGGTTCGAATACAGGTGCAAGTAGCATCGGGGCCCAGGATAAGTTCACTAGGTAGAGGACACATGACTCATCATAGTAGCAGTAGCAGTCTCCTGACAAGGAGACACAGGTCGAGGATGTAGCCATGCAGGATCAGGCTGCACAAGATCCACCTACAGGAGCTCAGGTCACACAGTTGCAGGAGGCTCTACGGAAGATCCAAGAGAGGATCTGATAGGTGCAGAGAGAGAGAGAGATGACTTTCATACACAGGTCATCATGTAGGAGACCTGGGTAACAGAGAGAGATCGAGAGATTAGAGGGATGCAGGAGGCATTGGCTAGGGTTCAGCTAGAGGCTTGATATGAAGCTGCATAGGTATCATACTATTACGCAGTATATGTTAATGTAGTGCTAGATTTAGGGGAACAGGTTCTGCCATTTTCAAATTATGCTACGGCACGGGCAGTTCCATAGGGACCACCACCACAGGCACCACCGCAGGGACCACCACCTCCACCTCCACCAGGTGGCGATGGGCAGAGTTAGGTTTAGGACATGTATGATGATACATTGATGTATTGCCCCATTTTAGATAGATTGTGCTCAAGTAGCACCATTATTTTGTACATTGACATTGATCGATGTATATATGAGCTCAAAATTTGGTATCATTGTACTTGTGTATATATTGCTTTAGATTTTTTTATGCATTACGAGATGTTTCCTATATGATTAGATGAATAGATGCACATGGTTCCTTTATTTATATATGGATGAAATACACTTGTTGTTTTTAGTATATATGTATATGAAATGTGCAATGCAATGATAGATGGTAGATGAATAAATCTGTATGATTTGAGTTATGCTTATGATGAAAGCACACGTATATGAATATTTAGATGCAAAATGTATGAATATGAGTTTATGACAATGTACTTTGTGAATGCAATGAAAATGCAATGTATATGGTACTAATCATCTCATGCAGGATATCGCAATCCATGATAGGTACTAATCCAAAAGAATGTTTTGAAGATTGAGAGTGAGGATCAAACACTTGTGCAGCCTAGATGAACCCGAGACATGAAATGAGAACCCTCAGAAAATAAATAAAGAAGGATACAATCAAGTGAGCACCAAAATATTGTCTCAATGCAAGCCTAGAATGAAAATGCAAGCCTAAGCTAGATGCAATCCTTAGGACTTGATTGTTGGACCCATTAGATTTTTATCATCATAGAGTTTTTAGTATCAGACAATCGTAGGATTCCATACAACCCTACTAACATTCCGATCATGAGAATATGAATATGACATTAATTAGTTGTAGATTTTTTAGAATGAGGTGTAAGCATTATGGCACAAAAAGCCAAAATGACCTGAACACCTGGGTATGTGCAAGATCATGAGGGGCCAAAAAGTGGCGATGTCAGTTCAAAACTTTGACAATGTAGCTGACGACTTTTTTTTCACCCGAATTTGATAAAATGAAAAGGGTATCTTAAGGATATTATCAGCTTTCTATCGATATAATTGCTGTCAAATTTTGAATTCGGTAAGTAATTATTAGTTATTTTCTAATTGAGCTACCTCTAAAGTGCTGATTTATATACTGATTGAAAAATGACTATAACTCTCAAACGGTATAACATTTTTGAAATTCAAAAAATGCGTCACATTCTATGCTTTGCCTACTATAAGGAAAAAGGAAAAAGTTTTGAATTTTGTAAAGTTTTGAATGAGTTAAGGTGGTCAGACATGGGAGTTTTTTTATTCTAAAAATGTTGTAGCAAAAAATTCATAATTAATTATTTTTTTGGAATAAAATTACAAAAAAATATGTGTCACATCCGAGCATGATTCTAATAATTATATATAAAATCTTATAATAAAATATTATCATTTGATTATGATTAAGGTGGTCAGACATACACCTACTTCTTATTTTTTTCCTGAAATTTTTGTACTGCTGCATTGAAATCTATACTTTTCACCAATCATACTAACTTTTTCTAAAAAAAGGCATAGTAGTTTAGAAACTAAATTCAATTTTCTATAGATTCTATTCTTACAACTTTTTTATATTAGGTTCATAGCTAGTTGAAATTTTGACGTCAAGTTGACTAACCCCGATTT
This sequence comes from Chamaecyparis obtusa, assembly GCA_027943335.1. NCBI lineage: Eukaryota > Viridiplantae > Streptophyta > Pinopsida > Cupressales > Cupressaceae > Chamaecyparis > Chamaecyparis obtusa. Next base: position 7,100,131 of record BSBK01002152.1, on the reverse strand, counting down.
GCTGATTTTTCATTGCCACTTAAGGGCATAGTTTGGCCCCTCATGATCTTGCACATACCCACCTATTCCTTTTGATTTAGCAAGTTAACATAAGCATCTTGAAGCATAGTTGCGAGAATGACCTAAATGTTGCTTGCATACAAACACGCCAAACATGCGAGAGTTCCTCCCTTTTACTAAAGAATCCTCGCAGTGACCCTTATGTTTACTTTGCAAGATGAGCATTTGTAATTTCACTTATAATAGAAAGAAGTCACTCAAACAGACAAGGAGAAGAACCAACCTCACCAAAGTTTCCATATAAAAGGAGTCGAGGTACACATGACCATCCAACATGAGATAAAGTCTCTCATAGTGGACACCCCTCTTATGTGGATCCTTTAGATCAATGGAACTAAACCAACAAACAGAAAGCAAAGAAAAGATGATGCCCCCAGTCTTTGTTTCTCTCAGTCAAGAGAGATGTCTTAGAGTTTCTCGGGGAGGAATGATTAAGAAAAAGAGAAAACACACAAAAGAAAAGCTCAGCACGCTTCAGAGAGTTACTAATCTAGATTCTAGTTTCAGTTTTAGTTTCAGCAGATTAAAGTCAGATCAGAAGTATATAGCACGAGAAGTCTCAACAGGATGGTGACAATAGGAAGACACAGTGATAACCACTGGTGACTGATGTGAGAGACAGTCTCAAGGAGAAATCAGAGTGCAAAACAAAGTATCAGTAGGTAGACACAATGAGAACCATTGGTTACTAATACAAGGAAGATCCTCAAGGAGAGAGATCTAAGAGCAAATGAAACATCAGAAGGCATCCGCAGTGAGAACCACTGGTGAATGATGGACGAGGGATCCTCAAGAAGAGAGATCTGAGTGATAGCTAGGTATCAGTAGGTAGACATATTGAGAACAACTAGTGACTGATACAAGGAAAATACTCAAGGAGAGAGATCTCAATAATGGCTAGGCATCAATAGGCAGAGACAGTGCGAACCATTGGTGACTGATGCAAGGCAAATCCTCTGAAAATGATAGGACAATGCCCCCAGACCAGGAAGGTGCCCCGAAGTGTGACCAATTTCAATCCATGTAGAGTCGAACATAATCTCGAAGATAGCTAAAAGTGAGTGCATGAGCTAGTAAACTAAAGCAAGAAACAAGAAAGCAAACTAAAATAGGAAAGCGAGAAAATAAACTAAAGTAGGAAAGCAAGAGCCAAGCAGTGTTGCAATAGGTATAGCATGCATTGGAAAACAAGAGGTGCTCGTTTACCAGGTTTTCACCATCTTGGCAGAGATTCTATTTTTGCTACCATGACACCTATTTTCCAGGTTTTCATCAATGACACATTTTTTTCTTTTTCAATTTTTTTTTATACTTTTCTCTTTTTAATTTTTTTTGTATTTTTTCAATTTTTCATTTTTTTGTATTTTTTCTTTTTTTTTTCATATTATCAAAGTGCCTGTTTACCAGGTTTTCACTAGGATAATAGATGCATCAAAGCACCTTTTTACTAGGTTTTCACTAAGATGGTCATTCTTTCACAACATTTTTGCAATTTTTAAAGATTTTTTTTTAGAATAGAGTATGTACAAGGAGCATGCAGAAGATGTTTCAGCTGTAGAAGTGCTTCAGGTGCAGAGTGTTGATCGGCTCTTTGAGCTGTTCTCCTTCAGTAGTAGAGAGTTGATAAGCACCAGACCCAAATTCTGCAGTGATAACATACAGACCAAGCCAATTTGTGTCAAACTTTCCCTTCTGGATCCGTTGTTGTTGATTCTTGGGGTCTCTCAGGACGAGATCACCCACTTGGAATTCCCTTGGTCTAACTTTCTTGTTATAGCTCTTAGACATTATTTTCTAGTATGCTCTTAGATGATCAAATGCCACTTGTCGACGTTCATCCAGTAACTCTAGCTCTTATAGCCAAGATATTATAATATCTTCATCAGTAATGAGGCCCTTCAGAGAGACTCGCAAGGTAGGAATCTCGACCTCAATAGGCAACACAACATCCATGCCATAAATTAAGGAAAAGGGCGTGGCCCCTATTTGTGTTTGAATACTTGTTCTATAGGCCTATTGTGTGTGTGAAAATTGTACCTGATCTGTAGACACAACACTCAGTAAAACATTAGAGGTTAGCTATAATCAAAATCGTGCAAAATTGAAAGCTATCTAACCAAGTGATTTACTGCCTTCTAGTAGGTGCGAGATTAATGTTCTCAGATTATTATCGAGATCAGTGACCTAGACGACACCTAAATGAAGGATTTGAATGCAATTGATCTAGATATGAGATTGAATGCAATTATTCTATTTTTTTGATATTTTCTATGCAATAAGAATGATAAAAACTTGATATGAATCTATGCTATTGAAAACTGATATGCTATGCTAATCTAACAATGATATGAAATATGAATGCAAAAATAAGATTGATCTCACAAAGATGTCGATTCGCAAGAGCTTTGATTCTTCAATTCCAATTCTCCAGCGTGATTGTGCAAAATATGAGATGCTTTGTGAAGAGCTGAGCCTTTAATTTATAGAAATCCAGGGCTTTGGAGGTGCATGGGAAAAAGCCATAAATCACTCAAATAACTCAACTTGATTTTTGAGTTATTTTTAAATAAAAGATAATTAACTCACAAAAACATGCAAAAGCTAAGTTTTAACTCAAAATAGAGTTTAGCTTTAATTGATAATTGATAGTTGTTTGCTTTTATGATTGTGCATGTTTTATTTATGAATTAATTTAATAATAAAGTGATTTATTTCTAACTTAACTGCTTTTAAAAATAAAACAATTGATTTATGGGTTAATCAATTATTTAATCAAACTTTTATTAAAAACTATATTATTAAATAATGACAACTTGCTTTAATTAATTAAATAAGAATTTAATCAATTATTCATATGATATTAGATTTATTGTCAAAATTAAATAATACAATTAATAATAGATATAATTAAATTTAATTACACAATTAAGTGGCAAATATTAAATCTAATTAATTAAATATGAAAATATTCAATTAATCAAACTTTAGGATAAATGTGATTTATTGCCAAATAATTATAAAATTAAAGATAATTAAGATAATTAGGAATATTACTAGGAATATTCTCCGATGCAAAATTTAAGATAATCAATTAGATTTGATGATATTTAGATGTGCCTTAGATTAGGACTTTGATGTCGATTTCATATGATTTGATGATATAGGAGGTTAATGAACTTATAGCCCATTTTTGGGGTATTACATTTTGCCCCTCTTTGAATTACTGTGCGAAGCGCAGTGGTTCAAAGATAGTCTGTGTTTGATAAAGATATGAAACTGATGTTTGAAATTGATAATTGATATGAGATAGAAGCTGATTGATATTGAATTGATATGGAAATAATAGGTCTTGAATGACCAAAGATAATGTTCACTGTAGAAGCAAATGAACCTATTATTGCGAAAAAGTGTCAAAATGCCTGATTTTGAACCTTAGGATTGATAAGAAGTGAGTGACCCGTTCTAGACTCGATTGTCTTAGCAGAACTAGCAGGTATCACATCCGAATCCTTTAGTTGCCGAAGAACCAAGGAAATAACACTATGATCTGATGGTTGCAAAAACTGATACAGTTTACAAGATTAAGAGAATACCAGATTGATATGGATCGATGAATCTGATATGCCCCAAGTGATGATAGATTTGCCCCGAGCGATGAGGACTTTTGATGAATCAGTAACTAGACGTGATTGTTTGTCTTGATCACTGATGAAAGATATTGATAGACTTGATCGATAGAATTTGATTTACAGACTTTGAATGATGTGCAATACCATGCCCCCTTCGGGATTAAAATTGAAATCTGACAAGAAAAGTCGGCGTTATAGTTTAGAAGCATGTTAATTGATCTGAGAAGTGGTTATTTACATCCGAGAATGCATTCTGCATCGTTGGAAGGTCCCAAAAGACCAAGTTTGACTAGGTTTGACCATGAGTTGACCATGGTTGACCAAGTTGAAATTTTGATAGTTTGATGTAAGATAATCAGTTAAGTTGAATACTAGATTTCTGTGATGATTGAAGGTCGAATATGCAAGTAGTTAATAATATGAATGATCTCAGATTTGAATTTTGATCCCGAAAAAGGATTCTACTTGCTATTTCATTGGAGGAACCTTCGTGTGAGATTCAGCTCTTGTTAGACTTGAAGATGCGATTTGAAGAATCATTTAAGCATTGAAGTTCGTTTAATCATTGTGAGATCATGTAAACATGCAAAATGAAATGCAACCTAAGACCTAGGACCTAGTCACTGATCATGTGTCGATTTGTTATCATCATTGAACTTTTAGGTAACCGGATAAATCAATACAATGCCCACTAGCCATGAAACCATAGACATATGAATATCGATTTGTATGTGCAAGAATCAATACAACACCCACTGGTCAAACAACCATGGACATATGAATATTGATTTTAGTTGTTGAATGTCGGATTAGATATAAGCATCAAGGCACAAACGCCAGGATGACCTGAATATCATGTCCATTTTGATATAGCAATTTGTACAAGCATCAAAACATAAACATTGTGATGACCTGAGTACGCCTTGCATTACAAACACATCAAACAGTCAAGAGATCATTCTAAATCCAATGTGAATTACCCGTAGTGACCCTTTATCATTCACATCCTTAGGCAAGATTGCGTTCCACAGTAGGAGAAAGAACTTACTCAAAAAGATAATAGTTAGATCAAACTTCCTTGAATTGTCTGGGTATCAATGGTCGAGGTACGCCTGGCCATCCAATTCGAGATAGAGGCTCTTACAGTCGGACACCATTTCAATCCAAAATTTCCAAAGTTGTTAGATTTTCACATACAAGCAAAAGACAAAGAAAAGATTATGCCCCCAGTCATCACTCTCTAAATCCTGTAAAGGACATCATCGAAGAGCTCGAAAGGACACAATATGCAAAAATCTCAATGCGAATCAGTAAGCATACAAGGAGATAAAAGCATGTAAAATGCATAGATTATTTTCAATTGAATTTTGATGTTTGATTGTTGTAGATGCAAAATCCTTTCTGGAGATGAGACTGACTGACTGACTCAACTTGAAGCTTCAAAGGACTCTGAGTGGATATGACACGTCTAAGATACATTGGAGGCCATAGGATATGACATTGATTGCCCCCAAGTTTGAACATTGATAGGATACAGACGCTTGAGCTGATTGGTGTACAGACCGACTTATTGAAACCAGGATATGCAGAAACAAACCGGGAGATATGTACAAACTAAAGCAAGACTGAAAGCTAGGAAAGACCAAGATTGTGCTGATAGATGGAGCATTTGGAACAAGTGGCGCCCATTTGCCGGGTTTTCACCATCTTGGTAGAGATTCTATTTTTGCTACCGAGGTGCCTGTTTCTAGGTTTTCACCAAGGCACTTTTTTTTTTCATTTTTTTGTATTTTTTATTTTTTCAATTTTTTTGTACTTTTGATATTTTTTGATTTTTTTGTGAATCATCAAGGCGCCTATTGCTAGGTTTTCACCAAGATGTTCATTTTTTCAGGACTTTTTCTGATTTTTAAGATTTTTTTCAGGACATTTACCAAGCACTGAATGCTTTAAGCGTAGAATTTCTCCAGATGGAGAACGTTGATTGGTTCTCAGAGCTGTTCTCCTTTAGTTGTTGAGAGTTGATAGGCACCAGAGCCAAAAGTAGTAGTGATAACAAAGGGACCCAACCAATTGGGTTTGAACTTCCCCTTGCGTTCTCGATGTGATTGATTTTTATGATTTTCTCTCAACACTAGATCGCCAACCTGAAATTCTCTATGTCTGACTTTCTTGTTGTAGCCTCTAGACATTCTTTTCTGATACACTCTAAGATGATCATATGCTGCTTGCCTGCGCTCATCTAGTAGTTCAAGTTCTTGTAACCTCGACACTCTGTAGTCTTCATCAGTGACAAGTCCATGCATTTTGATTCTGAGTGATGGGATTTCAACCTCAATAGGTAGTACCGCTTCAGACCCATAAACTAAAGTGAAAGGTGTAGCCCCTGAAGGCGTTCTGATACTTGTTCTGATACTGATTCTGATATTTGTTCTGATACTTGTTCTGATAATTGTTCTGATACTAGTTCTGATGCTTGTTCTGATAATTGTTCTGATACTAGTTCTGATACTGATTCTGATACTAATTTTGATAATTGTTCTGATACTTGGTATACTTGATAGCATCTTTTTCCATTTGCAAACTCCCAAGCAAGATCATATCGTGCAGTCCCAATGTCTAGCAAGGTGGAGAACAAGAGGGATTAGCAAGCTGGTGGAAGAGATGGAAGATAAGAGAATGAAGGAAAATGAAGGGAAGAAATCCTCAAGGGGAAACTCCTCAAGAATACCCAAGCTAGGAAAAAATTGTCATGTAAAGTGCATTTGGACAAGCAATAAAAGGCTAGCATAGGATAAGTCATAAAAGTCTAATGTCAGAGCAGGAAAGGATGCAGTCCAAAGGAGTAGACATGTCAAGAGGCTTCAAAGCATCGTGTTTTACTCTTTCTTTCTTTTTTTATTAGATCAAGACCAAAGGGGAAAAGGATAGCGATAGGCGAAAATGAATGGAGGAAGATGGATATGAAGGCTAAACATGGAAGGAATGAAAGCAAGATCACCGTAAGATAGCTTACAAAATAGCCAAATGTTCGTGTATAGATCAACATTGTCAAGATCAAAGAGAGAAGATGGAATGGATGAAATATGTAGAAGAACTACGCATGATGCCTGATTGTCAGGTTTTCATCATGGTACTTATCCAAGGCGCCACAAGGGAGTGGTTTTCACCATAGGATGAATTTTTTTTTCTCTTTACTTTTGCTACCAAGGTGCCTGTTTCCAGGTTTTCACCAAGGCACATTTTCAATTTTATTTTATTTTATGAATTTTTGGAAGAAGGCAAGCTTTTTAGACAGTGCTCCTTGAAAGGATAAACCATGATATGCCAAGGATTCAAATGATATGCTCAAAGATGCTGATAGGGAAAAGGAGATGGAAGAGAAAAATGGAGGATAAGGTTTTATGTAAAGCGAGTGAGGTTGGAAGATAGGAGGAATAGGCAAATGAGAAAAAATGATAGAAGGTAGAAGGATAATGCATGGAAGGATTGTGAAAGGGTAGGTGGAAAGGAAGGCAAGCTCAACATCAACACATACCTTGAAGGGTGGCGAGAGGGTGGAGGAAATGTGAATGAGGGAATACGTGAAGGAATATGGTGAATGGATAGCAGAGGTTGTGGTTTAGGCACATGGAATGGAAGAATATTTTTGGAGGGAGATGAAGTGGAAGCCTTTGGAAGCTTGAATGTCAATTTCACTTTTTGCTCAACACCAGACTCTTTCAAGAGAGACTTTGGAATCCATATAGCCTTAGGATTTTTATTTCCTTTTGATGATCTAGAGAGAATATCTTGAATGATGGATTTTGGAACCCATACTTGTCTTGTGGTTTTTTTCTTAGATATTTCTTTTGACTTTATGCTTCCATGTCTATGAGAGGAGACATGGTGATATTCTTTTTTTGATGGATTCTTGTATTGCTTCTTTTTCTTGTATTGAACATTCAAGTTACTTCCAAAAGACTTGGGATTTGTGGAAGAGGGAGGATATGACTGGTTTAGATGGGTGGTTGGATGAAAAGGATTCAAGGGTATGCATCTATGTTGATCTTGAGGAAAGATGGGAGATGGAGGTATGTAAGGACCCAAGATGGATGGAAAATTAGGAGAGTTAGGAGGGGAAAGTGAAGGGACATAAGGACCCAAGATGGAAGGAAGGCATGAAGATCTTTGTAGTGGTGGAAGAGGTCCAAGGATGGAAGTGGAAGACGCAAAAGGATAATCAATAAGTTCATCAGCATCTATATGACAACCAAGGATATCAGTATCTTTAGAGTGAGCATTAGGATCTTCAATAGAATCATGGACATCTTGAATAAGAGCATTTTCTTTGATAGGATCATTCAAAGCTTGCGAAGACTTAGGAAGAGTAGAAAGTGAAAGTGAACATGGAGTGGTAGAACAAGAAGATGGAAGACTTTGATCTTGACAAGGATCTTTGGATAGCACAAGTGCATAATTTTTCTTTTGATTTTCAATAGGCTTGACATTGGAAGTAATAGTGCTATCATCAATAAGCTCAACAGTGTAAGTAGTAGCTTGATCTTGCTTAGGAGAACCATGAAACAGATAAGAGACATCATGAAAAGGCTTGGATGACATAGAGGGTTCTTGATCTTGATCTTTCTTTATGTTCTTTTCTTCATTATTTTTAGAGTCCTCTTGACATGGAGCCACTTCTAAGGACAAGGAAGCATGTTGGGATTGTATGGATGACTTTGGAAGAGATGGTGAAGGACTAGCTGAAGTAGGCATTATAGCATATGAAGGCTTAGGCTCTTTAGGTTTATCATTATTGAAAGTATTTGCAGCCAAGTGAAGGTTAGCTTGAGTTTCTTTAAGAGGTAGCCTTGGAGGATAACTATAGGGAACCACATGAAAAGTATCAGGGCTTGTGTCGGATGAAGGTTTTGTGAAAGATTTGAAAGACTCAGAAGCTTTAGGAAATGTACGAGTATTGGAGGAAGTAGGGGATGGAAGGGAACCATCACAAGACAAAGGTCCAACATTAACATGATCTTGCTTGAGAGTGTAATCTTTATTTTCAGTCTGAGAGTTCTTAGAGGAGAGATCCTTATAATATTGACGTTTCAAGCTAGCACGATGTATTTTATAGTCCTCAGCAGTAGTAGATGGATCATCATCAAGGTATTGTCCACAAAAGCCATCAAAATCTCTTTCAAAATCAGAATCATATGGATCACCATCACGATCTATCCAATGTGACGGCCCATTTGTAGTAAGCAGGAATGAACGATGAGGACTCTTAGGAACAGAGGTGTCATAGGTATCATTACATTTTCTGTCATCATAGTCATCATAGTCTTCAAAGCTAGATGTGTCACTCTCCGTGGAAGAGGTATCATATTGCTCAATTTTTTTCTGGGGGCATGGTGACATGTACAAGTCTTTATCAAATGGAAAAGAGTATAGAGGTTCCTTTTCTTTCCCAAGTTTGTCAAGCTGGACTTGCATAGCATGTATCTGTTTCATTATAGTGGCGATCAGAGCTTCTTCCTCTTGTTTACTGATTCTTTGAGACATGTGTACTGATTCTCAATAGCTATTTCTCTATTCCTGACACAATGATATTTTTTACAGATTCTGGAACTAGGCTGGAAATATTGGATATCTTGCAATTTGACAATTTCTGACAACTCTCTCAAATTTTTCCAAATGACACTCTACAGACTCGTACGACACTAGGTAGTCTATGAAACGACAGTTGCGAAACTCATATGACAGTTGGGTAATACTGAAACGACACTTGACAAAACTCGTATGACTTTTGACTTCCTGAAATGACTTTTGACTCCAGAAAGATTTTACGTCAATTTTTGCAAAATTTAAGGTCTTCAGTTTTGGATTGTTTGCAAATTGTATTGTCCAGATTTTGAAGGTTATGCCAGATTTGATCATTTTTAAGAGCCAAGTAGATAAACAAGCATGTAGAATAGCAAGCCAGTGATTCCAAGCACGTCTGAAAACAATGAACAAGGGCAAAAGCAACCTTGCACATGAACAATCAAGTGACCAAATTGTGCTAATCCCTAAGAGTACTAATTGTGTATGTTCTGAAAAATTTTGCAATAACGCACATATACCTGAAAGTGAAAAATTGGCCTCTCTAGGGTTTTTAGTAATGGTTTGACTCTGCAACTTTTATGATTCAAAGGGGTGAACTCCAATCCCGGCGCACCAGGGTTTTGACACAGTCCGAGAACTTAATCTTCAAGAGCTGCTAGGGAGATCTGACAACCCAACAATGAACCATACCCGTGGAGATTTCTTCCACAAGGACATTTATATAGCGGCTGTCACTACCATGGCGAAAATGGCTATTACCGCTTGAGGTTCCGTCAATGCAGTTTGCCTTGTGAAGGGATTGTCCGCTACGGTTAACCCTCTCTAAAGATGACTCACAATAGTATACCACAAGGGGACTTGGCTCCAGATTCAAGGTTTTGACACCTCTTCACTTTTAACCCAAACAAAGCAAGCAGATTAATCCGACACGCTAAGACAAAGTTTTGTTCCACCAAGGTCTGTGATATCAACTCCACATGATCTATCAACCTCTCCGGGGAGAGAATGTATCAATCAATAAGAGAAGATGCACTAACCAATTTTGATTCACCAAAGCTCGTGATATCAACCCCACGTGATCTATCAACCTCTCCGGAGAGGGAATGTGTCGATCAATAAGAGAAGACTCACTAACTAAGTTGAATGTGAAACGCACTAAGTATCCTCCCTACCTACAAGGATTCTATCGTCAAGAAGGATTTCGCTAGGAATCCAATCTCTCAAGAATGACAAATAGTGTTCATAGGGCCTAATTACTATGTTAGCACAGATGTATGTTCCGAAAGCAAATCTACCAAAAGCATCCAAAAAGTAGAAAGAGGAACACTTAACGTTTAAAGCCAATATGAGATGAGTCCACAAGGTGGAACACTTAACACCTCACACAAGCTAAAAAAGAGTCCACAACTTAGAAAACAAGGGAGTTCCTAAAAGCACAAAAGGGTTGCCAAGTGGAACATTTAACGCTTCTGTCCTGTTGACCCCTCCCCTTTATGGCGCTGAGATTGCAACCACGGGGCGGAAATGAGGGGCCGGCGGATTAGCGAGTCCAATAACCCAAGATAGCAATCAAGATCAATCACAAGTATTCTAAGACTACTTAATGAATCCTTAAGGGTTCACAACCTAGTATCAATTATGCAAGTGTGTAGAAATAGATCAAAAGCATGAAAAGATGCACACAAGCTTGACACATAAGAGATTTATTTTAAGTCCCAAATCAAAATATTATTAGATGAAGGAGAATACCTGGGATCTTTGCAACGCGCTTAGTAGATTTTACTTGATTTTTAGCAATTTTTGTTGAGCTTTTCCATGCAAGCAAGTGACGAACTCTCCAACAAGCAAACAAGCAAACAAGATATGCAAAATATATTCAACTTATGAAAACCATAGGGTTAGCTCTAAAAATCAATTATTATCAGTAATAATAACCAGCAATCAACCCAAATGACAACTCATATCATTCATTGAACCATGTAAAAAAAATAAGTGCATACCCATCACAAACCTTTATATTTTTTGTTGCATTTGACCTAGTCAACAAGATCTAATTTTTTTGATATGATTTTGGCCACAAAAATAGAAATTTAGAATAGAGACCCCTTCTAAAAAATAGAGAGCTTTCCAAAAATGCAAAAATTTTAGAAAAACCTCTTCATTTGTGCCCTAGAGACCCATTTTATCAAAACATACTAGTTTTTGTAAATTGACTATTTGAGCTATGATATCATATCCAAATTTAAAACACAAAGAATGGACCCCCTGTAGAATTTAAAGAGATTTCCGAAAATATAAAATTTTTTGAAAAATATGCTAATTTGCGTCAGATATTAATTTTTTTTGGAATTTCAAGAAAAAATTATTAAAAATTCAAAACATCTCAGAAAATTCTAAATTTTTTACTGTAGCTTTCGTAACATGTTACCAACCTGAAAAAAAAATTTTAGACTAAAATTCCAAGCCGTTTGGGAGATAAAATTAAATCTTTGAAACTTTGGGGTTTTAGCTCCCAAAAAAATCAAAACCAGCATGCAAAGGTGGGTTGCCCCACGGTGGGCGCCAGAAATGTGTGTGTGAAAATTGTACCTGATCTGTAGACACAACACTCAGTAAAACATTAGAGGTTAGCTATAATCAAAATCGTGCAAAATTGAAAGCTATCTAACCAAGCGATTTACTGCCTTCTAGTAGGTGCGAGATTAATGTTCTCAGATTATTATCGAGATCAGTGACCTAGACGACACCTAAATGAAGGATTTGAATGCAATTGATCTAGATATGAGATTGAATGCAATTATTCTATTTTTTTGATATTTTCTATGCAATAAGAATGATAAAAACTTGATATGAATCTATGCTATTGAAAACTGATATGCTATGCTAATCTAACAATGATATGAAATATGAATGCAAAAATAAGATTGATCTCACAAAGATGTCGATTCACAAGAGCTTTGATTCTTCAATTCCAATTCTCCAGCGTGATTGTGCAAAATATGAGATGCTTTGTGAAGAGCTGAGCCTTTAATTTATAGAAATCCAGGGCTTTGGAGGTGCATGGGAAAAAGCCATAAATCACTCAAATAACTCAACTTGATTTTTGAGTTATTTTTAAATAAAAGATAATTAACTCACAAAAACATGCAAAAGCTAAGTTTTAACTCAAAATAGAGTTTAGCTTTAATTGATAATTGATAGTTGTTTGCTTTTATGATTGTGCATGTTTTATTTATGAATTAATTTAATAATAAAGTGATTTATTTCTAACTTAACTGCTTTTAAAAATAAAACAATTGATTTATGGGTTAATCAATTATTTAATCAAACTTTTATTAAAAACTATATTATTAAATAATGACAACTTGCTTTAATTAATTAAATAAGAATTTAATCAATTATTCATATGATATTAGATTTATTGTCAAAATTAAATAATACAATTAATAATAGATATAATTAAATTTAATTACACAATTAAGTGGCAAATATTAAATCTAATTAATTAAATATGAAAATATTCAATTAATCAAACTTTAGGATAAATGTGATTTATTGCCAAATAATTATAAAATTAAAGATAATTAAGATAATTAGGAATATTACTAGGAATATTCTCCGATGCAAAATTTAAGATAATCAATTAGATTTGATGATGTTTAGATGTGCCTTAGATTAGGACTTTGATGTCGATTTCATATGATTTGATGATATAGGAGGTTAATGAACTTATAGCCCATTTTTGGGGTATTACACCTATAAAGCTGGATTAATCTGGAGGTGCCAATCTCTACTAGATTTGTGAATTGTTCTGTGCAGGATCTTGAGGATTGTCTTATTGGAAGCTTCTTCCTATCGATTACCCTAGGGATAATAGATCGAGGACCAATGCTGAATGATTCTGAACTTAGTACATAATTCCTTCAAATCCTTGTTCTTGAATTGCCCCCCATTATTAGTGATTATTGAGGAGGGCACACCATATCTACAAATGATGTAATTCAGTATAAACTTGGCCATAGATTTTCCATCAGCTATGGTCAGTGGCACTGCCTCAACCCATTTAGTAAAATAACCTGTTGCAGTGATAATGAACTTGTGCCCTCTTTAGGAAGAAGGATGAATTTGACCCACCAAATCAAAGGCCCATTGCTAAAATAGCCAGAAACTAATGAAGGGGATGAGCTCCTTGGTGGGAGCGTGAATCAAATTTCCATGTAATTGGCACTGTTTGCAAGATTTGGCATATTTTGTAGCTTCTTTTTCCCTATCTGGCCAGTAGTAACTAGCTCTAATAAGTTTATGAGCCAACTTCAGGCTGCTCAAATGAGAACCACAGATGTCTTCATGCACCTCAACTAACGCATGTTTGGACTCATCGGGATCTAAACACCTAAGGAGGGTACCGTCTAGACCTCACCTATACAAGTCGTTAGCTACAATGACATAACATGAAGCACTGCGGACTAGGTGACATTTTTCATTCTAAGTATAAGTGTCCGGGATAATCTGGTCCTGAAGGTAGGAGTAGATATGATGGTAGTGGTATGAATCGTGTCCAATGACTGAACAGATCATCCTAGATTCAGACCTATTTTAGGTTGCGTAGCGTAATGTCTCCACCAGGAATTCATGTCTGAAGTAATTTTCTGGCATATGTAGCATGGAGGCAAGAGTGGCCATGGCATCAGCTGCTTTGTTATCTGTTGTAAAGTAATGTGTGGAAAGCACTTTTTTAGATCATCAACCATTCATTTATAAGGCACCAACTTTTCATCCTTAGTTTTATAGATATCATTAACCTGATTAATGACTAATTGTGAGTCTCCAAAGACCTTAAGTTCATCCACACACTATTCAACAACTATCTTCATTCCATTTATGAGGGCTTCATACTCAACAGTATTGTTTGTACAAGGAAACAACATTTTGTATTCCTTAGGTAAAGAATATCTATGTGGTGTGATGAACAATAGTCTGACACTTGACCCCTAATGGGTAAAAGATCCATCAAAGAACATGTTCCATGTTTGATGTGTAAGAAGCATTATGGATTCATCTGGAAACTCAATTTTCAATGGTTGATGATCCTTGAGGGGAGCTTCTACCAACTGATCTGCAATTGCTTGTCCTTTAATGACCTTTCTCTCTACATACTCAATGTCAAAATCACTAAGTATCATGAGCCATTTCGCCAGTCTACCCATGAGGGAAGCTTTGCTAAGTAAGTACTTTTAATGGATCAATCTTAGCAAAGAGTCTTGTAGTGAAAGTGAGCATATAGTGTCACAGCTTTTGTGAAGAAAACACCACTGCTAGGCAAGCATTTTCAATGATGGAGTAATTTGCCTCAAATGAAACCAGTGTTCTGTTGATGTAATAAATGGCTCATTCTTTGTTATTTTGGTCTTCTTGAGCCAATAGGGTACCCAGAGATGTGTCTGTAGCTGAGATATAAAGGATGAGTGGCTTCCCATGAATAGGAAGCATCAAGATTGGTGGATTTGTAAGATATTGTTTGATCTTTTGGAGCCCTTTGTCACATTCTTCATTCCATTCATAAGTCACACCTTTATGTAAAGTCTTAGTGAATGGTTATGACTAGTCTGCTAGTTGTGCAATGAAGTGCCGAATGGATTGTAGTCTACCCCGAAGTCCCCTCATTTGACTGATGTTCTTTGGTGGAGGCATTTTCATGATAGCTTGAACTTTTTCAAGATCTACCTCTATGCCTTTAGCAGATATTATGTAACCCAATAGCTTGCCAAAAGTGACACCAAATGCACACTTTTTTGGATTGAGTCTTAGACTGAATAGTTCCATTCGATCTAGTATAGGACCTAGATCTGCAAGATGTGTCTTCCGTTGCATGCTTTTAGCCAAAGTGTCATCCACATAATCTTCCATTTTTTTGTGCATCATGTCATGAAAGATGGTGGTCACAACCCTTTGATATGTAGCTCCAGCATTTTTAAGTCTAAAGGGCATGACATTCCAACAGAAATTTCCCCAAGCACATGTGAAGGCAGTCTTTTCTTGGTCTTCTGGCATGATCTTTATCTGATTGTAACCAAAGAAGCCATCCATTAGAGAATACATTTTATAGCATGTTGTCATATCAACAATCATATCGATGTTGGGTAATGGAAAGTCATCCTTGGGACAAGCTTTGTTCAAATATCTGAAGTCTGTGCAGACCCTGATAAACTTATCATGTTTTGTAATTGGAACAATATTAGAGATCCACTCTGCATAGTCAATAGCTCTGATGAAACTAGCTTTGAGAATTTTTTCTAATTCTATTTTGACTAAAAGTGCCACATATGGATGCATCTTACGAAGATTTTGTTTGATAGGCTTAACGCCTAGTGCAATAGACAGATGATGCATGATTACATTGGGATCCAATCCAGGTATATAAGAGTAACTCCATGCGAAATTGATTTTCTTGCTTTGAAAGAAACTGGTGAACTCTTCTTTATCTTCTGTAGATAGTGACTATGCTAGATGAATAATCTAAGGTGTATCTTATGTACCCAAGCTCATTGGTTGGGTCGGCTCAATTAGCACTAATGATATTTATTGAAAATGATTGGGAAGTGTATCAAGTATCTCATCCTTGGGTGCCTCAAAGAGGTTTTCACCCTCGGATACGTCTTTTATTTTTACTTTTTTCGGCTCTGACACTGCCACAACATGGTTTTCACCATCAAAGCACCTATTCTTTTTTCTTTTAATTTTATGACTAAGATACTTGATATCAACTTCATCCATGTTGATATTGTCTTCACTAGTGGAGAGCATTACAAGTTTGACATCGTTGAGATAATAGGCAAGAGTGTAGTCATTTTGGAACATAAGGAATTCACTAGCTGGGGAGGGAGAGTTCCAGTTGATAAGATTGGGATGGCAGAGTGAAAGAGTAGTGGCGGGTTCGAGTGCATTCATAGTATAGTCATCGAAAGCATGGACAAGATAGTTGAGACCTAAATAAATCTCATCCAAAGGTGTGTTCGAGTCCCTTTGAGATGTCACAACACAAGTAGAGGGAATGTTAACGTTAGTGGGATCACACTCGGCCGTCCTAACACTAAACCCTTCACCTACTTCGAGAAGGTGTTCATACACATGAACAACATCTATATCTTTATTAAAAGTTGCATCAGACAGAGAATCAAACTCATATTCATGTGAATCAGTGATGCTTGATATGGGAATTCTATCAACACTAGCTTTACCATCTAACTCATTTTCATCTCTTGTAGTATTAATGGTTTGCTAAAGTTGATCTTGTTCAAACCGCTCTTGGAAAGATGACGGTATGTACTGTTCACCCTGAAAACTAGGATTGTCAATTTGCATTTCTCTTCATTGGTCATATGTGAGTAGATGCACTGAAGCGGTGTCATTGAAATCACTATCAGTCTCTACCAGATGGACAGTATAATAGGATCATCTAGCTATGCCAAGAGTGCAGCAAAATATGGAGGGATAGGATAGGGAAATATATCCTCATCAGAGTTGTTCTCTGATTTATCAGTTGAGGTAGTGTCTTCGGGTTCTGGCTAGCATTCTGGTTCTAGTATAAATTTGTTAATCCCTAGATGAAACGGGATCTTTTTGAAGTGAAGACATGTGGTGTCTTTGGTCCTACAGCCTATGGCTTCAATTGGTTCAAGTAAACCATTATCTTTCACCCCTATAGGGCCACTTCCTTTGTAACCAAAGCGCTTCATGATTTTGAAGGCTTCACTATATGGTTCTTTGTCTAAGTCATGAGCAGGAGTGATTTTTTTAGATGTATCCTTCCCTATGTAAATCCAAGCTGTAATAGCTCTTTCCTCATCGTCATCTTCTAGTGGTGTTGTGGCCCGTACAAAGGTACCATCATAGACTATTTAAGGAGAACTGGCAGAGGGTTTATTGCTCTCAAAGAGTCTCCCGTAGGAACATGGAGATGGAGGAAAAGTTTTTAATGATAACACAGGTTCAATCTGATACCTGTATGCACCCTAAAATGGTCGCCTAGACTTTGGGCCCCATTTCTTTGATTTATCAATCCTGAATCATTTTTATCAATAATCAATATTTTCAACAATATCAATCTCTTGATTAAATCCTAATTTCGATCATATATTGGATTTTTATCCTATGGGCTAACCATTTATCCTAAGTCTTTATTTGATTAAAAGGAATATTTCCTCCCCTTTTAATTAAATAAAAAAGCCCCACTTTCCTCTTATCCTAAGTTGCCCAAATAAAGCATTATTCCTATTTTATAAAAAGGGAAAAAAGCACTTTTTGTCTCACATGAGGCTCAAAAGTCAACACTTCACTCTCATTGGAGGATACTTGTGCACATGGATTGCTCCTCTTTCAACCTCCACCGCTGATTAAGATCTTTTGCCTCTTAATCTCCATGGTCCATTCCTTTGCATTTCTTATAAAAGGAGAGCTCTCTCCTTCATATAGATATCCTTGTTTTATGCTATTGTTATGCTGCAGGTTTTCTAGGTACATTTGGAGCTTTTTGAAGACATTGAAGACTTGTTGCTTTCATCATTGTGGTTGCATTTCATTTAGTTTGCTTTCATAGTTGCATTCATGGCATCTTAGTATAGATTTCCTTTTATGCAATAGAATAAGCTCACATAGTCTAAATAGGAGGCATTGTAATCCATTGCTATTTCCTTTCATAGATTAGTTGCATTGTACTTTCCTTTCATAGCTTAGATTTGCATTCTCATATAGTTTGCATTGCATTTCATATTAGATTCTTGGAGATATTGGCATTGTTGCCCTTGTCTTCACTTGAATCTCTCATTGTATGGTTGACTAGCAAGGTCACTTTCTTGTAGCTCTAGCTGAGAGCAAAACTCATAGTCCCTTGCAACTCCATGCATAGAGAGCTATGAGCCGCTTTGTGAGGCCTCATTGTTGAGTAACCTTGCATGTAATGGTTCATAGAAGTGCATATTTTAGTGTGTACAATACCCTCCCATGCATGTATCCTTGAGTTTCAAAGTTTGTTCCATTTCTTTGAGTTTGGCATCATAGAATTCAGTAGAATCTCTATTAGTTGGAACAAAATTGATGGCAGATTGTGTGAGTGCATTGCAAGAATAGTTGGTATTGGCAAGTATTGTTACTTCTACACCATGGAATGGGAACTTGATATATTGATGATATGTAGATGGGACTGCCTGAATTTTGTGAATCCATGGTCTTCCCAACAGTATATTATAGGCAAGTGGAATGTCTAGAACTTGACATATAACATCCCTCTCTACAGGTCCAACTTAGATTGGCAACACAACCAGACCCTTGGATTTCTGTTCCTCTTCATCATATACCTTGATAGATATTTTCTTGCGGGCATCTATGTAGTCTTCATCATATCCTAATTGGGTAAGCATCTAAGTAGAGTAAATATTAAGGCCAGGACCACTGTCAATGAGGACGTGGAAGACACACTTTGGGCCTATCATGACTTCAATATGCAAAGGGGCATTGTGTGGATGGCTCAGAGAATGGTCATCTTCTTCAAAAAAGGACAAATAATGTGGTGAGGTTAGGTGACCCACCATGGATTGAAACTGATCAAGATCCAAATCTTTTGGGACATTTGCCTCAGCGAGGGCTTTATCAAGAATCTCCCTATGAGAAAGTGAGATCTTCAGCAGCTCAAAGATAGTGATATGAGCGTTGGTACATTGAAATTGGTCTACAATGCTATAATTAGTAGTGCTAGGTGTGGAGACTGATTTTGAGTTCTTGTTGGCAAGGCCAACAGTAGCTTTATCCATAGTTTTCTTAGGTGTGGATGTAGAAGGGTAGGGACCCTTAAGGGTGATCTTCGTATGAGATCGGGTAATAACGTTTGTGCAATCCTAAGATGATTTTGGTTTGGGAGAGTGAGACACAGGGCCTTGCAAGATAAACAAAGTCTTAGGCTTAGGAGCAACCTTGCTCCCCTTAATAGTGATTCCATCACAATATTCGACCTCAACAAGTTCAACCATATTAATGACATTATTGTTGGTAGTGTATGTGTAGTTGACCTTAGCATTGGTATTCTTGGTCTTGGAAGATTCACCTTTCTCATGAGGAAAAGGATTCTTGAATGCCTGATGATCTGAATTCTTGTTATGGTTATCCACAACAATGTCACTATTGTCAATCAGATCTTGGATCTTATGGCACAGCTGGAGATAAGTAGAAGTTTTATGACCCTTGTTTTGGTGATAATCACAGTATGCATTGTCATTCCACTAAATGCATCATAGTTGTGGATCAGAGAGATGCTTTTCTAAAGGAGAGAGTATTTGGTTTTGCACGAGAGTCTTATAAACCACATCAAGGGGTTCTCCTAAGGAAGTGAACTCACGCTTAGGTCGAGAGGCCCAAGGTTTATTTCTAGCAAATCTTGAAGGTGGTTGAGTGTCTGTCATAGTCTTTTCAGTAGCTTTGACCACCTGTATACTAGAGGTAAGATTAAAAATAGACTTTAAAGTTTTTGGCATCACATTGTCAACAACTCCGTCATTCACCACATCTCTATTTTTGTTGAAAAACTTACCTTTGTCCTTGTTCAAGGAGGAAGAACCTTGTTTGTTATCCTTTTGCAAAGTCAAATCCCCCTTCTTAACCATGAGTGCCTCTATTCTCACAACTTGTTTAATCATGTATTATCAAAAGTTAAAGAACCTTGCAATTGTACTTGATATCCAAAATTGGGGATGAGATTATCTAAGAAGTCGAGCTTCTCAGACTCAGGTAGTTTTCGAGGATATTTTGTACAAAGTTGTCTCCATCTTTGGAGGAATGTTAAGAAAGGTTCCCCTTGTCACTATTTTAGATTACAAAGATCTTGGTTATTGACCAGATGTTGGATATTGTGCGAATAATGCTGGAGGAATAAATTGGCAATCTCGTCAAAAGTCTTGATACTAGTGGGTAATCGAGAGAACCAATCCATAGCTGACCCATGCAAGCTATGAGGAAAGAGGCGCATAAGATAAGTCTGATCATGTATGAATTCCATGGATAGAGCACCAAACTCTCTCAAGTGATCTTGGGGATCGGTAGTACCCAAGTATTTGTCATATTTAGGGAGTTCTAAACCTTTGGGAGAAGGTGGCATGTGAAGACTCTTATCGAAGGGGAAAGGACAGATGCTTTCCATTGTAAACTATTGTATTGGTTTATCCTTATCCTTCACACATTGATTGATTTGGTCTTGCATGTCTCAAACCATCTTTTGCAACTTAGCAGTCTTTGATTCCTCTTCTTTGGCCACAAGCATCTCTACTTTGAAATCTGGGGGTAACTTGGCCCCTTGGTTAGCCAGTTCTAGAAAATATTTCTCCTTTTCCTCCGCAAGGAGAATTTCCATCATCTTAATGAGACCCTTATTGGTTTTTGCATCATCTATGTCATTTTGGGTTATTTCCTCATCATCATTACCAAGAATCTTAAAAATGCTTGGGGCTTGATTCTGGTCATAGTGATCTTGTTGCTAATTGTTTTGAGATTGATCATGATGTTGGTCATTTCAGGATTGATCATGACGTTGGTCATTTTGAGATTGATTGTGACAAGGTTGATCATGACTCTTGCTATATTGACCCTCTGGGAAATGGAATGGGTCTCCCATCTTGCCAATGTGCAAGTGTGCAAAGTGCACAGACTTAGTATGAGTGTGTGTAGTATTCTAAGAGGTTGTGAAAATAGGATTGAAAGGGTCAATAGGTTCAAAAGGATCAGTAGGTTCGATGTGATCAAAAGGATTGACTGGATCAATAGGACCAATCGGATAAATTCTACAAAGTGACCCTTTGGAGTCTTGTTGGTATTCCCACAATGGGTTAAGATGGTTTGGAAACAATAAGTTGTAATGCTCTTGGAGCACTGGATTTTGATTCAGACTGATGTCTAAACGGAACGAATGGCTGACGCTACGTTGACTAATAGGAGATGAAGATTGAGGCAGGCTCCCTTTCAATACACCTGGTGAGGGGGAACGTGAGGAACCCTCACAATGCTCAGATTGCATGGCAGGTTGGGAACAACCTCTTCCTTGAATATGAGATCTACCTCTACCTCATCCAATACCACGAATGGGGAATGTGTTGCCACTTCTAGTCGTAACAGGCATAGATAAAGATTAAGTGACTAGAGGGAACTTAGGACTATGCTCACAACTTTATCTCTGGGATAGCGAAAAAGAGATAAAAGGTAAATGCACCATGCATGAGTCATCGAGAGTGTGGCTAGAACAGTTGAGATGTGACTATCATGTCACAAGGTACAAAAGCATAGTAGGATAGGATAGACAACAAGGAGACAATGTGAATTTAAGCAGTAATTGTTTAGTTCACGGTCCTAGACACTCAGTTTCAAATAGCGGATGATAGGAGAACAGGAAAATAGACCTCAGACAAAAATTAGATCACGCAAAGTTGACCAGTCAATGGGAAATAGCTTGTTGTTTTGGAAATTAGGGTATAGTCTCGTGTGAAGAAATGAAATCTCGTGCAAGAAAAGGATAAACTGTGTGAGAAAATGAAGTCTCACGTGAGGAAATGCATAGGTTCTATTGGTGTCTGAAAACTCTTATGCACAAATGGCTGCCAATATGCCTTGAGACTGATGTTAGGACTGGTTAAATCCAAATGTGAAAGCTCTGCAAGGCAACTGGACCAACTATAGGGTCTTAATATGCCCTCTTCTACTTCTGGCTCTGCAAAACCAAGGCGGGTGCACCTAATCTAGACAAAATTCAAACACACGACACACCCTATACTTTTGGATTCATAAAGCAGATCATAGTAAAGGATTGCTAAATGCTAACCAGGCATTCATTGAATCAACTCTACTATGCAAGATAAAATAGTCTTGTGAAAGGTATTTCTGGTGATGGTATTGATATAAAGACATGCAGGAAATAGCCAAAAACCCATCAAACATTGGACTCCACTGAATATACTAACCCTTGATCAGTGTCATTATCCATTGGGTAGACCTCACATACAAACAATGAGAACATGAACCAACTGTTGTCAAAGACTCACAGCCATAAATGTAAATATTCCAGCCCATCCACTACTTATAAGATCCTTTTGTAGACATCCAAGACTGAATCTATGTCCCCTCTAAAGTATATTTCACCTGATCCTAGACCAAGAACTAAAGACAAGAACATATGCAAAGGGAAAACTATGCAATAGATCAGAAAATCCAAGATTCACAGGAATGACACCAAGGAGAGACTTGGAAGCATGAAAAACTTACATTAAGTATAATGAGTCATGTACATGATCATAGTAAGACAGAGATCAAACCACTTCAATAACCTACAAAAGACTTCCAGGAATTCTATTTAGCTTACATGCAATGTGACAGAGCCTTCTATTTCCCACTGGAACCAAACAAAAAATGGAACCCTGAACAAGTCAACATTTTGACACTTTATACCACTAGCTGCCATGGGAATCCAAAATGGGTTGCAACAAGCTATAGATAGCTAGGGCATAGCCTTCACCAACCAGGTCAAGAAACATCTAGAAAACCATAAATTCTGGGTACCACCAATCACTGCAAATCCAAATTTAAAAATAAATGGTCACCATGCATTTGCGGGCCTGTGTTTTTTAACCATTTGCCCTCAGTCACGCAATTGCGCAGTCACAACTCTCACCACTACAGGAATCTGGGCTCCAACTTACTTGGTCACATGATCACATAGCCCAGAAATGGGCTATGCAAACATGTGACACCATTTCCCCTTGCCTTCTGCATAACTGCTGACGCCAGACTGCTGCCACAAAAGGGCATGTTGCATGTTCGCAAGCTGGAAAACCGGCTCATGTGAACATGCAACAACCTGCTAACATGCACCTTGCCGGCTGTTAAATCACCACCAAGATACCCCCTACCTGGGCCTGTGTTCAAACCTTAACATCCCACCAACACGGACCAATCGGAGATCACCATGACCTCACCTGCCAACGGGACCACCAAACAACTACAGACGGTCCCTAGCACACATGGCACCCTATCGCATGATCGCATAGCCCAGAAATGGGCTATGCGAGCATGTGACAACCCGCCAACCTCAGCCACCGTAACCACCACCGCAACTACCACTACAAGGGGTTTGTCACATGATCGTAAGCCGTGGAAATGGCCCTTGCGATCATGTGACAAGGCCATGGGACCGCCACATCACCCACTTCTCTGCATCTCCTGGGCCCACCGATGAAATGCCACCACACTGCCATGGACATGTGTCAACCGATCGCATGATCGCATAGCCAAAAACTAGGCTATGCAATCATGCGACAGCCATCCCAAAGCCACCACATCACCACCTCTAGGACCACGGAATAGCAACCACCAACTACGAAGAGCCAGGACCCATGCGGACAGATGGCAACTGGTCACATGATTGCATGTCAGAAAAGTCTGACATGCAGCCATGCGACAGCCAATAAGGACATGCCATCTATCACCCCTCTAACACCGGGCCCACTTCACCGAAGAGATGCTTGGAACAAACAAAATCAACGGTAGGTGCATGATCGCATGGGGAAAGAATATTCCATGCAATCACATGCTGACCGTTGATCTCCTCCCTCTGCCGCTTTGAAGAAACTGGCCCCACATCGTCACACTTGCGCAGTTAAGACAAATGAACAAGGAGAACCTACAGAAAAGAAGACATGCAAAGTCGAAAACACATAGGGTTTTCAGTGAAAGATTGAAAAAACATAGAATTTTCAACATGACACAAAGGTAAACTAGGAAGCTGAAAACATCGAGGGTTTTTATGTAGGCCAAAAAGGTCAAAAACATCATTGATTTTTGAAAACACTATGGGTTTTCGACACTGTGGCAGATTTCAACAATTTCCTGCAGACCTTGAAATTCGAATAACTTTTTGGATTTTATGATTCAGCACGTGCAAATTTGACCAAAGCTTGGTGACAACACAAGGAACACAGGGCAAGACACAAACCATGAAACATTTGAAGGGAGGAGGCCATTTTCAAAGGATTTTGCTATGATAGAAAAATGGCCTAACAGTGGCTCTAGTTGGGGATGCATGCCTCTTGCAGGCATGGCAAGAATTCAGAATCACTGGGAGAGCAGACCAACCACTGGACAAAAATAGGGAACTCAAAAAATGTAGGGAACAGGAAAGAAAAAGCACACAATAGGAAAGGGAGAGATATTTATAGAGTGTACTTTTTTTACAAAAACCTACAGCAACAA
This sequence comes from Chamaecyparis obtusa, assembly GCA_027943335.1. Taxonomy (NCBI): domain Eukaryota; kingdom Viridiplantae; phylum Streptophyta; class Pinopsida; order Cupressales; family Cupressaceae; genus Chamaecyparis; species Chamaecyparis obtusa. The sequence goes on along the minus strand of BSBK01002152.1, from coordinate 7,075,580 downwards.
ACATGAGTTAATTCCTGGCTCTGTCAAAAGTCTGATTTTCATTTCTTCCTTCATGAGGCACACTAGAAATTTTGTTTTCAATTGTCTCCATAGGCTTGTCAACATGTTCAACTAGCATATCAGGAAGAATAAAGTAGCTTTCTTCACAGTGCATGTAAAATTTTTTGGCACTCTGTCCATCTTGCTCACTCTGAAGAAACAAATTAGTATACCCATGAACAACATCATCAGATAAGAGCCTATTCTTCTCCACTGATTCATGTATGCCACAAATTGGAAACACAAAGAACTCATACTCTGCCTGCTGAAAGACCTCATCTAGACCCTATCTTTGCATTTCCCCAGGTGCAACCGGCTGGACCTCAAATGAATAGTCAGATTGATACCCATAGCTAGAAAATGGGCATCCTGATTCAACTGGATCTGAGACCTCCACATGTTCTTCAAAAAGAGGATTGATTATTCCATGCAATGCACCATGCTGAACATCATGACATAAAATGGGCTAATAATCAAATTCTTCATCATATAAAGCATTAGAAAACACTTTAAAATCAGCACCCATCTCAACCTCATGGAAACTCACAGCACATGAAGAAAAATCAGAACCATATGAAAACTCACTGATATCACATTCAAACACCACTTCCTTGTCTTCATACTCCTCACTGAAGGAGTGTTCACTTCCACCATTACTCTCTTCCTCCCATGCCTCATCTGATTCACATGAGGACACATCAGCATCACTACCTTCATCATCCTCACCTGAATAGCCACTAAAATCATATTTAGACATTTCTGAATAAATGGAGGATCCTGCACACCTTGACCCTGATTCCTGCTCACTGCCATAATCTGAATACTCCTCTGACAAAACTTCATCAGAAGAAGTACCCTCAGCACTAGAGATGGATTGCTCTAGAATACAACATTCATTCCCCTTTTGCTGACGGTCTCTTTGCAACCTTTTCCATTCATCATTATCAGCAAACTCCTCTAAAAACAACCACTTAAACTCAGTCAAAGAAGAAATGCATCCTGAGGGCAAATTTAGATACCAATTAGATGCAACTCCCTTAAGGGATCTCCCAAAAAACATCATGCTAACATCCTCATCCAAAATCCAATATTCTATAATGAATCTATAGAATGCTAAGACATGTCTGACTGTTGAATCAAACTTACAATCAAAGGCAGGAATCAAATGCAAAAGCTCACTAGGAAAAGAGTGAGGGAACCCTGGAAGAACATAGTTCAAAGGCCTATCCAACCTGAGAAAACCCAGCCACCTAGACTGACTTTTCCCCTAATTTTTCATTTCATTTAATGCAAGATAAGATCCACTCATCTTAACTCGGTCTTCCCTTTATATTTGCACTAAATACTTGATAGGGAAATATTGTAATCATAAATACCTAGAAGTTTTCCAGTAGAAAACTTTGTTGACTGGAAGGCAGGGTAGATTTTGAGCTCACCATGGAAATCCATCAGACTTTGCAATGTAGAGTTGCTCCCAACCAATACAAAAATCCAAGTAACTCACTGTTTATCAGAAGGAACACTGATCAAATAGAGACAAATCAGAGCCACCACTCACAACTAGGTGAAGAAATTTTAGCAAATGCTTTTTTTTTGTATTTGACTCTTTCCAATGGCCTCCCCAGCAGAGTCGCCATCTTGTTCGTGTCCAAAAACTCTTATGCACAAATGGCTGCCAATATGCCTTGAGACTGATGTTAGGACTGGTTAAATCCAAATGTGAAAGCTCTGCAAGGCAACTGGACCAACTATAGGGTCTTAATATGCCCTCTTCTGCTTCTGGCTCTGCAAAACCAAGGTGGGTGCACCTAATCCAGACAAAATTCAAACACACTACACACCCTATACTTCTGGATTCATAAAGCAGATCATAGTAAAGGATTGCTAAATTCTAACCAGACATTCATTGAATCAACTCTACTATGCAAGATAAAATGATCTTGTGAAGGGTATTACTGGTGATGGTATTGATATAAAGAGATGCAGGAAATAGCCAAAAACTCATCAAACATTGGACTCCACTGAATATACTAACCCTTGATCAGTGTCATTATCCATTGGGCAGACCTCACATACAAACAATGAGAACATGAACCAACTGTTGTCAAAGACTCACAGCCATAAATATATACATTCCAGCCCATCCACTACTTATAAGATCCTTCTGTAGACATCTAAGACTGAATCTATGTCCCCTCTAAAGTATATTTCACCTGATCCTAGACCAAGAACTAAAGACAAGAACATATGCAAAGGGAAAACTATGCAATGGATCAGAAAATCCAAGAATCACAAGAATGACACCAAGGAGAGACTTGGAAGCATGAAAAACTTACATTAAGTATAATGAGTCATGTACATGATCAAAGTAAGACAGAGATCAAACCACTTCAATAACCTGCAAAAGACTTCCAAGAATTCTATTTAGCTTACATGCAATGTGGCAGAGCCTTCTATTTCCCACTAGAACCAAACAAAAAATGGAACCATGAACAAGTCAAAATTTTGACACTTTATACCACTAGCTGCCATGGGAACCCAAAACGGGTTGCAACAAGCTACAGACAGCTAGGGCATAGCCTTCACCAACCAAGTCAAGAAACAGCCAGAAAATCATAAATTTTGGGTACCTCCTATCGCTGCAAATCCAAATTTAAAAATAAATGGTCACCATGCATTTGCGGGCCTGTGCTTTTTAACCATTTGCCCTCAGTCGCACAATTGTACAATCACAACTCTCACCGCCATAGGAATCTGGGCTCCAACTTACTTGGTCACATGATCGCATAGCCTGGAAATGGGCCATGCGAACATGTGACACCATTTCCCCTTTCCTTCTACATAACTATCAACGCCAGACCGCTGCCACAAAAGGGCATGTCGCATGTTCGCAAGCTGGAAAACTGGCTCACACGAACATGCAACAACCTGCTAACATGCACCCTATCGGCTGTTAAATCACCGCCGAGATACCCCCACCTGGGCCCATGTTCAAACCTTAACATCTTGCCAGCACGGACCAACTGGAGATCGCCATGACCTCCCCTACCAATGGGACCACCAAACAACTGCAGACGGGCCCCAGCACACATGGCACCCTGTCGCATGATTGCATAGCTTGAAAATGGGCTATGCGAACATGCGACAACCCACCAACCTCAGCCACCGTAACCGCCACCGCAACCATCACCACAACCACCACCGCAAGGGGTTGTCGCATGATCGCAAGCTGTGGAAATGGCCCTTGCGATCATGTGACAAGGCCATGGGACCACCACATCACCCACTTCTCTACATCTCCCGGGCCCACTGATGAAATTCCACCACACTACCATGGACACGTGTCAACCGGTTGCATGATCACATAGCCAAAAACTGGGCTATGCGATCATGTGACAGCCAGTCCAAAGCTGCCACATCACCACCTCCGGGACCACGAAATAGAAACCACCAACTGTGAAGAGCCGGGACCCATGCGGACAGATGGCAAGTGGTCGCATGATCACATGTTAGAAAAGTCTGACATGTGGCCATGCGATAGCCAATAAGGACATGCCATCTGTCACCCCTCTAACACCGGGCCCACTTCACTGAAGAGACACTTGGAACAAACAAAATCAATGGTAGGTGCATGATTACATGGGGAAAGAATATTCCATGTGATCACACACCGATCGTTGATCTCCTCCCTCTACCACTTTGAAGAAATTGGCCCCACATCATCGCACTTGCGCAGTTAAGATAGATGAACAAGGAGAACCGGCAGAAAAGAAGACATGCAAGGTCGAAAACACATAGGGTTTTCGGTGAAAGATCAAAAACACATAGAATTTTGAACATGACACAAACGTAAACCAGGAAGGTGAAAACATCGAGGGTTTTTATGAAGGCCAAAAAGGTCGAAAACATCATATATTTTTGAAAACATTGTGGGTTTTCGACACTGTGGCAGATTTCAACAATTTCCTGCAGACCTTGAAATTTGAATAACTTTTTGGATTTTATGATTCAGCACGTGCAAATTTGACCAGAGCTTGGTGACAACACAAGGAACACAAGGTAGGACACAAACCATGAAACATTTGTAGGGAGGAGGCCATTTTCAAAGGTTTTTTCTATGATATAAAAATGGCCTAACAGGTTCCTAAAATCTTGTGCGGGAAAAGACCATGGTTCGACAGATCAACATAGTTTTTGAGACAAAAATCAAATTTAGAGACACAATGTGAACTGTTCTCTGACAGAATTTTGAGTTTTCAGATAGTTTTAGGACAGTTTGAATGTTGTGAGCAATTGTTTACAATCATAGAATTTCTGACCAAGCAATAATTTCTGACCAAGCAATAGTGACACAATCACTAGTCGCAAACAGTTCTACCAAGGATAAAGCAACTTGGCAGAATCATGGGATTCTTTGACAAGTTTAATCATGATGGACAATTTAAGACTCAAAACAAACACTCAGTTATCCCTACAAAGAAAATGGTAAAGAAGACAAAATTCATGCCTCACAACTTATGTGCATGCATTCACCTCACACAGCCATGTCATCCCCTAGAAGGCACCCATACTTTTAGTGTTTCCAAGGACTCAATAATATATGCTCAAAGGTTACCCTTGAAGCAGGGGCCAGTGTCATATATGACCTTCAAACATTCAGGTGCATGCCTATGGTGAGAATCTAGGGGAGAGATTCTTCCCCCTCCCTGCACAAAGATTATGTCTCCTTTCAGAGGCAATCCAAGTAGTGATGAAGGGATCTGATACCACTGATGAAGGGACACACCATCCTTACCAACTCATAACCAAAGACATAACAACATGGAGACAAAAAGAAGACAAAATGCTTTATAAAGCATACATTAATACTTGAAAATCATTACAACTTGAGAGATCTTACAACATGAGAGCTTCCTCCAAATATGAGATCTACAACATGAGAGATCTTACATCCTCCAAGCTTACAATCCAAGAGCTTACCACTTGAAAACTTTCAATGAGAGAGCTTCAACTCCAAGAGCTTCTACAACTTGAGCGCTTGCTTATGAATGCTCTAATGCCTTCTTTATATAGGCATTTACCACCCAAGATATTACAACACAACCAATGTGGGATAAAAGATAGATACAACTACCTTGATACAAATATTAAATACCCATCCAATTAATATTTAGCACCACCATGTGGGCCAATTACAAAATTACATTACCTTTGTGGGCCAATAAGAAAATAGAAAGGTGTAACTACCTAGCTACAAATATTAAATGCAAGAACTTTCTACAAATTTCTAAAATGCCACCTACACATCTCGATAAATGAAATGATTTTTTTTCTTTTATTTTATTTTCCACCTATGCACCTTGGTAAACAAAATAACTTTGTTTTTTCTTCTTCTCTCTTTTTTTTCTCCTTTTTTCTCTTTTTTTTCATCACTTTCTCTCTCCTCCATTTTTTTAATCATGCCCCCTTTTATTTTGTGATGCAAGATGCTCCTACATCAGACATCCAAGGTAGGAAAATATTTTTGAATATGAATTCACAAAATGAAGTAGCCACTATTGATATTTTGTTTCTTCTCTTCCAACGCCTTGCTGGAACAAGTATCCACTACCGATATATTTCTTTTTTCCTTCTTTTCCAACACCTAGTTGTAACAAGTATATGCTACTGATAATACTCCTCTGCAATCAACTTCATCCATCTGTAACTCTCATTGTCCTCCAATCTTCTAGGATCTAATGCATCTGTAATAAAATCTATAATACCATACAAATCTTCTTTTTCATACCAAACATCACCTGCAAGGTCCTCACATAAACCATCATCATTATTTTCCAAATCCATCTCAAAGTTAGCATTCTATGATTCATAAAAATTTACCTCTTTCACATCTTCATCTTTGTTTTCTTCTTTTGTGACTTCAACAAGGCATGTAACAAATTCTTTCCTTTGACCTCCAACCAAGGTATTCCACTTTTCCTCAACTGCTACAATCTTCATTAATAAATCATCTTCTTCAATTGTAGGTTCATGAATCTTTTCATCTTCACGTTCTCCATCTTCTTTTGTACCACTTGCATGATACTCAGACACTTTATCTTATTTCTTTCCTTCATCCTAAGAATTGACATCATCTCTTTTCTGATGAATCACTCCTCTTTTTTTAGCTTAGCTTCTAATTCAACCACTTGCTTCTTCAAATCTAGTATCTCAACTCTTGTCTCTTCTTGATATCTCTCTTTAGTTTTCTCAAGTCTAGGAATTCTAAGAATCTATCCAATTACAAAATTCATCTTCTTCTTTCTCTTCTCCATACTCACATCCACTTAAGGAAAAACTTCATCCAACACAAGGTCCTGGTGCAAACTGCCTCATACTTGGCGATCTATCTACACACTCAGGAACTCCCGCTCTGATACCACTGATGAAAGGCTTTGATACCACTGATGAAGAGCCACACCACCCTTACCAACTCATAACCAAAGACATAACAACATGGAGACAAAAAGAAGATAAAATACTTTACAAAGCATACATTAATACTTGAAAATCATTACAACTTGAGAGATCTTACAACATGGGAGCTTACTCCAAATATGAGATTTACAACATGAGAGATCTTACATCCTCCAAGCTTACAATCCAAGAGCTTACCACTTGAGAACTTGCAATGAGATAGCTTCAACTCCAAGAGCTTCTACAACTTGAGTGCTTGCTTATGAATGCTCCAATGCCCTCTTTATATATATAGGCATTTATCACCTAAGATATTACAACACAACCAATGTGGGAAAAATTTAGATACAACTACCTTGATACAAATATTAAATACCCACCCAATCAATATTTAGCACCACCATGTGGGCCAATTACAAAATAGAAAGGTGTAACTACCTAGCTACAAATATTAAATGCAAGAGCTTTCTACAAATTTCTAAAATGCCACCTACACATCTCGATAAATGAAATAATTTTTTTTTCTTTTATTTTATTTCCCACCTATGCACCTTGGTAAACGAAATAATTTTTTTTTTCTTCTCTCTTTTTATTCACTTATTTTTTTCTTCTCTTTTTTTCATCACTTTCTCCCTCCTCCATTTTTTTATCATGCCCATTTTTTATTTTGTGATGCAAGATGCTCCTGCATCAGGTAGGCAACTAACTAAGAGAGTTTCTAGTGGGCTTCTGTTCACACTAACTTTCAGTGCCCCTGATACAGGGTTGGGGCCTCACAGCTACACCGACACTTGAAAGTCATACACCCCTGCAAGTAGGGCTAGGAGCAGTGCTGCTTAGTACAACAGATAGAGCTTTCTCAAGATGATAGTCGAAATCAAGAGAAAAAGTTAACATGGCTTTGGAATCTTTAGACTCAACAAAGATTTCTTTATTATAGTGAGGTGGAATCATCGGCAATAGGTGTGTACTCACTTGGGTCATTCGCGGAGGTTCAACTTCTGACAGGCCCTCTAAAGGTGACACAGCCTTTGGCTTGGATTCAAAGGTCATATTTTTTGATTATCTCAAAAAGAGAAGAGCATACTTCTCTACCTTTTCACCTTACCCAAACACACGACATATTTATCACCGAGCTAACTCCTCTTCAACCAATACACAATCTTTTGGGTTTCTGGTCCTCTCAAAGAGAGAAGAGCATAATCCCCTAACAAATGGACATGCTAAAGATTCATTACATTTCCTTGCTTCCCCAGGTATCTATCATGATAGAAAAATCTAGGTCTCGAATTCATCCATGGGCATAACTTCCATGTAATGAAGAGCCTATTACCCTATCCTTCTATCAAGACCCTTAACAAATGTTAACAAGGCCCTAATTATACTATGTGAATAAAGCGATAAATAGATAAAATGTTTTGAAATGTCTTTGACAACCATCCTACAAGAAAACCATTAGCAAGTTATATCTTCAACAAACATCCTGCAGCCCACTGTTATGCTGTAAAAAAAAAAAGAGATAAAAAAATAGCAGCATGTAATAAATATCAGGAAACAGTGTAGGAAATTTGCAAAAACTAAATTTGTTTCAAAAATTAATGGCAAGTCTCATGTGAGGAAGTACAACACTTCGTGTGAGAAAGTACTATTTTAGTCGTATAGATTGTACGGACAGAGCTTTAAATTCTTGTCAAAAAAATTTTGAGAATGAAGCCAGAAATGATTTTTCTACCCCACAGTGGGTGCCAAAATGTTTATGTCTGAATATGGACCTCGAATTCAACCATAGACCTCAACATGGTCATTGCTCAATGATCGTATATGAAGATGAACATGAATTATCCACTTCGCACACTCAATTAAATCAACTTATCACCTCCTATTTAGATGGGGTTCTAAATTTACTCTCATAATTGAGAGCCCAACAACCATAGACCAAGCTAAAATGGAGGATTTAAATGCTAAGAAAATTATTGAATTGAAATGAATTAATCTAATAATGAGAGTACAATTGTAATCTAAGAATGAAAATGAAAATTAATCTAAGAATGAGAATGCAATTGTAATCTAAGAAGCTTGAGATGCCATAAGAATTAAGCTAATAACATAATAAGCAAACTAGTTTAAGAGCATATGCAAGAAATTTAAACTACTCTAATTATGCAATATGAAAGCTTGAGAAAATGACAAAATGAGACAACAATTTGCTATAGTTTAGATACTCTAAATTTTCCTCCTCAAATGAGGAATGAGAGGTTCATAATATAGAAGACCCTGGCTAGAGAGTGAAGAGTTTCTTGGAAAGAAACGGTCAACTCTTCATCTCCTTGGTGGAAGGTGAAACAATTTGGAGGAATTATTTAATTAAGTAAATGAATTATTTCCACATGGGTGGCTTTTCAAATTATTTGAATTATTAAATCCAAATGAGAGTAATCCATTTAAATAACCAAATAATATTTATTTCCTTTGATGTGTATTAGCTAAGGGGGTGAAATTAATTTAATTAAAGCACTAGGACTTTAGAATTAAATTAATTAATCATAGGGATTATTTAGCCAATAAATATCGATATTTAGGAATTAAATATAGTATTTGATTAATGCAAATTTAAAGTTTTTTTGCATTTGACACCAAGTCAAATAAAGTCAATTAGGAGACAGAATTGCCTAGTACAATAGGACTTCAATGATGTAGAAATTTGAAGGAATGCACCAAAATTGATTAAGATTGCAAGGTGCCAATTTTGGTGTATTACAAGAGTCAATTTCAATCCCTTAGGAAAGATGAGCATTGTCAATTAATTGTTCCCTTTTGGATGGTCTTATTAGATATGATTATGATAAGAAATGATTTAAGAACTAGACAAAAATCTAGAAAATTGAGAATATTTAGCATAAGGAGATTTAGAAATAGATCATAAAGTAAACAAAAGAATATAGATTTTGAAATGAGATATATAAAATGTTAGACTATTGTGCTAGGAACCATAGATATGGAGATGCTTTAAAGTTAGCTAAAAATTTGGATTTTGGATCATGATATTGTATCAACCAGTCCCTCTTGAATTCAGCCAAAAAGTGTCATACATCTACGATAATTGACATAGTTCATGAGTTTTCTTCAAAATTTGGAACGATGTGGCTTGGTCTACTCTTTGAAATTCCACAATTTTCAAAAGTCAAATATGTAAATTTCTGTTAAAATAATAACAAAATATAGAGAGAGAGAGATAGGAAATTGTTTAATCAATGAGCTTAGGAATAAGGAGATTTACCATGAATAATCACAACTCTAGGAGCATTCACCAAAGAAAGAAGCAGCAAGGAGACAATATTTTGAAGGGGGAAAAGCATAAAAAACCCCCCATGATATAATGAAAGTGGAAAAAATGTCTAAGAATGAGAGAGAGAGAGTGTGTGTGTGTGTGAGAGAGAGAGAGAGAGAGCTTAGCTCATACAATTTTTAAGAAGAAGAAGAATCTCATATGATGAGAGAAGGAGAGCCATCTCTTAATAGAGATGTGAGAAAGGAGTTACATTGTAACTCCTATTTCTGTGTATGCCACATTTCACTAGTGTGTGAGAAAAGTGTAAGATTCCTCATAAGGAGGAATATCTATTTTCCTTAATAAAGGAAATTAGAAATATGACATGTCCTCCCACTTGGACTAGAGGATGAATACAATAGGATACCTTGGTTTATCCTTTAAATACATAATTTACTAAGGAAAGATTAAATTCTAACACCCCCCTTTAATCTTTACTTGGGGTAATTACATCAAGGGGTATCAAACCCAAATTGTTACAATGAAATTCAAATTTCTCTCTAGAAAGAGGTTTTGTCAAAATATCTACAACTTGATCTTCACCTTTGTAATGGAAGAGGGAAACTTTCTTTTCTACAATGTGCTCTCTAATGAAGTGGTGGTCGAGAGAAATGTGCTTTGACTTTGCATGGTAAACTGGATTATTTTCCAAGGCTATTGCACTTTGATTGTCACAATACAATGGTGTAGGTTCTTGTTGAGGTACACCCAAATCTTCAAGTATTCTTCTAAGCCATAGAGCTTCTTTAGAGGCATGACTATAACTTTTATATTTAGCTTCAGTAGAACATAGAGACACAAATTTTTCTTTTTTACTTTTCCAAGATATAGAACCTGAACCAAGAGAAAAAAAAATACCCAAAAGTAGATTTCCCATCATTGGGGTCTCCACCTAGATCTGAATCAGTAAAGCCTTTTAAAGAAAAATCAGAATTGGCATCATAAAATAATCCTAAGTTAATAGTACCTTTACTATAACGTAATATTCTTTTAGCAATTTTGAAGTGAGTTTGTTGAGGTTTGGACATGAATCTTGAAACTAAACCAACACTAAAAGATAAATCAGGTCTAGTGAGGGTTAGATAAATTAAACTACCTACAAGTTCTCTATAAGGAGCAGCATCTATGAAAGGAGATTCCATATCTATCATTAACTTAGTTCCTAAATCACATGGAATTGAAATAGGATTAGCATCATTCATATGAAATCTATCTAGGAGATCTTTAGCATATTTACTTTGAAAGATAAAAATACTCTTAGGGGTTTTCCAAATTTGCATTCCTAAGAAATAATGTAAAAAACCTAAATTTGTCATTTGAAATTTTTAGTTGAGTTGGAACTTAATATCATAAATTAACTAGTCAGAACTAGAAGTAAGAATAAAATCATCAACATATAGAATGATAATAATAATGTCATCTTCTCTATGCTTGATATACAAGTTAGGATCATTTTGACTTCTTTCAAAACCTTGAGAAATAAAGAAAGCATTAATTTTAGAATACCATTCTCTAGGAGATTATTTTAAACCATAAATAGACTTCTTGAGTTTACATACTAAATGTTCATTACCTAGTTGAATAAAACCATGAGATTGAGACATGTATATTTCTTCATGCAAATCACCATTCAAAAAAGCACTTTTAACATCCATTTGGTGAATAGGCCAATTCATTTTTGTAGCTAAAGCAGGAACAACTTTAATGGTAGGCATTTTAGCAACAGGAGAAAAGGTTTCATTATAGTCTATTCCTTCAATTTGAGAGAAACCTCTTGCTACTAGTCTAGCTTTAAATTTACTAATTTCATTATTGGAATTTAACTTAGTTTTATATAACCATTTGCAGGAAACTAGATTTTTACCATGAGGTAAAGGAACAAGGTCCCAAGTGTTATTAGAAATCAAAGAGTCATATTCTTCTTGCATAGCAATTTTCCAATGAGGTTGATTTTTAGCTTGACAAAAATTTTGAGAATCATTAGAATTAGATAGAGAAGTCATAAGAGCATAATTGCAGTAGTTTATCCTTCTAGGTTTAAGTCCACCCATTCTAGCAATGTAATCATCACCTTCATTAAGTGAATCTTTAAACCATTTAGGATTTCTCCTAGAATTAACAGAAATATTACAAGGAGGAGTAAACAGATGATTAACATCATCATCATCATCGCTGCTACTACTAGAAGGAACAAATTTATTAGAAGGAGTATCATTACTATCTTTATGTTCATCATTATCCTATTTATTAGTATTATCCTTAGTGTTAGGAGCAGAAGCAAAAGGAACAGAAACATTAGGAGCAAAAATTTGAGGAATAGGGTTGAGAGATGGAGGTTGGTCCTCCACAAGAACTATGTTGCTGTGACTAAAATCATAATCTAAAATTTGAGAACAGTCATGGACACCATTTTCAGCAATGCAAACATCTCTTGCTATGTGAACTTTATTAGTAAGAGGATCATAAACTCTATAACCTTTAGTGTTCTCAGAATAGCCAACAAATATATGAGGTGAGGATTTAGGATTTAACTTTTTTCTTTTCTGTTTAGGTGTGTGAACATAAGCAATGGAGCCCAAAATCCGTAAATGAGACAAACTGGGTTTTCTTCCTGATGAAACTTCTTCAGGAGTTTTATTTGGTAGGGCCTTAGTAAGAGTTCTATTAAAAATATAGGTGGCACATGCCATGGCTTCAGCCCAAAATTTATAATCTATATTTCTAGCATGTAAAAAACATCTAGCCATTTCTACTATTGTTCTATGCTTCCGTTCTGCCACACCATTCTATTCTGGTGGATAAGGAATGGTAAGCTCGTGTTTGATACCAAAAGATCTTAAATGAGAATGGAAAGCATGATTAACATATTTAGTACCATTATCAGTCCTAAGAATTTGAATTTTACAACCACTTTGTCTTTCTACAAAAACATGAAATTCGGCAAAAATATCAATGACTTGATCTTTACTATGTAGGAAATAAATCCAAGTTCTGCGAGAATAATCATCAACAAAAGTTAAAGCATATTTAGAGCCTGAAATAGAAGTATTTTCCATAGGACCTAAAAGATCACTATGAATCAGAACTAACTTATTATTAGCTCTCCAAGATGATTTATGGGGAAAATATTCTCTATGCATTTTACCACTCATACATCCATTGCAATCAAACTTAGAAGGAGTAAACTTAGGTAGCCCATCTATCATATTTTCTTTTTGCATTAATGAGATATAATCAGAATTTAAATGTCCTAGCCTTTCATGCCAAATGTGAAAATCAACAGTAGTGAGTAATGAATATCTAGGAGAAACAAATTGATAAAATTTAAAGAGATTATCATCATCTAATTTAGCATCAGCAACTATCTGATCAGTATTGGGATCAATGATATGGCAATTATTTTTATGAAACTCAACCTTATAATCTTGACATAATTGAGGAATTAGCTTTCAAATCAGGAACATAAAGCACATCATGTAATTTACCATTTGGAATAGAAATATTACCAGTTCCTTCAAATTGACAGCAATGATTATCAGTAAAGAAACAAGAATATTCATAGAATCAGGTCATAAAGAATCAAAGACTTCCTTATGAGATGTAACATGTTGAGATGCACCACTATCAATAATCCATTCAAGTGGTTTAGAAGCATTAAAACAGACAGTAGAAGAAGAACGAGATTGATTCCCATTAGGTTTTCCACTTAGTAGTTTCGAGAATTATGTTGATCATCCTTTTGTTTCTTAAAATAGTTATGTATTAAGTGACCATTTTTATCACAATAGGTACAATGTGGCCTATTTGACTGATTATTATTATGATAGTTATTTGAAGGCCTAGAATTGTAATGATCATTAAATTATTGGCCTGAGTTATTATTTAAATTATTAGTATTGTTAGATCTTTGATAGTTTTGGTTATTTTGATTAGTGTTAGAAGATCTATACATATGCATGTTCATGAGTTTTAAGTATGCCAAATTGAATTAATTTTGCTTCCTCTTAACGCAACATATTTTGAAAAATAACATAAGTTAGTTGAGATGCTAAAGAAGGAATAGCTAACTAAGAATAAATATTAGTAATAAACTTTTGGAACTATCTAGGCAGACATTTACGAATAATTATATGGATTATCCTTAAATCAGAGAGAGGAATTTGTAAACCAGTTAGTAAAACTTTAATTGAATCAAACTTGAGCAAGAAATCATCAAAAGAGTTGAAGTCGGTATACCTGAGGTCTTCAAGTTGGTCTTGAAGCTGAATTTTTCAAGTTTTGTCTGCACTGTCATGGGTATTTTTTAGGATGTCCCAAGCTTGATGGGCTTCTGTACAAGTAGAAATTAAGACATACAATTCAGGAGTTAAGGAGATCCCTATTAAACCAAGTGCTTCCTCATTTTTAGTCTACCAAGTAGTTTGGTTAGCTTGAGGAGCAGAGGTTGCTGGTTTAGAACTGACATTAGTTGCAATATCTAAAATATGACAGAATCCAAAGATGAAGGTCATGTGTTTTTTCCATGCATGATAATTTGTACTAGTTAACTTTATTTCTGGCATCAAAGTAGTCATGGTTAAATAAGAATATTAAAGAAAAGAACACCTAAACTAGAGATAAATAAATGAAAAAACTCAGATCAAACTATGCACACTTGTATGCAACAGCAGAAAGCTATACAAGCTTACACCAAGGAGGCATGTAAGAAAGAGAAGACAAAAAAATAACTACCAGAGGTGAAACACAAACCAAGGACACTTACGAGTTAATAGATCTCGGTTAAGCTATTATTGATTAACAAATAATGACAAGAATCTCTTGCATGCAAGGAGGAGACAAAGAAGAGAAACACTATAGAAGCCCGATTAAACTCTAGAGACACTCTATAGAGAATTGCAAACAAACACTAGAAAAAAACTATTGCATGAAGAAAAATTAACTAGATCTATTGCATGCAATAAGAAAAATGAAAAAGATAAAGAGTTTCGAACCTATAAAGAAACATTAGGAACTTGATAAACTAAAAAATAATAATAAAAATGTCAAACCTGCAAGGAAACGTTAGCAAAAATATTAATCAAATAAATATAAGGCTTATTACAAATCTGGAATAAAAAAATGTTTAGGGACTAACTAAAAAACCCTTAGCACTGGCTAAAAAACTAAAAAGACCACAACTAGATAAAAAATAATAATAAAGCCTCCAAATTAAAGTACTTATAAAGCGAAAGCACAGACTAGGGTTAGAAGAGCACTATACTTTGCAAGGCAAAGCCGCTAAGATAAGAACTACAACAAATTAATTAAAAAAACTTTATACAAACCTTCAATCACATACTCATGACTCAAAAGTACCGCGGATCAGGGCTAAACCACTATTGCTAGACTAGTTGTATTAAGATACTTTAAAAACTTGTGAAAGAACTTTTATAAGGTAATATAATCTTAAACTATTTTTTCAAAAAAAAATTCAATTTGATTTTAGTTACTTTCTAATGAAAAAGTTAACAAAAAAGAAAAGTAACCAAAGAAGCTTTAGATTCTTAAAAAAAAACTCTATCTAAAAAAGTGAATAGAATGATCAAGCACTAAATTAACATATATTAGAGGCTAAATCAAGAAAGAAGAAAAAAAAAATTAAAAAGCACTTCACAAATTTAGCCGCCAATCTGGAATTTCAGAGCTCATGAAATAACACAAATTAGCATAGAGATTAATATGATTAAAATGTTAGCGTAATGATTTGATCTGCTGTAATATATGAAAAAGAATTTACTTTCTTCCTTATATGAGAAGAAAAGGAATTTGATTGCTACTAATGCTAAAAAAAACTAAACACCCTTCTTTCACTCAAACGAGCTATGCAAAGTAGATGCGATGAGAAAATAAAACTATGAATTTAGAAATATAAACTTAGCAATGATCTTTAACATATAAACCATTTAGCAGAACTCCATAAAAAGGATGCACATCATCTACGCGGGGGAAATCATCTATTAAAGCGGAAAGCTTGTCATGAAAATTTAGTTGAGTGAATTTCACCTTGCATAAGACTGGCTATAGCAACTGCTTCTTGTGCAAGGCTTGCAACTGCTTACGGGGAAGATTGTGGTAATCCACCTCTAACCAATGAATGCAAATGGCAAATGCCCTCACCGCCCTTTTAAAAGCTGAGGGCAAACCTAAATCTGATACAAATGGGGGTGTGGGTAGAGTGAAGGGCGAGAGGACACAAGTGAAAAATTGGACTTAGGCACCTTTCCTTCTCTAAGGATACAAGAAACTATTAGAAAGAGTCATGGTACATGAGCTGGGTACGATCGAAACAATACAATAATTTCACCAGAAGGTCATCTGTAACAAGATGAATATGCATATAAGGCTTTCAAGGCCACAGGCATTACATCTACTAGAGTTCAAGGTAAGGATTCGGTTTGAGTTGTAACTCAGAAAAAAGATAATGCTAGAGATAACAATAGAAACGTGAGATACCGATATCTAAGGAAAATGCAAGCACTAAAAAATATACTTTTACAGTAGAGATCTGCAAATATAAAGGCTACTCTAAACTAACAAAAAATTTAATTTGATGAACAACAAAGGCAAGAAGCAAAATGCGGGTTAGGGTTCGGAAGGAAACCTTAATACGCTCAAACATGCAAGAGCTATGAACGATGAGAATCAATTAAAAATAGCAACTATAAGAAATTTTTTAGAAAAAAAAATGCATGCATGCAAAAAGCAATGATTAGAAATTAGAAATAAATAATTGCAATTTGAAAAAATATTCTATACATGCATGAACCAAAATTAGAACTAAAAAAAGTAAACTTTTAAACTTTAAATTATAATATTAAAAAACAAAATTTAATATTATAATCAAAATTTAATATGATAATATTAAGATTTTGATAAATTTAAATTTTTATTATTTTTTTTATCAATAATATATCCAAACTTGCACAAAACAAATCAATAATGTATCCAATAGATAAATCGAGTTTGGCGGTAAACCAGCCAAACCCCAAAAAAAAATTAATTTTTTCTCTCTTAATCAAATTAGTCAAAAAAAATATACTAGCAATAAAATCTCTCAAGAGTCTCCGATATTGGAGTGCTCCAAGATATGGTAGCTCCTTCACCTGTACACTCAATAATGGATTAAACCAACCTTCTCTGATACCATGTTAAAATAATAACAAAATATAAAGAGGGAGATAGAAAATTGGTTAATCAATGAGCTTAGGAATAAGGAGATTTACCATGAATAATCACAACTCTAGGAGCATTCACCAAAGAAAGAAGCAACAAGGAGATAATATTTTGAAGGGGGAAAAGCATAAAAAAACTCCCGTGATATAATGAAAGTGGCAAAAATGCCTAAGAATGAGAGAGAGAGAGAGAGTGTGTGTGTGTGTGTGAGGGAGAGAGAGAGAGAGCTTAGCTCATACAATGTTCAAGAAGAAGAAGAATCTCATATGATGAGAGAAGGAGAGTCATCTCTTAATAGAGATGTGAGAAAGGAGTTACATTGTAACTTCCATTTCTATGTATGCCACATTTCACTAGTGTGTGAGACAAGTGTAGGATTCCTCATAAGGAGGAATATCTATTTTCCTTAATAAAGGAAATTACAAATATGACATGTTCTCCCACTTGGACTAGAAGACGAATACAATAGGATACCTTGGTTTATCCTTTAAATACATAATTTACCAAGGAAAGATTAAATTCTAACAATTTCACATAGAAAAGAGAGAAAAATACTATGTTACATAAGGGATTTCCAAAGTCATACACTGGGTAGGAATTAATATTTGCTACAACTTTGATAGATGTGAGAGATCTTATCCATGACAAGACAATGACTAAAACCTTAAGAAAATGGTGAATTGAAAAATGATACCTTATAGGAGTTGATGCATGATTTTAGATATCTCCTCAAATGCCTAATTAAAATGCTTAATTGAAGCATCTATTAATATGTATGTTCAATTGAAGGGAGGATAATTTTATTTATACACAACTCACATGTTTTGTGTTTAAATTTTGAGGAAAGCCAACATCGGGCAAGAATTTCTTGCTTTACATTTTTTGGCCATTAGAGATTCAAATTTGGGCCTAAAAAGGATGTACAAGAGCCTTAGGTGCCATAGTCTAGAGGACCATGGGGTTAGACGCCAAAGTACTAACTTTCTAAGTCAATACCAAAGTCAATGAGCTCAAGATTGTGTTGTCCTTTTGAATTTGGACATGGATTAAGCACAATTAGTCATGATATAGGTCATAAGTGGTAATGTCATTTTGAGAATTAATTAACTTATGTTTTATAATTGACTAATATAAAAAAGATGAAGTCAATTAATACATTTTAAGAAACATTCCCACTAAAAGATGGACAAATAATATAAGTAAAATTTAAGTGAAATAAGAGTTACAAGTAGTTTTATAAATAATATAAGTAAAATTTAAGTGAAATAAGAGTTACAAGTAGTTTTATAACTATCTGTTAAGGATAAAAGTTTAAAGTGGATATATTTTATTGAAACATTATTATTTTGTAATAATTTTTTTTAATTTTGAGTTTTTTAATATATGTGCTCAAATGTAAGTGACTACTACAAAATCAATCTCTCTCTCTCTCTCTCTCTCTCTCTCTCTCTCTCTCTCTCTCTCTCTCTCTCTCTCTCTCTATATATATATATATATATATATATATATATATATATATATATATATATATATATATATATATATCTATATCTATATCTATGTATGTATGTATGTATGTATGACTTTGTACTACATGTATGCAAAGGATATAAATTTTAAAATAGGATATACTATTTTAAGAAAAGTTAAATCATTTATTTGTGACTTTGTATTACATGTATGCAAAGGATATAAATTTAGTTTTATATTAGTATTTAATTTTATTGAATAATTATAAAGAATAAATTACACCGGTCTTAAATTTTTTAATAATTTTTTAAAATTTAATTTTTGAAATGTCTCTTAATTTTCTTTTATTTTAAAATATTAAAAAATACAATAAGATTTTAAATTTTTGAAAAGTAAAAACATCTATAAATATATACAAAAGCTACTACCTACTAAATCTTGTCATGTATCTGGAAAATATAGTGCAAAGAGAAATGAATGGAAAAGAAAGGGAATATTAAAAAAATGGAAGGAAAAAAATAGAAATGAGAATAAATATGAATGAATGATTAATGGAGGTTAACCATTTGCTTGGTTCTAAAAGAAACCTTTTCATGATAGAATAAGAGATTGATGGAAAAAGTTTTAAATTAAAAGTATGAAAAGAAAAATGAATTTTATATTATTTTTGCTATTCAAGATGTCTTATGAGGTCACTGACATCAAAATAACCATATTTAAATCTAAATTAAAACAAGACAATGCAAAGATATAGGATGAGCTTAAAGTTGAATAGATGCTCTTTAGTCCTTATTCTTACTTGAAGGGATCTCATATTAGAAACGTGACATTAGAATTTGCCAACTTGTGGTCCTCCACTAAAGCACATACACTCATTTTCTTCAAAAATGTCTTTCATTACATCTGCTCGTCGAAGCACAGCCATACGCGGATTGTTTGGCTTCATTAGAATAGATGCGTGTCATTATGGCTACCAGCTCATAGATATGACGAAGCCGCCTAAAAAACCAAAAAAAATCCATCTTTGAGTGTTTGTCTTAAGCACCTGTCGCCATGTTTAGTGGGTCCAGAAAATCAGATCATGCCTTAATGTGCGTTATCCACTAGAGGCCCATCACAAATCTCCAAGCCTCCCTCCAACTTCCATAAAGAACCCTTGTTGGACTTGTATGGGAGTAAAAAAACCATATTTCTTTGGCCATGGCTGCTCCTGCGACGCTTTTCTTGGTGGTTCTAATGGGCTCCCTGACGTACGTTCATGGAGTTAGATGTGGGGAGTACGGCGAGTGTGGTCTGAACGGAATCTGTCTGGTGGAGGGCGGATCCTCCAGTTGCAGTTGCCCTCCTGGATTCGACTTTGTTGTGAAGAACAACCCTTCAAAGGGATGCTTTCAAATCCCTTCACAGCAGACGAAAAAGTGCAGTCCAATTGAGGGAATGATGGTGAATAAAGGGCACATAGATTGGTCTGGGAATGATTATGAACTCACAACTGGTGTTAGTGAAGGTGCGTGCCAGGAAGCATGTTTAGAGGACTGTTTCTGCACAGTGGTTATCCACGCCAATCTGGATGGATTAGGGCACTGTTGGAAGAAGGCCTTGCCTCTCAGAGATGGCCGTGCAAGCAGCACCAGAACAGCTTTTGTCAAAGTGTCCAAACCCACCTCTTGCAGTTAGTGGTATGGATTCCTTTGAATCTACTTATAATGTAAGCACTCAAGGAGGCGTGCTAATTATGCCAAGAGTAATATAAAGAGAATAATGGCAGTTTGTCTTGATATAGACAAATGAGATCCTTTTTTTCGTTTTATGTCACGATCATTGAGTTGTCTAGATGTGCTTGCTTCTTTCAGTTTCAGATAACAAAGTAGAATAATGTAATAGAATTGCACTGTATCTTTTATGGTATCTGATCGCTTGTAATATGTGAGGAGATGAAGTAACCATACACTTATTAAGGTCTAATCATTTATATGATATAATAAAGATTAAATATAACTAAATAGAGTTTAGATTATAAACAAAATTGAAAATTTATAAGGGATGAGGCTGGGATTGTGTCCCAGGCGAATTTGGCAGTGTGGATGCTCCTCAATCCTTGGCTCTAAGTCGAAGTGGTTTCAGGCACGAGTGGGTCCGTATCGGGTTCCTAAAACGTCTAGGTGGCCTTCGCTGGTTGGTAGCTTGCAGACTTCGTACCTTGCTCGACTGCCTCGCAAGTCTGAACCCTCTAACAAAATAAGACAGTTGAAATAGGTTTGCTTTTTTAATACTGGACAAGGGTATACACATGGTTTGGTTCTTAAGGTACAATTCTGTCTATTATGCTTTTGGTCCTTGGTATGAGTTTATTTGAGCTTTCAACTATGTTTGAATTTTTTTGATTGAGTTAAGTGGGTAATGGTTAATGGTGTAGAAAACCACCTTTAAAGGATGGTTATGGACAACATTTTCAACTTGATAGTATTTGAGTTCCAATGTTGATAAACAAGATGGGGAGACAAAAATAAATACACTAATTTTGTTTTATTTTAAAAATTTTGGATAGTTAAGAGATTATTTTTTCACTGTAAATTATGGTTGGCGATTGAAACAAAATTGTCTTAAGTTTTTGAATTATGTGTAGAATGTCCACTTTCCTTTTGGAAAAGGGTATACATATGGTTTGGTCCTTAATGTACAATTATGTCTATTATGCGTTTGCTTCTTGGTATGAGTTCATTTGAGCTTTCCACCATGTTTGAAAGTTTTTGATTGAGTTAACTAGAGAATGGTTAATGGTGTAGAAAAGCACCTTTAAAGGATTGTTATGGACAACATTTTTGACTTGATAGTATTTGAGGTCCAATGTTGATAAAAAAGATGGTGAGACAAAATAAAATATATTACTTTCTTAAACAAATGTCATGGAAAGATAAAATATGCTTAGATCATAAATCAAAGTATATGTATTTTCTTAGACAAAGTATACTGGTTTTGTTTTATATTTTAATTTTTGGATAGTCAATAGTTAATTTTTTCATATATTTTAATATTTTCAAAAACATTCTATGCTCTATCATCAAAATGATGAAGGTAATATAATTTTAGATCACACTTTCTAATACATCATTAAGACAGAAAAAATTGATTTAAAAAATTAAATTTTTTTCATATATTTTAATATTTTCAATAACAAGATAGAATGTTTTGGATTATTAATATGATTTATTTTTTAGATGAAAAAATAAAATGATAAAAAAATACTGTTTTTTATCATTTTATTTTTTCATTCAAAAAAATAAATCATATTAATAATCCAAAACTATATTTTTCCCTTTCTACTATACCATACTATAGTCCAAAATCATATTAATTTCTCCCTCTAAATAATAGACCACAATGTACAATCCAAAATATTAATAATTTTTTTAAAATTGTCTATTTACTTACCAAACTTTTTGCTTATTATAATAAACCATAGCATATATATTATCAAATTATAAGCTAAACTTAAGTACAGTCGTTGTTGCTCCGACAGAAAGAAACATTAATATAAACATTCCACCTAATGGCGCCACTTATTTCCTTATAAATATATAACTATAATAGGCGTGTAGCTCTTGGACGCTTTCATTTAGTAACGAGTGGCATTTTTGGACACTTTGAAAAAAGCTGTCCTGCTGCTCCTTGCACGCCCATCTCTCAGAGGCAACGACTTCTTCCAGCAGTATCCAGTGCCATCCAGAGTGGCGTAGATCACCACTGTACAAAAGCAGTCGTCCAGGCATGACTGCTTACACGTGGCTTCACTGATAGAAGTTGTGGTTTCATAATCATTGAAGGGCCAGTCTACGTGGCCTTCGTCCACCATTTCTGCGCTGTTTGCACTGCACTTGCTCATCTGCTGTGGCGGGTTCTGAAAACATCCCTTCGATGGGTCCTTCTTGTCGCTGAACTCGAACCCCGCTGGGCAACTGCAACGCCCTGATTTGCCCACCACTTTGCAGATTCCATTCAGACCACATTCCCCATAACTCTCACATCTCTCTCCCTCCACAAACACCACGGAGCCCACCACACAAATCGCAAAGATAAGATAAATGGAAGAACTAGTATTGCCCGCCATTGCCCACACAATTATAATGTCTGAGAGTTAAATGTATCCGAGTATAACAAGCTTCTTTTGTAGGGAGATCATATAGTCAACGGAAGAGCGGTGGTCAAAGGTAGTTTGTCGGCATGTTGACTATAATGGTAGGCGTTAGTCAACAGACTTGGTTCCAAGTAAACATCGCAGCCGCCTTTTGCTTAGTGTTAATTAGACAGTCGATGAATAGGCCTTCTCTAAGACATGATGTGATTTGCTAAACCACAGCAAATGCACGTGACGAAGTTTGTTGAGATCACGTGGGATGGTAGAAAATTGAAATGTTAGAGCAGCATCTAGAAGACCACATAATCAATTTCACTGCTTTGAGGCATATGAATGCTTTAGGAAGTCGCCTTAACATCTTTGTCAATTAAACTCCAATAGAACTACGCTTGGCTGTTATATCTTGGATTCTTTGACTTAACCTGTTTTGTTGATGTTTACCTCTGATAGCCACAGACAACTACTTCCCCTAATGATATCCCAAAAGCAGTCGTCTATGGTAGGCGGTGGTCGAATAAAATTGTAGACATGATGTGATTTTCATAACTGCAACCGGACAAATTTACTCGACTAAGTCTTAGATACCACGTGTGGTCGTTGAACGTTTAAGATTAGCGGTAGCGATAGCAGCTATCCAACCAAATATGCTTCGCTGGGTTGCCGAGTTAATTATATTTGAGTTTGACAGGAAAAGTCTCATTAAACAATGGGCTGTGGTCAACAGAGTGGGTCCCACATAAAAGTATTAGCCTTCTTTTTACCCAGTGTCGTTTACGAAATCAACAAAAATGAAGGGCCCACCTTCCAGAAATGATGGGATATCGTGCATGAGTCGACCGCAATACTACAAATCTACTCTCACGAAGTTGGGTAAGCTTCGAATGCTTGGATAAGGACAGCTGAGGGAAAAAGGGTGTGGAGAACGTGGGAAGTTGAAAAACAAGGGCCCCTGCCAAGCTTCAGGCAGAATGTACTAAAGATAAAATAAAAAGTTAAATAATTTTTTTTTACAATTTGTAAAAAACATAGTGATTTTTTAATAATTTTTTTGTGGTTTTTATCTATAAACTGTGCAGATCATGAAGAATAGATGTTGAAAATTTTCCAAAAATCTGTTGTATTTTCCGTTTTAAACAAGTGCTACCAGCAGCTAGAGTTCTTGCTTTGGGTAGGGGCATAGGAGAAATGAACAATGAAAATAGTGTATTGCTATTATGAACTTAAAGGGGAAAACAAAGTTAGAGTCTATGAGTTATCATTTATCTGATTAAAGGTGAGTACAATCAAAAGGAGTGTCTCAAAGTTGAAAATTCTATATTTATATCTATATGTTAAAAGTACAAGGCAGATGCCTAAGTCTTCCATTTTTGTAGTCTTCTGCAAGTCTTTTATTTGTAAGGAATTCATATTCGTGATGACGAGAATAGTGAAATCAAAACTATCTTCAGATTTCAGCATCTCCTCAAATCAGATCTGCAAACAAAGCATCAAGTGGAAAGTCATGAACCAGCACAATATTTGTTACTCTCAAATAGGAATAGTCACATATGCGACCTTATTGTAATATAATTCGCATGTCACAATAGCTAAATCACAAATAAGATAACAAAAGCCCTAAATTCAATGCCTCAAAGGAATACACATAAAGGAAATGCCAACATTACAAGATACACTCGAATTGGATTTGTTGATAAAAACAAAGCCCTTGGATCACTAAATCATAGATCACATACAAATAGATTATGAAATCTATGTAGGCGTGGATGAATAAAGGAAGCAATAAGTACTTTATTTTATATGAAAAAAATTGTTTTAGTGATATGTGTTCTAATAAAATGCCAACATTGTAGGTCACATCTGGAAAAGATTTTTTTGTAGAGACCTAATTGATCACTAAATTACATATCACATACAATAGATCATAAATGCATAAAGGTACAAGTGCATAGGCAAAAATGTGGAATTAAAATGATTTATTTGGTATAAAGAAAAAATGCCTAAAAAAACATGCAAAAATGTATAAAGGTACAAGTGCGCAAGTAAAAATGTGGAAGTAAAATGATCCATTTGGTAAAAAGAAAAAATGCCTAAAAAAAACAACCAATAGCATGTTGTTATTGCAAAACTCATTAAAGACAGATTCATTGAAAAGATCACTAATCTCTAAATGCATGACTCATATGAATAGATAAAAATCACTAGAAGAGAATGAGAAATAAACATAAAATACCACAGAAATAAGCATTTGTATGAATGTTGTACTTGCATAAAATGTTCAAAATTGATTTGGAGGAAAACCTTATTGACCACGGATTTACATGTTCAAACATGCCTAGTGAATCATAAGAAAAAATGAAGTGTTTAATAAAATTAGATGTTGTTGGAAGGTAATCTAGAGAAATTAAATTGAGGAAGCCAGTTAGTAAGAGCGCTAGTTCACCACGTTCTTCAGTGGAGAAATTAAATGATAAACATGAAGAACATTCTCTTAAAGAAATTTCTTACCATATAGGGGAAGTGTTGGCAATAGAAGCGAACAAGATGCTAAAAGATGCACTCGCAAAGAAAAATAGTGAGCTTGAGGCTTCTAGAGTCATGTGTGCTAGAACAAATGCCAAATTGTCTACTATTGAACAATAGGTGGACTAATTGAGGAGAAAGAAAGGGAAGCCTACTCTTGAGTTGCATTTGGAAGGATCAAGAAATGGAAGCACAAGCAATCCAATGGAAGATTGTCTTCCATTTTTTAAGGTAGGAATGATGGTGATCCCAATTGTGTAGAATCACGGGCTTTAGCACTGATGACAGAGTTGGATCATATTAATATAGAAAAGATGAAAAGCTCAACAATGTGCCCAAGCTAGATTTGATAAGAAAAAATGGTTCTTAAACATTACATGAACAACAAGTGAAAGTTGGAGTGCATATTTTTTATTACAGAAAAACATGTCCAAGAGATATAGAAGTGAGATCTAAGGTATAAACACCAAAATATATTGCAAGCATCAAAAGTAAGGAGAAAGTGAAGTAGAATGATGACATTAAAAGAGTGGAATACTTCAATGATCTTATTTGATAACATTGTGTGCATTTTATACAATGCCAAAAGAGTCAATAATTACATATCCAGTAGAGTTGACAGCTATATAACTAGCAAAATTATAAAATCACACAACGTAATATGGTTATGAAATATAGTTATGGAGAACAATTACGAACTGTTCACAAATAGGCTAAACAATGTATTAGGCCAACATTCCCCCCCCCCCCTCCCTTAATACATTGATCCTAAAGACATAAAAAACAACTTGCCTTAGGGAACCCCCTTTAAGGCTTAACAAAACATACTGATTACATATATTAATATGAATTCGTATTTTGAGAAAATATTCTTCTAAAGTAGCAAACCTTGAACCAGGAAAGGCTCCATCAAGCTATCTCTTGACCCTCAAAAAGGTGTATCTTCAAGATGTGTTCTTAAGCCCTTAGTCCTGAACTCTCAAATCAGAGTCTTGAATTATTCAACAATGATCCCTAAGAGATGCGACAAATCTCTATCATTGTCTAGTGATCACAAAAAGCTATAATTTTCAATCATGTACTCTGAAGCTCGCTTGACAAAAATCCATATTGAGCACAATTTGAAGGTCCCAAACCTGTCGGCAAAATGAATCTTCACAAGACATGCATTCTTCAAATTTGTCAGCATTAGAAAGAAAATAAAAAAACAAAATAAATTTTTTTTAAAATGCTCCTCATGCATAACACCATCTCAAAGCAAGAAGCTAATTTGAGATGATGGAAGTTCCTCCATCCTCTGATGCCACCAACCTGCATATTGATCCTTTTTTTTTAACTCTAAACTTTCAAAGTAGCACCAAAGAAAGTAATACAACTTCCAAGAACCCAATCAACAACATTCACATGACACTTCTTGTAAATAACCTCAATTATATTAAATTGAATAGTGATGACAAAGATTCTAAGTTTTTGACATTTCTCAATATTTGAAATTTTCAATATGCCCTAAAAATGCTCCTGGTTTTGTTTACAAATATCAATATATTGATAAGAATATTGTTCAATTCATAATTTATATATAGTATCTCCTCAATCCACATTCTATAACAAAGCACAACTAATTGTTGAATATATTTTAAAATTTCCACTTTAAATAATGAAGTATCCTCAATTCTATATGAAGTGTTAGGCCCTTCCAAATGACACATTGATATATTCTAGCATTACCAAAGATGTTAAAATAAATGATACCTTTTATATTTGCACCTAAGAGAAAGTTGAGTTGAGTGAGTGATAATTTACTGTGAAATGAGACCTCATATTTCGCTATCATGTCTGTATCTTTGGATTCTTCACCAGAGAGAAGTGACCAATCAAATGCATGAATAAAGCTCGCAAGTGAAAAATGAGTCATACGTAGGTGCATTCTCTGCACTGCATCGAACAAAATTATTTGAAAATCTCTTCTATCTCTGTTTACAGGATTACTCACAAAGCGATAAAGCTCCAATGACTTCTCCCATGCTTTTGGATCTCTTGGTATGGCCCACACATTCACCATTACGTGTGCATTTGGAAATGAAGTACCACATCAATTTCCTTGAGCATTCTAGCCGAGAAGCGTTAGGAAACATCATCTTTCAAGCTCTGATTGCTATCATTCGAAATAGATTTTTGAGTGGTCTGTGTGAAGCTTGTTGAATGCCCATTCCACCATCACATTTTGATGATTTTTACTAAGCCTCCAAAATCATGGGCATCTAACACAGACTAAGAGAACTCCTCTATAGCATTTGGATTCAAACATACTAGGCACATGAGCCAAATGAGAAAATGTTTCTTCTCTATGCTACTCTCCTCACAAAATATCATTTGATTTCTTCTTTTGCCTCTCACACACTCGACAAGTAGAAAACAACCACATCTACATGCTAGTCTCCTCCAAACCTCTCCGATGAAATGATGAATCAAAATCTCTGGTTCTTTAATCAAATAGAAATGGAGACTCATATTGGCGGAGGCAGAGAAAATGAAAAAATAGAGCATTTCCAAAAAAACCAAAATAGCAACCTTCAAATATATTTTTTCATTTATAAAAACATACAGAAAAATGTTTCATTATCAGAGAGTTCTTTGTTCTCTGTTCTGCAGCTTCATACAGAAGATTACTCAAATTAAGAGAGCTATCCCAAATACAATGAATATGCCCAAAAAAGGAGAGGACCAAAAACATTAATTACATATCTTTAATGATGATTGCACAGCCAATAAAATAAGTCTACGGGAGAAGGATTTGCAATAAATATTAAATCAAAATGAATCTCACACAAAGTCCAAAGGATATGGACAAGTTGGAAGAAGTGACCTGGCACGTGAGAGGGGGCTGTAGAAAATTACGGAGGCAGAGAGTAGTTGGGATTAATTCCAACACTCCCTCTTAATCATAACTACTGCCATCTATAATGCCTAAACGATCTCTTTGAAAGAAAAAAACTTTCTTTTCCTAATGCCTTGGTAAAGATATCTGTACATTGATCTTCAGACCTGCAAAATTCTCAAAAAATTTCTCCATTATTGATTAGTTCTCTAATAAAATGATATCTAGTATCTATATGTTTGCTCCTCTTGTGCAAAACTGGATTCTTGGACAATGCTATGGCTGAGTTGTTGTCACAATAGATCTTCATTGCATCTCCTTGTTCATGTTTCAACTCTTTCAACACTCTTCTCATCCATAGAGCTTGACATGATGCCCATGTTGTTGCTACATACTCTGCTTCAGCAGATGAAAGTGTGACTATTAGTTGTTTCTTTGAAGCCCATGATACTACACCGGTGCCAAAATGAAAAACATAACCAGATGTACTTCTTCTATCATCAATACTCCCAACACAATCACTATCAGTATAACCTATGAGCTTGAAATCATTTGAAGCTGAATATTGAATGCCATAATTTATTGTTCCACTCACATACCTTAAGATTTTTTTCCCTACTTTCCAGTGTGATTCTTTTGGAGTCTCCATGAACCTTGAAATCAAACTTACACAAAACATTATGTCTGGCCTTGTGGCTATTAAATACATAAGGCTACCAGCAAGTCTTTTATACAAAGTTGGATTTACATTATATCCTTTGTCATCTTTACTCAATTTCAAACCTATGACAATTGGTGCTGGCGCTGATTTGTAATTCATCATATTGAACCTTTTCAAGATATCACTTGCATACTTTTCTTGAGAAATGAATATTTCATTCTGATTTTGATTGACCTCAATGCCTAAGAAGTATTTCATGAGTCCCAAATCAATCATTTCAAATTCTTTTTTCATAGCTTCTTTAAATAAGTCAATTCATAAGTCACCCGTGAATATCAAATCATCAACATATAAACATACAATTAGAATTTAACATTTTTCATCCATCTTTATGTATAATGTAGGCTCATTGTTGCACCTATCAAAACCATTTTGTAAGAGATATGAATCAATTCTTTTGTACCAAGCTCTTGGGGCTTGCTTGAGACCATACAATACCTTTTTCAATTTGTAGACTTTGTCTTCTTGACCCAAAATCTCATATCTGGGTGGCTATTCCACATATACTTCTTCCTCAAGATAACCATTCAAGAATGTTGATTTTACATCCATTTGATAAACAGGCCATTTTTTTTGAGCTGCTATGGCAAGTGTCATTCTTATGGTGTCTAATTAGGCTACGGGTGCAAATGTCTCATTGTAATCAATTCCATGTTGTTGTGAGTAACCTTTAGCAACTAGCCTTTCCTTATGTTTTTGCACATCACCATTTGCATTCAACTTAGTTTTATAAACTCACTTTACTCCTATGACATCTTTTCCTTTTGGAAGGCTCACTAACTCCCATGTTTGATTCTTTTCAATTGCATCAATTTCTTCATCCATTGCATTTTCCCATTTTTCATCTTTAATTGCATCTTCAAAATGAATTGGGTCATCTACTTGTGAATATAAAGCATAAATAGAAATTGAATTAACATTATTCTCACCTTCATTTTGCTCATAAATGTCTCTAATACTTTTGATTTTTTGTCTCCTCAAGCTTGCCAATGTAGGATTTGACATGTCACTTGATGTAGAACCGATCGAATATGGACTTGATAGTCTAGCACCTTGATGGCCACTTGTAGATGGTGTTTTTTGTCCACTTTTGGGAGTGTTTGATTGTATACGTGAGGCTGACCTTACACTTGATGATGGTGTCACTTGTGGACCACTATGTTGAGCTTGAATGGGTGTGGAAGGAGTCACATTTGAAGGAGTATTTGCTGGTATAAAAACTTCATTTTCCTCTTGTGGTATGCTTGTTGTTATGTTGACTATTTTTTCTACAGTTCCATCCCATGCTTCTTCTTCTATGAACTGCACATCTTTGTTGATTATAACCTTCTTTGTTATTGGATTATACAACATGTAAGCCTTTGATTCATCACTATATCCAACAAATATACATTTTTCTCCTTTGTTGTCTAACCTTTTTCTTAATTCATCTAGCACATGTGCATATGCCACACATCCAAAAACTCTCATATGAGAAACACTATATTTTCTTCCACTCCATGCTTCTTCCAGAATCACATTCTTGACACTTTTTGTTGGACATCTATTTATTATATAAGTTGCACATGAAACAGCTTCAGCCCAATATTCATTTGACAAATGTTTTGCTTTTAACATGTTTCTAGCCATTTCCATGATTGTTCTATTTTTTCTTTCAACTACCCCATTTTGTTGAGGTGTGTATCTAGTTGTGAATTACTTGTGAATTCCATGATTTTTACAAAATCTTAGAAAATCATTTGAGATGCATTCACCACCTTTATTTGTTCTCAAAGCTTTGATGTATTGACCACTTTGCTTTTCAACAAGAGCTTTGAATTGACAAAAATATTCAAACACTTCACTTTTATGCTTTAGAAAGTAAACCCATGTTTTTCTTAAGTAATCATCAATGAATGTCAAAAAGTAAAATCTTCCACCAATTGAAGGTGTTTGCATTGGCCCACACAAATCTGAATGAACAATTTCTAAATGTGCTTTTGCCCTCATTGGCTTACCTACTGGAAATGATTCTCTATGTTGCTTTCCCAAGATGCACCCTTCACATACTCTTTCCAGTTTTTCTATTAAAGGAAATCCTTTCACCATGATTTTCCTATGAAGAAAATTTAGGCCTCCAAAGTTTAAATGCCCAAATCTTAGATGCCAAAGCCAATTTTCATCTTTTATTTCTGCTTGAAATACAGTTTGAGTGATAGTAGCAAGATCTCTTTTAGCCTCTTGTGAGTTCATTGTAGGATATGCTTGAGCAAAATCTACATTTAAATCCAGCTTAATCTTTAAGGGAAACATTCTATTGTTTGTCATTTGAACCTTGGCAATGAGCTGATTACTTGGGAATTTATATAAAATTGTGCACTATCCATTTTTTAAAGATACTCTAAACCCCTTTTGAACAAGCTGGCCAATACTCATCAAATTATGCTTTAAACTGGAAATAAAATAAACATCAGAAATATACTTCTTCTCCCCCTTCTTAGTTAAAATGTTGATGTCCCCTTTTCCTTTGACTGCCACCTTATCGTCATTCCCTAAAAAGACATCAAATTTTATATTTTCATCCAAGCTTGAAAACATTTCTAAATTCCCTGTCCTGTGATTGCTACAGCTTGAGTCTAAAAACCATACATCTTTTTCATTTTCTTGTGCTACATTGCAAGCCAAAATCATTGTGTTTTGATCTAATTTTTGGTTTTGATTTTCTTTTGTGAAATTTGTATTTTGTTTGTTAAAATCATATTGCTTCTTCCTACATTCATTTGAATAATGCCCATACTTTTTGCAATAGTGACATTGGACTTGAGATTTGTCATACCTTTGGCCTTGAGGCTGATTTTGAGTTTCATTGTGACTTGGGTATTGGCTGCTGCCTCTTCCACTTGAGCTTGATGGGCTACTTCTTCCACCTCTATATGAATTTCTTCCTCTACCTCTTCCATGGCTAACTGAAGCTTGTGTTTTGAATGCATGCTCCAATGATGAACTTGTTGACCTACTAAGCCTATGCTCATGAGAAATAAGAGATGTATTAAGCTCATCAACTGAAAATTGTGAGAGATTTTTTGTCTCCTCTATGGCCACAACTATGGATTCAAACCTTGCAGGTAAACTCCTCAAAATCTTTTCAACAATTCTTCTATCTTCTAGTGTCTCACCATGAGATCTAATTTGATTGACTAAACCCATCACTTGTGTGAAAAAAGAGTCTATTGAGTCTGATTCCTTCATGAAAATTGTTTCAAAACCCCTTCTTAGCATTTGTAGTTTTGATGTTTTCACCTTTTCCATTCCTTGGTATGCTGTTTGAAGGATATCCCATGCTTGTTTGGGCTTAGTTGCTGCTGCAATCCTTGGAAAAATACTTTCATGCACTGCTTGAAAAATGTAGAATAGAGCTTTTGAATCCTTCTTCCTATTATCTCTTAATAAATCCTTCTCTACTTGAGTTAGAGCATTGTATGTTGCTGCATCAACTGGTTCTGGGTAACCATTCTCCACTAGATCCCAAACATCTTGAGAACAAAAGAGTGCCTTCATTGTTATGCACCAATAATCATAATTTTTCCCATTGAACTGTGGGATTTGAGGATTTGTTAAACTTGTGCTTGCCATTGTCACTGATGGAGGAGCATCCTGGGTGTAAGAGAAATCTTGCATCACCCAAAAATATTTTTATTTTTGTATTCAATAAGGGTTATCTTGTGCAGATTGTTATTTATGGAAACTTGCTATTTTTAGTAAGTTGGTCATCCGATCTCAGAATGTTTTGATTTCTTCCCTGGAGGTTCATTTTGGTCATATCAGCCTGCTAGTAGAGTTTCATTGATAGATCAAGTCTAGCTTTGTAGATATTGAAGATCTTCGGCATTGGCAATAGGGTACAAAAACTTTGAACTCAGTTTTGAAGGCTTTAGAGGCCCCAAATGAGGTCAGAAATTTGGGTGACAAGTGCTTGCATGAGTCAAGGCTGTAGAGCACTTCGTGGACTTTCTAGAATGGGGTTATAATAGTCAATCGGGTCAACTAGTGATGATTTATGGTCTTCAGAAGTTGGGTCACCTGAAATGGCAAAAAATGATTTTCCTTCAAAATTTCTATTTGGGTTTCAAAAGTTATTTTGAGCCAACTATGATGTAATAAAATGAAAAATAAAATAATTCTAAGTTTGGTCGGCCCTTAGGGCTAAATTTCTGGAACCTTCTCAGGCGGTGGAAATTGCCTATATAAGGAAGGTTGTAGTGTTGTCTTAGGTAGTTGGGGACAGTTCTGGGTAGTAGATCTGGTTATTGATTCGTGGCTTTGTCCTAAGAAATATTGTAAGGGAATGCCTATGTGGCTTTGCATATTGTAATTCTGAAAGTTTTTAATTCCACATTTGTGGAGATAATAAGCCTATTTTTTGTTCTTGCATATTCTTGTTATTTCTCTATTTTTGTTATGTGTTTGTGGTATTAAGGGGAGCACCCTTCATTAAGTGGTATCAGAGAAAGAGTTCCTGAGTGTGTAAACAGATCGCCAATTGTGAGGCAGTTTGCACTAGGACCGTGGATTAGGGCTTCTGTGTAAATAGATCATCGATTGTGAGGTAGTTTGCACCAGAACCATGGGTTAGGGTTTCTGTGTAAACAGATCACCTACT
This sequence comes from Chamaecyparis obtusa, assembly GCA_027943335.1. Classification (NCBI taxonomy): domain Eukaryota; kingdom Viridiplantae; phylum Streptophyta; class Pinopsida; order Cupressales; family Cupressaceae; genus Chamaecyparis; species Chamaecyparis obtusa. The sequence continues at coordinate 7,042,182 of BSBK01002152.1, read as the reverse complement.
GTGAGGCATTTTGCACCAGGACCATGGTTAGGGTTTCAGTGCACATTGCAAAATCCCCTCCACGAAGGGAATGTGGTGGAAGAGCTGGTGTTGTAACACCTGAGGTTAGGGAACTACAGAGACAAGTGTGAGTATTGCAAGAAGAGATTTGCAGAGGAATGAATCTTAATGTCAAAGATGAAAGCAAGGATGAAGCCGAAGAAGAAGATCAAGAAGGAGAAGTCAAAGTTGTGAATTAGGAGGAAGAAAGATTTTTTTGAGCTATTTCCAAGATCGAGAAAAGACCTAAGATTGAGGTTCTGACATTTTCTATAAATCTTAACCCAAAGGAGTTGATCGACTAGATCTATGAATGTGAAGAATATTTTGAGTATGAAGATATTGAGGATCCTGATAGGGTCAAATTCGCGAAGGCCAAACTGAAAGGTCATGCGAAGATCTGGTGGCAAGAGATTCAATTGGAGCAAAATAGAAGAGGGAAAGATAAGATCACAAGATGGGATCGAATGGTGGATAAATTGAAGTGACCGTTCATCCCTGTTGATTATGAGCTTGACCTACTGAAGAAAATGCAAACTTTGAAGCAAGCGGGATGATCTGTTCAGGAGTATACAAAGGAGTTCTATCGAATCCTCATCAGAACAGGCCATGCAGAAGCTAACAAGGAGAAAGTTGTCTGTTACCTTAATAGGTTAAGGCTGAGCATTCAGGAGGAGTTGAATCTAGTTCGAAAGAACAGTATTGAAGAGGCATACTAGTTTTCCCTAAAAGTAGAGGAAAAGTTGATCAAGAAGTTTGAGAGCAAACAAAGCAGAAGAGGTCATGATGGAAGATCTAGTGGACGGTCATATGAAGATCAAAATGAAGATCCAAAAAAGAGAGATGAGGCCAGTAACAGTTAGAATCAGAAAGGAGATAATTTCCATCATTTTCAAGATCAGAACAATAGAGATCATAGAGGAAGAGGAAGGGGAAGGGGACAAGGTTCAAAAAGAGGAGGCTTCCATGGAACATGTTTTCACTATGGAGAAGAAGGTCATAGGGCATTTGAATGTCCTCAACGCCAAGGAAGGATAGATAGGAGGAATGAAGGCCAGGTCAGAGTTGTACATGTAGATGAAGATGTCAGATCATCAAATTCTGAAGATGCTAAAATAGGAGAAACATTGATTAAGAGAAGAGTCCTGTTGAGTGGTGAAAATGAACCTGAGCAAAGGATGAGCCTGTTTCGCACCAGGTGCAAGTGTGAGGGTAAGTGTTGTGATGTGATTATTGATAGTGGCAGTATTGATAATTTGGTGTCAAAAGAGATGGTGACAAAGTTGAAGCTTAAGAGGCAGAAACATCCACATCCATATCGGGTTGCCTGGATGCAAGATGACCACAAGGTCATGGTTAGTGAATAGTGCCTAGTAAAGTTCAAGATTGGTGGGTACTATGATGAGGAACTATGTGATATCATACCTATGGATGCATGTCACATATTTTTGGGTAGGTCGTGGTAGTTTGATAGATGTGTTTTAGATGATGGTCGTGTGAATACCTATTCCTTGACAAAGGATGGAGTGCGACATAAGCTAAAACCATTGAAGGAAATAGAAGAAAAGGTATGTGGTAATGCAAGAATAACTTTTGTTGATAGAAGAAATTTTTTAGATGGTATGCGGCAAGAGCATATGTGTTTTACCTTAATTCCAAAGGCTGGGAAAGAGAAAGTAGAAGATCTACCTGTAGAAGTTGCAGAATTATTAAATGAGTTTCAAGATATTGTATCTGATAATGCGCCTGATGGATTACCACAAATAAGAAAGATCAGTCATTAGATGGACTTGATTCCAGGAGCCAGTTTTCCAAATAAGGCAGCACACAGAATGACACTAGCAGAAAGTGAAGAGTTGAAGATAGATTTAAAGTTTAGTTCATCACATCATCCATAGATTGTATATGGAAGTAGTCCCAGAAATGCATCTGAGTTGAGGAAGATAGATAAAGGAGAAATAGGTAGTGCTGAAGCTAAGGATTTTGCAGAATATTTGAAGAACATCCATGAGGAGATGAGGAAGCATATTACCAAGATGAATGTGCAGTATAAGGCTAAGGCAAATGAGAAAAGGAAGCATAAGGAATTTCAGGTTGGAGATGAAGTCATGGTTCATTTGCGGAAGGAGCAAAATTTCTAGTTGGTACATATAACAAGCTGAAAATGAAAAAGTTTGTGCCATGTAAGATACTGAAGAAGTATGATTCAGGAAATGCATATGAGGTGGAATTGCCTACTGAGCTTAATATTTCACCAGTATTTGATGTTCCAGATTTGACAGAGTATCATGAAGGAGGTCTTGAAGATGAGGTTACAATAGCATAGTGGAGTATCCCAACAACCAATTTAGATATCAAGGAGATTGAAGACATACTGAATAGTCATGTTGGCAGAAGCACAAGGAATAGGACATATGAAGAGTATTTGGTCAAATGGAAAGGATGACCTGTTGAAGATTCATCATGGCTAACAAAGGAGGAGGTTAACCATCTTGGTTTTCCTCTACACACCTAAGTCGTGATAGGGTCACTTCTCAAATTACCCTAGGTGTCTGATGCAGGAGCATCCTGGGTGTAAGAGAAATCTTGCATCACCCAAAAATATTTATGTTTTTGTATTCAATAAGGGCTATCTTGTGCAGAGCTGTTATTTATGGAAACTTTCTATTTTTAGTAAGTTGGTCATCCGATCTTGGAATGTTCTGATTTCTTCCCTGGAGGTTCATTTTGGTCATATCAGCCTACCAATAAAGTTTCATGGACAGATCAAGTCTAGCTTTGTAGATATTGAAGATCTTCAGTATTGGCAATAGGGTACATAAACTTTGAACTCAATTTTGAAGGCTTTAGAGGCCCTGGATGAGGTCAAAAATTTGGGTGGCAAGCGCTTGCACGATTCAAGGCTGTAAAGTGCTTCGTGGCCTTTCTGGAAAGGGATTATAATAGTCAATCGGGTCAACTGGTGATGACTTATGGTATTCGGAAGTTGGGTCACCTAAAATGGCAGAAAATGATTTTCCTTCAAAATTTATGTTCGGGTTTCAAAAGTTATTTTGAGCCGACTATGATGTAATAAAATGAAAAATAAAATAATTCTAAGTTTGGTCGGCCCTTAGGACTAAATTTTTGGAACCTTCTCGGGCGATGGAAATTGCCTATATAAGGAAGGCTGTAGTGTTGTCTTAGGCAGTTGGGGACAGTTCTGGGTAGTAGATCTGGTTATTGATTCATGGATTTGTCCTACGGAATATTGTAAGGGAATGCCCATAAATAAGAAATTACAATAATCTGAAAATATATTATCGAATAATTTTTGTTATAGACTAAGTTTGCACCCTTGTTTTAAGCTCTCATGGTCTTGATAACTTAGTATAACATGGGAATCATCTCCAAGTTGTGGGACCTATGCTAACTAAGATGAGACCTCCAGGTTCTAGGCTGGTTCCTCTTGGATAATCACCTTAATTTTCTTCTTGACATGAAAGTAAATTCTTTTGAGGGAAAGGGATAGAAGGAATGCTTGAAAGGGAAATAACTTGAAAGAAAACTACCTACTAGGTGATACACCAAAATGAAGGGTTTGAATCTCAGTATAGAGGATGAAATTAATGAACAACTTAGGTCTAGGAGATCACAACTCACTAAATAGTCCTGCATAAATATTTCATAGAAGGGTCTGCAATAGAAAGAGGCTATTCAAGGAAAGAGGGAAAACTTTCACAAAAAATAGCATTCCTAAGTGTTTAGACACAATCTACAACTTGCAGACAAACATTCACCTCAGCAACTCAGTATAGGAATGAGACAAAATTGTTAAGGGGTTGTAGTATACCCACAAAATCATTCATATCAAATCATCCACAATAATACACAATAATTGTAGAAAGAGAGAGGGATCAGGAACCCTAAGATGTCACTCAAAACATACATATACTTCAATTCAATAAGAGGTAATTCAGACAAGGAAGCATAGGGACAGAGAAGATGTCACAAAATACCTCTGCAATATTTGAATTATCAATGAAAGAATACAACTGTAAGAGCCAGAGGGTAGGAAGAATGCCACAGATAACTCCTAGAAAGAGGAAAACTCTTTTTATAAAATGTAAACTTTGAGCTCTAAAGCTCTTAAAAAACAATATATACATCTCCTATTTTGCACGCAGGTAGGAGTCAAAACCTAATTAGGGTTACAAAGATTTTTGTCAAAATAATATCAACCCTAACTCAATCAAATCTGATCATCAATGTATCTCTGCAACATCATGGTCGATCAGACATTTTTTTTCCCATCCTGTACTGCATCCACCCATGAAAAAGAAACCTTGATTCATCAACTTCTCTGCACAAAAATCTCGCCATGAATGCACAAAAATGGTACTTCTCAGGGACAAGAATCGACCCATGACGGCCACCCAGACCTTTCTCATCATCCTCTCAACTACAAATGTCCTGAAGACATAAATTTTATGAGCTACCCTACCACTTCGCAGCCTGCTGGATCAATTGCTGGCAAAAACCCTCTGCAGAGATATTTAAATTTGAAAATTAATGGCTAGCTGGTCATTTTAAAACACGTCCATCGATATCTAATGTTTCCCTATAGATGAATAGCCCAGATCATCCTTGAAACAGTCATGAACCTCCTTTGAAAAGTCAATGTCCATATCAACACTTTGCGACCAATAAACATTTAGCACATCAACAAACCTGTCGTCTTGGACTCACTCTGGCTTCTCCTCTTTTAAGTCATTTGGTGACTGTGTGACTGAAGACCCTTTTTAATTCATGAAATCCTTCTCCTAACCTCGGTCTGGTTAAGCGATTATGCAAACACTGTAGTCGTTGAATATCTTAATCCTTTAGCTGACCCTGGTTAAACTCAGCGAACAAGAGAAATCCCTTAGTCGCTGATTCGCATAATACTTTACTAACCCTAGGCCCATACTTGCCACTTGTCAACCTTTTATTCACTCCAACTACTCCATCAGCAGACACCTCGGCGGCCTTTCTGACAACAGACCCACTGAAGTCTAGATTCCAATCAAACGGCGGGTGCATGATCTCATAGCCCTCGAACATTCCTTCTGATCATGCGCTAGTCATTGATCCTTTTAGAACTAGAACCCTACTTACACACGGGTCCACCTGCAAGTCCTCATCATCACATGTCAACCAATCGTAGGCAAGCACATCATCAATACATGGCACTAGACCCATTGACATGTCTTTATATCTCAGCCAATGAAAAGCTGGCATATCACCTTGACCTGGCATGGACCCACCTGATAGAAATTGAACATTTAGAAGATCCAATGGCGGGCGTAAGATCGCATGTGTCAGAAAAGGGCTATGCAAAGATATGCCAGCCATTGATCTTTGTCCTACTGACATCCCTATAGACACTCTGACACAGTCCCACTGACAAGTTCAAAGCCTCCATGTCACCCAACGTGGCAGTGGACCCACTCAACTTTGAAGCGATGCATACTTGGAAGATCTAATTGTTGGCGTAAGATCATGTGTGTAAGAAAACCTCTTCGCGAAGATACACCAGCCGTTGATCTTTTAATTGGGACCCCCGCAAGTTTGAGACGGCCGAATCACTAAGCGACCTCGTGACTAAAGAAAAGTTAACCACTTCGATAGGTCGCTATTTATTGAGACTTAACCGCCAAACACTTAGCGATTATGAGAATCACTGTAGTCGCTGAATCCCTGAGATGAAAATGTAACTGCTAGAGAAATAAGAGAACTAGTGACTGAAGGTTAGATATAAAGTGCACGTGGGTATTGAGGGACTTAAGTGGCCGATAAAGTAATGGCAGAATAGAACCTGACTTAGGGTTTTCTAGGGTTTATTTGGCACAACGGCTACTTTTATGAATTTTTCAACTACAGACCAGGGGATAAAACAAATTGCAGAGGCCAGAGAACAGGGCAGAAAACCATGAAATTTTCTAAGGTGCTTGGCAGGGTAAAAAGAAGACCCTGGGATAGATGTAGCCAAATTTGCATGGAATAGGAAAATTGGGTAACATTTTGACGATTTCTGTTGGATGTCAGCCTGCTAGACATGGAAACTAGTGGCCTTGAAGCACTCCATTGGGCATAGAGTCATCTTAGAAACATAGGGACAAAAACTTTTAAACAGAGAGGGAAACAAAAGTGTGCTCAAGCACTTCTTGGAAAATAGGGAACTAAGCTAGAAAATAGGGACATAAAGCAGGAAAACCTAACCTATCCTAAACCAACCAGTTACAGAAACTTGGTCAAACAAAACCATTCACTGTTTGTGAAAAATAGCTACCTTTCCTTATTAGGGTATTTTGCATTGGACACATGACGATAGCTACAAAAATATGAGGCACACAAATTTATTTTTTCAAATTATTATTAACTACCTCTACAAAAATAGGAGCAAGTTTACCTTCCTCTAATTGATCATATGGAGGGGCCTCGGTAAACTCCTTCTGTGCCAAGTATCTGATGGGGCAGCCTCTTGAAAGTCTGAAGGCAGATCCTTCTTTGATGGTTTTCTCTTTATCTTCATGGTTACCCTCCATCATGGATAGCCATGTCAACTCATCATCTGTGGACAGGGGACTCTCATCCTCTACTTTTAAACAAGCCAAGAGCTCATCAAAGTTGTCAATATCCTAAAGATCCCTAGGAATGACTGGCTCTTTACAATCAGGCTCCATACACAAGCCTCCTATGATGTGCTCCAAACAATCCTCCCCAAGGCTTTGGTTATCCTTTGCACATTGGGAAGTCTCCTCCTAAAAGATGAGATCAAGCTCATGAATCAACATATCCTCAGGGTCAATCTCTTCTAGCTACTGCAACTTCACAAAGGTGGCTATGATCATATCTTTATCATCCTACTGAACAAAACCAGGCAGCTTATCAAATAAAAGCATAGCATCCCCTTCTATATCAACCTCCTGTTGATGGTGGACATTTTTTTCTGATTGACCTTCACCCATAGGTAATGGCATGGTCTCTTCTTCATTATCAACAAAGAGGAGTAGCCCATCAAACAAACCAACCAAGAGCTTAGGCTGAGCATCTATCTTCACCTCCTCCTCTTGTTGTCCCATTCCACCATAGTCATCACTCCGCACTGATACCTCAAATTTTCTCTCCTCTTCAAATGAAAGCTCATTTACCACAGGTCCTTGCTCAGACACTAGACTAGTATCCTTGAAAAGACTTGGCATCTAACAGTCAGGAGGCAGAGTCCATTGGGGTATCCAAAACACTTCATCATCTTGAGAGACCAGAGGGGCCTCTTGAGATAAACAATTCTCTTGAGCAGGTTGTTCTTGCAGAGTGGTAGGCTGAATCTCAAGTATAGGGCGCTCTTGGAAAGAATATTTTGACTTAAAACTTGGGATGTGAAACTGAGAGGGCTCAGGGGGACATATAGAAGGCATACCCATCCTGAAGCTTGGAAAATTGAAGGCCCTATCATCTTCGTGTTGGTCTCTTGCAGCTGGCTCTGTCGTAATATAGTCTTTAGGCTGTTGGAGACCACAAAAGGTTGCAACTACTCCAAAACAGACTCAGATTCTTGAAGGGTACTAAAACTTGGAAATGAGAGCTTTGTATGCTCTTTAGGTGTAGGCTCTTGAGGCAAATGGGTCCTCCAGCTTGGAATTTTAGGTCTAGGAGCCTCTTGTTGAGTAATTTGTGATCTCAACCTTATTGTCTCAATTTCAGCTCCTCGTCTGATCTCTTCTTGAAATTGTCTTACTTGTTGCTCATCAACAAGAACCTCTACCGCTTGGTAAGGGATGAACCCTTGTTCATAACTTTGAGCCTCCATTTCCTGCTGCTCCTTGATCTCAGACACTTGCTTAATCAAATCAAGCAATAGGTTCTTGGTCTTTTCTTGCTCTTTCATGAAGTCTGGGCTCTGAATCTGCTGCCAATTAGGCTAAGAAGGGGCAGCTAGGTGGTAAGTGGGATGGGGCAACTGGCTTTGCATTTTTTGTTGTGCCCTTTGTGCCCATGATCCATCTTGTCAGAGGGCCCTTTCATAATCTTGCATAGGGGCAAAATCATTTGGGGCATGCTGGATATAATGACAGCCTTGTATTGTATAGAAGCTTAGGATAAAAGGAGGCTTTAGGTGGCTTTGATAAGGCTGATGACTAGCCCATTGAGCATTACCCTTATAATAGGTTGGTGAGTAACCTGACTATCCATAATAACTTGACATGTCTACTAATGCAATTAGCTGGAATCTAAATATGAAAGATTTGAAATAGACTAGCACTTGATCTTTGAAACCAGTAGACTTTCCAGAGTCGCCAGATATGCAGCACAATGACCTCTTCTAGGTCTGTAGCATGCTATTAGCATATCAGAGATAGCATACCTTTTGAAGTGAACTTTTGTGGTCCCACCGGGCATGCCAGAATTGTTATACACTAAGTTTGCACCCTTGTTTCAAGCTCTCATGGTCTTGATAACTTATTATAACATGGGAATCATCTCCAAGTTGTGGGACCTATGATAACTGAGATGAGACCTCCAGGTTCTAGGTTGGTTCCTCTTGGATAATCACCTTAATTTTCTTCTTGACATGAAAGTAAATTCTTTTGAGGGAAAGGGATAGAAGGAATGCTTGAAACGGAAATAACTTGAAAGCAAACTACCTACTAGGTGATACACCAAAATGAAGGGTTTGAATCTCAGTATAGAGGATGAAATTAATGAACAACTTAAGTCTAGGAGATCACAACTCACTAAATAGGCCTGCATAAATATTTCATAGAAGGGTTTGTAATAGAAAGAGGCTATTCAGGGAAAGAGAGAAAACTTTCACAAACAATAGCATTCCTAAGTGTTTAGACACAATCTACAACCTGCAGACAAACATTCACCTCAGCAACTCAGTATAGGAATGAGACAAGATTGTTAAGGGGTTGTAGTATACCCAGAAAAGCATTCATATCAAATCATCCACAATAATACACAATAATTATAGAAAGAGAGAGGGATTAGGAACCCTAAGATGTCACTCAAAACATACATATACTTCAATTCAATAAGAGGTAATTCAGACAAGGAAGAATAGGGACAGAGAAGATGTCACAAAATACCTGTACAATATTTGAATTATCAATGAAAGATTACAACTGTAAGAGCCAGAGGGCAGGAAGAATGCCACAGATAACTCCTAGAAAGAGGAAAAAAAATTTTACAAAATGTAAACTCTGAGCTCTAAAGCTCTCAAAAAACAATATATACATCTATTTTGCACACAGGTAGGAGTCAAAACCTAATTAGGGTTACAAATATTTTTGTCAGAATAATATCAACCCTAATTCAATCAAATCTGATCATCAATGTATCTCTGCAACATCATGGCCGATCAGACATTTGTTTTCCCATCCTGTACTGCATCCACTCACAGAAAAGAAACCTTGATTCATTAACTTCTCTGCACAAAAGTCTCGCCATGAATGCACAAAAATGATACTTCTCAGGGACAAGAGTTGACCCATGACAGTTTCCCAGACCTTTCTCAACATCCTCTCAACTACAAATTTCCTGAAGACATAAATGTTCTACGCTACCCCGCCGCTTTGCGGCCTGTTGGATCAATCGCTGGAAAAAACCCTCTGTAGAGATATTTAAATTTGAAAATTAACTACTAGCCGGTCATTTTAAAATGCGTCCGTCGATATCTAATGTTTCCTGGCAGATGAATGGCCTAGATCATCCTTGAAATAGTCGTGAACCTCCTTTGAAAATTCAATGTTCATATGAGCACTTTGCGACCAATAAACATTTAGCATGTCAGCAAACCTGTCATCTTGGACCCACTTTGGCTTCTCCTCTTTTAAGTCATTTGGTGACTGTGCGACTGAAGACCTTTTTTCATTCGCGAAATCCTTCTCCTGACTCCGGTCGCTGAATATCTTAATCCTTTAGCTGACCCTGGTTAAACTCAGCGAACAAGAGAAATCCCTTAGTCGCTGATTCACAAAATACTTTACTAACCCTGGGCCTAGACTTGCCACTTGTCAACCTTTTATTCACTCCAACTACTCCATCAGTAGACACCTTGGCGGCCTTTCTGACAACGGACCCACTTAAGTCTAGATGCCAATCAAATGGCGGGCGCATGATCTCATAGCCCTCGAATATTCCTTTCGATCATGCACTAGCCATTGATCCTTTTAGAACTGGGACCCTACTGACACATGGGTCCACCTGCAATTCCTCATCATCACATGTCAACCAATCATAGGCAAGCACATCAGCAATACATGGCACTAGACATGCTGACATATCTTTATATCTCAGCCAATGAAAAGTCGGTATATCACCCTGACCTGGCATGGACCCACCTGACAGAAACTAAACATTTGGAAGATCCAATGGCGAGCGTAAGATCGCATGTGTCAAAAAAGGGCTATGCGAAGATACGCCAGCTGTTGATCTTTGTCCTACTAACATCCCTACAAACACTCTGACACAGTCCCACTGACAAGTTCTAGTGATTTCCTTCAGCCAATGAAAAGCCTCCTTGTCACCCAACGTGGCAATGGACCCACTCAACTTTGAAGCACTGCATACTTCAAAGATCTAATGGTCAGCATAAGATCGCGTGTGTCAGAAAACCTCTTCACGAAGATATGCCAGTTGTTGATATCTTAACTAGGACCCCCACAAGTCTGAGACCGCCGAATCACTAAGCAACCATGCAACTGAAGAAAAGTTAACTGCTTCACTGGGTCGCTAGTTGTGGAGACTTAACCACCAACCACTTAGCGATTATGAGAATCACTGTAGTCGCTGAATCACTGAGAGGAAAAAGTAACTACCGAGGAAATAAGAGAACTGGCGACCGAAGGCTAGATACAAAGCACACGTGGGTATTGAGGGACTTAAGTGGCTGATAAAGTAACGACAGAATAGAACCTGACTTAGGGTTTTCTAGGGTTTATTTGGCACAACGGTTACTTTTATGAATTTTTTAACTGCAGACCAGGGGATAAAACAAATTGCAGAGGCCAGAGAACAAGGCAGAAAACTATGAAATTTTCTGAGGTGCTTGGCAAGGTAAAAAGAAGATCCTGGGATAGATTTAGCCAAATTTGCATGGAACAGGAAAATTGGGTAACAATTTCAAAGTAAAATAATACGATATCGACCATGTTGTCAAGAGTACATGAATAATGCAAATAAAATATGAGGTAATAAATACATAAAGGATGCTGACCATACTATCACACATAATACATCAAAATATATAAATACAAATAAAATAGAGTACAAGACCAAAAGGTCCATATGATACAAGATATCAATACAAATCATGCTATCAAACTATCCATCGTCCATCTTCATGTTCTAGTATCCTAAGCCATCAAACATCTGTCCATCTACAAATCTCGAGATGGAAATTTGATATAGACACTTTTTCCTCCCAACCACAGAGTGGTTAGTTCCCTTGGGGCTCATCCTGAAATGAAGAGCACACTGACCTTGCTCGAGTAACCTATCAACTCGACACTGATGAATTAGAAAAGAATCTGGTGCATGCTATGAACTAACTACTTTTCTCATACATAAAAGTAGAACTAACACAGATATGGTAGAGAGAAATCAAAATAACCAGCACAAAATCAATTATGTGTTTCCATAGTTTAGACCTGAGCATTTATTAACTAGACTTCTACTGACAGGTAAAAGAGAAATATATTTACCCTTCTCTTTTTACCCATATTCAACACCCTTTCCCATGATATATTCCTCAATTTAGTAATTAAGACTAAAAAATAGATAATAAAGTTACCAAAACAATTTTTGTGTACTAAATTACTTCTTTCAACATAAATCCACATAATGAAACTTCTAAGGTAAGATAAACTGTGGTTTTGATGAAAGTTGGTAACAATGTTTTATACTAAGGTGATCACAACTGGAAATCTAGATATGTTTTCAGATACTACAATCCACAAAATATTCAATGAATCTAACATTCTTATAACATATATGAGACAATAAATTGAAGTCTTGAACTCATACAACCAAGCTATTACCAATCAGATCTAAAATGTTCACTAGTTTTTGAGAATTTAAATTTATTTCCTAAATTCTCCTCATATAAATCTTACATACACAAATATGAAATAAAGCATTTTATATCATTGAATTGAAACATGTGAATATATCATTTTGTTTATCAGCTATTTTTTTGCAAAAAGAGGTATATCAATTGAATTTCAAAGTTCATATTTTTCTTTAAACTATGTGACAACTCATATACAAAAATTGACTAACCTATGCATTTGTAAACTATTATGACCACTAAGAAAAACACTTGACAAATCATGTAGTTACAGGTTTTCTTCTTGTTACGTTCTTGTCAAAAATCACTTTTTCCTCCATTGTTGTGCTTGCAAGTTTCTTTCCTTCCTGTCACAAACTGGTCAGGAAGTACATTTTTGTAGTTTCTTCTTTCACTGTTATGGGTGTATGTATTCCCCCTATTTAGTGTGTGTCCTCTTCTGAGCCTCTCTTCTAATTTGGTTGAATTTTTAGCTTCCTTCCTTCTTCCTTTGTTTTGTGTGTATACCCGTCTATTGGGTGCACCTTCCAATCTTTACAAAGAAAAACTCTTATTCAATTCTTTCTTGTGCCAGTTCAATCTCATTTCCTCCCACATATATGTTCCCTTCATTATTTTATTTTCTCCTTCATATGCATTTCCATTCACATTCTTCTCTGCTCCATTTTTTGATCTCCCTATAAAATGTCGTGCCTTCTTTTTTTTTCTCCATGTCTCCCTTCTGGGTGCCATGTTCCTCCTCTCTATCTGTCTTCTCCTCTCCTTTTTCCTAGCATATAATATGATAGCCTTTCCAAAAATGAAATGAGTTTCCCCCAAAAAATGTCTATCCATTAGCCTCCATTTTCCCTCACCTTGCATATGCCAAGTGGAGTAGTCTCCCCCACCATATCTCTAATTCTTTCTAACTTGCGGTGATTAAGCCACTGATAGGGGTCGATTACCTCTTTGAATAGTCAATCTTGGTGGTCAAACTCCCTGCAATTCCTCCCAGTCAGTTGTGCACTGCGAATATCATCAAATATGGAAACTAGTCCCAATCACCAATCACTCCTGGATGGTTCTAAAATATACAAAAAGAAGTTAACAATTTGTGTTCATTGAGTTCCTCTTTTCTTCCAAACTTCGACATCTTCTTTCTGTTGTAATTTCCTCCAAGTCGGGCATACGTACTTGCTGACTTAGGAATGACAAGCTAAGTTAACATTTAGAACTATCTCTTGTCGCATGGTTAGTAGTTTTCTAATAATGTTTAATGCTACTTTTTTAAATTAATAAAAGAAAAAAAAAGCATATTAATATAATCAAATTTATCAATAATCAGAATTGGCTACTTTCAAATTATCAATTCTAACATAAAAATAAAATCAAACGAACTTCCTTTATTTCCAAGATAAATTAAATTATATTAATACACAATCAATTTTCTAAAGCATTTGATTTTATTGAGATACGATATAAAAGAAAACTCATAAAATATTAAAAACAATTAACTATGTGGTGTGTGCTTGCAAGCCAACTTTTCCCATCACGTCCTTACTGAGGAGATAAAATCCTCTACCTCAATCACATTTTTGTCTTCGTCTCCTACCAATCATACTAACACTCAAATGATCACCAATAGGTTAGTCCCATTAAACCCATAATTGAATTAAAAAGTATAAATTACTTTACATAAAATTTTCAATTTCATCGAATAAAGGTATTTCAATAGTGCATTTCAATTTCCATAATTTAATATCAATTTTCATAACATAACATCAATTTAATTCATAAGATAATTAAAGAAACATAATAATATCCATCTCTAAATCATTTATTTCATATGACTTAGGCCGACAAACTTTCGACCAAGTCAACATAAGTCTAAAATAGTCACTAAAAATTCTTAAAAACCAAGAGAACTACATCGGGTTATGACATATCTAGAATCTTGGGAAAATATATCATCATTTGATTGTGATTAAGGCGGTCAGACATACACGTACTTTTTATCTTTTCCCTAAAATTTTTGTACTACTGCATTGAAATCTAAAATTTTGAACAACTAGATTAATTTTCTTTCATACAAGGGTTAGTAATTTAGAAACTACATTCAATTTCCTATAGATTCTATTCTTACAACTTTTTCACATAAGGTTGATAAGATGTTCAACTTTTTACGTCAAGTTGACTGACCCTGATTTTTCATTGTCACTTAAGGCCATAGTTTGGTATACCATGATTCTGCACATACCCTATGATTGAAACATAATAGTTACGGCCATAAGATCAATGTGATATGCTCCACTTATTGAAAGCGGTGATGCGGGGTTTGAATGGAATTCAAAAACTACAGGGAGATTCATCCTTCTGCATTTTCCCTCTTGGATTTCACTATTTTGATTAAAACAAATTATCAAGGATGCCCTCAGGACATTAAGCAGTTGAACAAATGTAGATCAATCATAGAAATGTGGTCGATTGTGATAATTTGAAATCTATCAATGAAACAACATGCAAGTAGGCTTTCCACCACCATTGTTTTTACTTCAAGTCACTATCTACGTTGGTGTTGGAGGCATAGAGAATTGCTTGAGGAAGGCATCGTTGTTTTGAGATGGGTATGTAATCAATACTAGAAGTAGTTTTGTAAAAGTATGTGAAGAATCCATCCCGAAGCCACTAGAGGAAAAAGGGTGATGGTTCTCATGTTGATGATTGATGTAAATGAGAACTAGTTTCTATAGAAGGTGCTTGGAGCTCTATTTATAAGGATAAATTTTAATTTAGCCGAAAAGGCTATTTACCTAGGGGGACTTTGTGTAAAATTGCCAAAAATATCAAGATATTTTCCATTTTATTTAGCCCTGTAGTTAGCAGCCACCACATGATAAAAGAGTCCCACATCTCTCATAGCAAACATAAGGGTTAAAATGGGATTCATGCTTCTTGGATGCCACTGTTCAGAAATTCAGCTACTCCACACTCAACTCATTGTCTTCCACCTCCTAGACTCTTCGACTTCTTGCACTGGAAGACTGACTCCAAGACTAAGAGTATAGAAGAATCTTGGTGTATCTGCCTCCTTCAAACATAAAAAGGAAAATAAAACCTTGCAGATTCGGTCTTTTTCAAATACCTTTGAATTTCCTTCCTCGCACATTCCAATCCCATGCCAAAAAGATTTAATTCCACAGGGTGTTGTTGGTCTTCGTGGTTGGCGATGGAACAAATGGAAAAACCATTCACCATCATGAACAATCGTCAAAGGGGACTCAAGCACTACATATGCCATGGACTTGCACAACTATAAAGCAACAATCGCAATTGGGAAAAACTACCTTACTGACCATGCTAACTCTGTCTCCATCACACAAGAAGTCAAGTCAAGTAAATTGTTTGCAGGGACGATACGTAGGAATAAAGCCCAACTTCTTTAAAATCTATAAGGGTAGGCGTCAATCTCCAGACCCAGATGACAATGAACTTGGACACCAGTTTCATCTTCTGCAGAACATTACCCTTCCATTTTCCTCTTCTCTGCAGTCTTCTTGTCAACAAGATTCAAGTGTCAGCTTGGCCTTACTATTGTGTTCCCTACTCTCTCCAGATCTTATATACTCTGATACCAATTGTAAAATTAATAGACAAATTGAGAACCACACAACAAGATAAAAAGAGACACAAAGTTTAATGTGGTTTGCTAATTTAACTACGTACACAAAGAGGAGAGCAAATATTTCATTTAGTCATTGTAACTTGCATACATAAGACTTTGCCCTCATATTTATATACAATAGTCTTTACAAGAAAAGAAGACGAGTCAAACAAGAAATAAACACTTATGAAAGAAGAAATGAAAGTCAGGAAAGAAGAAATGAAGAGTTGGACTTCACTTCTAACACTTTGGCCGGAAATGGTTGCGTCCGTGCCGGCAAACGGTCTATGCCGAAGTAGTCCAAGATGGGAATGTTGTTCCCATTGAATTCAGGGCAAATGAGATATCTCTGCCGAGACCCGCCACAGAGCTGCTTGCAGGGAACCGCCTTGGTGCACATTGCCCGTGTGGTGTTGACGGACAGCAAGCTGCTTACAGTAGAGCAATCGAATTATCTGGACATATAGCTGCTTCTACACGCACTGCCTTCCCACCATGGCAAATTGCCATGACTCGCTAAAACACTTGGGGCAAGAGATAATCCTGGTGATTCACTACGATCGCCATGAATTATGCCCCAGAACTTCAACACATTTGGAGATTGTCGTCCACCCGAACAGGTGAGCTTCTAACCTAACATTTCACCGAGACGGGCTCGGCTTCTGTTGATTGTCTTGCGCAGCAGTAAAAGTTGAAGCATTTTTTACATACCCACAACTTTTTTCCCAATTGAATGTATGATAATGGGATGGCTCGTCATGGGAGAGAAATGGATGCAAGGTTCGATGAATGGAATAGGTAATAGCTAATCCCTAGCCCTTATGCCCGTACCCCTTCCCCTGTTCCCCTGAATCATATCATTTCGATGTGAAGCAAATTATATGTTTCGTTTTAAATTTTTAATCCGATCTTCATTTTCCCCAATCCGCTATGTTCTTTTGGAATTTGATTGCTTCCATAAAATTCTGAACCATGCTCTGCTCAACCTAACACGACATTGCAAACTTTCTGAGGTATGCGAACCCCTGCAACCAACGACATATTCCTTCTATAGATTCGTGATTGCTAATCCTTCCCAGGTAAATATCAAGTTGTTCTCTTTTTTATATGTTTTGATTTACCTTTATTTTCCCAAATATCCCATTGCTACAACTGCCATTTCTTTCCATTATTTCGTCTTCCTCTTCATTCTCGATGCCTCAGCTCCTGTCGTTTCTTTCATTCATCCTCTCATGCTTTAAGATGGGAACTGAACGGTTTTTCCCAACACCTGTCAATTGCATTTTCTTGGAAGTTTCTAAGCCTTCCAGCAAATCCATATTGTCCGCAACCTTCAATCATTACAGTCTTTAAAATCTTATGGTCAAATTCTCAAATGATTTTTGGTTAACAGGTGGAATAATATATTGATCTTTTCACCAAGCTTCAAGTTGGGCTAGAGATTCTTGATCATGAAGAGTGACTTGGATCAAATTTATTTTTTGCTTTCTTCCTAGCACTAGAGAAGAGCTAGCAATTTTTTAAATAAATCTCCTTGGAGAGCATATAAATTAATTATTGCTTCAGTTGTGCTCATATCAGGTACACAGTGAGCCACAACAAATAAAAGTAACAAAAAGATTGGTTGAATGTTCAGTAGAAAAAGCAAGAAGATATGTCTGTGGCAGAAGAGATAAAATCTCTTATTATGTTAAACCAGGAAAATATTGTTTAAAAATCTCTAGCCTGACATACCAGAACAAGTGTGATTCTAAAGAACTATTGTGTGTGATTCAAATATCCCTATTTTTCAGCCATTATAGTGATTATGTTGTAGGCAAATCATGGAAAAACTCCATTAGGTCAGCAAAGGAAGCCTCCTCCTTGATTCATGAAGCTTCATACAATGTTCAAAGGTCATACTTTTCCAAGTACACTGCTTTGAGAAGTGAGGATCATTTCTTGGAAATTCAGAAAATAATAGCACTGATTTATTGAATGTACAAGTGTTCAGTCCCATTTTGGAGTACCTAATAATGAAATATTGATTGATTAAGCAAAATCAATGCCATATAGTATCTACGAAGATTGGTTCAGGACTGTTTCATCTGTTCTTTTGTAAAGGGTGCTTGATCAGCAAAAAAAAAAGGCTAATTTTGACTTTAACTGACCAAATGCAACTGGCAATTGTGAAGCCAAAATCGACAACCTTTGCAACTGCCCTGGTATGCATGAACGCAACATATGGAAAGCATCGTCAAGGCATGTGAACTGTTTGAAAAAATGCCTCAAAGAAATGAGGTCTCATTGATTACCATGCATGTTTCAGACCCCACTCAAATGTGTGCATCTCAGTGGCCGGGGAGGATTGACATAATTTTTTTTTTTTGCATTGAGCTGTATCAAACTGTGGTCTACTTCACTAGAAAATATATACCAAACAATGCGAGTGTGTAGCAAGAATAAATTAGTGTACAATAAGACAGGGAAAAAGGGTATAGGTGCTCCCCATACATAGTGCGATTGTGAGAACAGGAGAATGGTTGGTTGATTGGGATAATCCGAGGATCTCATATATGTAACTTGGAGAGAGTTTTCCATGAAGATAGAATAAACTGTGGTCTTCTTTCATAAGACAGGAAAAAAGGGTATAGGTGCTCCCCATACATAGTGCGATTGTGAGAACAGGAGAATGGTTGGTTGATTGGGATAATCCGAGGATCTCATATATGTAACTTGGAGAGAGTTTTCCATGAAGATAGAATAAACTGTGGTCTTCTTTCATATCATTAACAGACAAGGAGACTAGGAGAATATGTACAATATTGCCATATTTTCTGTGCTTACAAAACTATTATAGTTAATAACATTAGGGAATGATTTGTAAAGTAATGGTTTACAAGCCACAAAATGTGGAAGCATCGATAAGGGAAGTGAACTGTTTGATAAAATATCTCAAATAAATATGGTCTGTACAGAATGGATTTGCTCAAAACGTTCTAGAAACTTTCAAACAAATGCAATTGGTAGGTATAAAGCCAAGTTCCACAAGTTTTTGCCAGCACAAAGATTTAGTCTTTGTGAGCACAAATAAACTGAAGAATCATTCTGTGTGAACCATTCAGCTACAAGCAAGAAGACACCATACCTATTGTCTATGTTGTTGTTATAGAGAAGTTGATTAGAATGCCATCAATAGAAAAATTGATGTTGTCCACAAACTGTAGATACTCTCTAACTAGGTCATAGCTATAATTTTGACAAACAAGTGCGATAGTGGCAACATTCAGAAACAAACAGACAAGTCTAATAATTCAATTAGAGACGTGGGATTCTGTGAGATTAGCTAGATGAAAGCTAGACATAAATATTTCAAATTGTTCATTGATAATTTATATTGGTTCATAGCTTGTAGGATTAGGAGGAAATCGTGTCATAGTCAATTCTGTGACAATATGCAGTTTGGCATTTAACCATTAGTGGAATGTCCACATATTACAGGTAAAAATTAATTCACCACACATTCACAGTACCTTACAGCCAATATAAAATCCTATACAATCTTCAAATTACAAAACATGTTACATCAATTTAGTCAGTCAATGGCTTCGGCATAAATAGAAGGTATCACATTCTTCTTCGCAAACTTTATACACTGAACATTATAATTCTTCACAGCTTGAGAAAATCCTCAAAAAAAATATGGAATTTAAAATGCACAAAATGGATTTCTTGAAGGCCTTGGTTGGAACTTACAGGTGAATATGACCATATATGACAGTTTGAATTGATATGCTATATTTTTATAAAATCGTAAAGATGACATTTTAAATTATTGATAAACTATAAAAATTTATTATGGATAATATAGAATTTTACTTCGTAATATAAATATATGCTATTTTAAAATATTTATGATAAAATATATATTTATTTAGATATTTTAAAATGATAGATATCAATGTTTCTAAATTTTAGAATATTTTAATATGAATTTAGAAACTTGTGATCATGATTTAGAAATTTGTTTAATAAATTTTAGATTTTTACATGTATTATTAATTTATGATATTAGTATGTAATATATTGTTTATTATATTTTTATATTAATTTAGAATTTTTTAAAATAAAGTAAATGAACTTAGAAGTTGTGTTTAGTTAATTTGAGGTTTTTGCATGTATTACTAATTTATTATTATTTTCTAATTTTTATTTTTTTATAAGAAATAAAAGTTTCTATATAATTTATTATATATTAGTATTAATTTAGAATCTTTTTTTCAAAAAAATTTAATATACAGAATTTGTAAATAAATTTCGTTTTCACAATTAATATTTTTCATTAAATTTAAATGAAAGATATTAAAATGTCAAATCATCATTAAAAAATCATATAATAGATAGGAGTGACCCTTGTTTTCACAATTAATATTTTTCATTAAATTTAAATGCAAGATATTGAAATGTCAAATTATCATTAAAAAATCATATAACAGATAAGATTATCCCACTCTGCAACTTCCCACTCAAGCTCAAATTTCAAACTGCAGGCTCCCATGCCTGCCTCCCTTGGGGGAGATGTTGCCCACCTGGCTGATCCGCTTGCTGGCCCTGATGGACCCTAGGCCATTCCCATGATTTTCTCTGTCACGGTCCCAGTGATTGAGTCAACGGGGGAATCTCAAAAAGCGTCCTCTTCTGTTGATACTCTGTTGTCCCCCCCAAAACCCAACTGGAAAGGGGTCCTTGTTGGTGAAGCTCACCAATCTTTGGAGGCTCTGCTGGTGGATTTCATTCAGACTGAAGAAGGTGTTGAACTGTCGCTCCTGGAATCAGTGGTGAATAGAACGATGGCAAACTTTCAGCTGGCCCTGGGTGGTCGATTTTTCAACTTTTGACCTACCATTGAAATGGTTAGAAAATGGGTGTCTAACCAGTGGAAGATCAAGGGTTCTCTCCTGGTTTCTGCTATGCCGGGGGGACTTTTTCTGTTTAAGTTTACCACTCTTGAGGACCTATCCTGTGTGCTGGCGGGTTCATGGGTTTATGGAAAGCACTTCCTAGCCCTTGTGAAATGGAAATCCGGATTCAATCTAGCGACGAATCTAACAAGAATGGCCCCAGTTTGGGTTCGCCTCCCTGGCCTCCCACTCAAGTATTGGGACAAGCAAGTCTTCAGATGGATAGGCGACTCCTTTGGCTCATTCATCACATTGGACCAAGTGACCCATTCTAAGTCCAGGCTGGTGTTTGCTAGATTCTGTGTGAATGTCACTCTGAATAAAACCCTACCCAACTTTGTCATTTTGAAATCTAAACTAGGTAGATGGACCCAAGCGTTAGTGTATGAGAATGCTACCCTATTCTGCCAGAACTATGATAGTGAAGGCCACTCTAGTGAGACTTGCAAGTCCTCCAAGTTGGGATCTAAAAAAGGGAACAAGGACAAAGGAATGGCTGAGGGTCCTCCCTCCATAGGTGAAGAGGAAAAGGTGGAGACTAGGCCACCCTCGGTGGCCAACGAAACTAAAACCCTAGCTATTGAAGATCCGGCCCTGGAGGAAGGTGAGATCATCCCCCCCTGGGAGATGGATGTTGGGTGCCCTGGCCTGGGTTCTCCTGAGTCTATGGAGGAACCAGTTCTCCAGCTGATGGTGGAGTTGGTAAAGACCCCCCCCCCCCGATGCCCCCCCAGAGGGGAGGATGACTAGCCCTACTGAGGTAGAACAACTTGCCATTGTGGCTGCTCTAGAGTTACAATCCCCAAAGCTAGATGCTAAACCCCCCAAAGCTTGTGAAGAAGAGCTCCTCTAGCTCCCTTGATGGTTTGGAGGATGATGATGGGGAATGGAAAACATAGAGAAAGAAAACCAAGCCTAAAAAGGCTAATGTGGGAATGGAAACACCTAGGGGAAGGCCTTCAGACCAGACAAGGAGATCGAGAGGGACCACAAGGGATGTTGCAACAGGTAAGCAGGAAACCCTAGAATCTAGCTTCAAAAGTAAGAAATGAATTTCTTTTCTTGGAATGTGAGGGGCTTGAACAACTCCCTTAAACAAAATGTTGTCAAACACTACATTTTTTATCTCAAGCTAGATGTTCTACTCCTACAAGAGGTTAAGATGTCTGCTAGTAATTTCGCTACCCCGGCACCCAATCTTTGGCTGGGTGTTGCCTTCCTTTACTCTGAAGCTATGGGTACATCTGGTGGTATTGCTACGCTCTAGAACCCCAATAGGATAACTGGTCAGCTGGCTTCTTCTTCCCCTAACTTCCTTGCTATCACCTTCAGGAAGAATGGAACTGAGTGGATCACTTTTAATATTTATGCTCCTAATACCTGGTCTAGTAGAGCTTCCTTGTGGGTTAATCTTGGCCATCAGCTGGATCATGACTATTCTATGAATTTTCTATTGGCAGGTGACTTTAATACCCCCCTTTATCCCTCGAAAAAATGTGGTGGTCTAATGGATTACTTAGATAGCATGGGGGAGCTGGCTGATTTTATCTCTTCCACAGGTCTTCTTGACATCACTCTGAAGGGGAACCCCTTCACTTGGTCCAACAATAGGAAGGGTATCCACCTCATCCAGGTGAGGCTGGATCGGGTCCTAGCCACCTCTTCATGGAACCTTTGCCTGAACTCTTCCTTGTCTTCCCTCCCTAGAACAACGTCAGATCATAACCCCCTCCTTCTATGCTGGCATGACACCCCTAAAGTCAGCCCGACGCCCTTCAAATTTGAAATTATGTGGTGTTCTCACCCATCCTTTAGAGATCAGGTGAAATTCTGGTGGAAGACTAATATCAGGCGTACTGCCATGTTCAGAATAGCCCAAAAGTTTGAAATTATCAAAAGGGAGGTTAAAGGTTGGAGCAAACATAATTTCAGAGATTTCCACAAAGAGAAAATGGAACTGTCTGGAGTCTTAGATTCCCTCCAGGCCCAGTTGGCTTCTAGAAGCTACCCGCCCCAGATTCAGGTGGAGGAGGAGTTGACTAGACACAAGTGACAGGAAACTCTAAAAAAAGAAGAAATCTACTGGAAGCAGAGATCCAGAATCCAATGGCTTGCTGAAGGGGACAGGAACATGACCTTCTCACATAGGTTTTCCAGCATCCATTAAAGAAGAAATATCATCTCTGCTATTATGGATGAAGGAGGGAACAAAGTCAAGGAGAAGGATAAAATCAATCAGGTTGCGGTCAACTACTTTAGGAGGCTATACTCTAATGAGGGTCCTATATGCCCGAACAACATCCAAAACCAACTCTTGGACCACATCCAAAGTGCTCTAACTCTTAGTGATAATGACATGCTTATGGAGCGGGTCTCTGATGAGGAGGTCAAGAATGCAGTCTTCGTTATGGGAGCTTACAAAACCCCCGAGTCGGACGAATTTCCTCCGGCATTCTTTTAGGAGTGTTGGGACATTGTGGGGACTGATGTTACCCATGCTACTAGAGACTTCTTTAGGACTGGGCGCCTTCTCAAACAACATAATCAAACCTACATTGTGCTTGTCCCAAAGCATGACAATCCTACCACTATGATAGATTTCAGGCCCATCAGCCTCTGCAATACCTTCTACAAGATCCTTACCAAGATCCTAGTTGGCAGAATCAAGCCTCTTCTGGACAAGATAATTTGCACTACTCATAAAGGCTTTGTGTCGGGTAGACAGATTTTGGATGCGGCCATTGCCACCCATGAAATCATCCATTCTATGGACAGAAGGAAGGTCCTAGGTATGGCCTTTAAACTAGATATCTCTAAAGCGTATGACAAAGTTAACTGATCATTTCTGCTTAAAATTATTGCTAAAATGGTCTTTAATGAGAAGGTTATCTAGATTATACAAGACTGTACTCAAACTGTTAGCTTCTTTGTTCTGGTCAATGGTACCCCTGGTGGCTTTTTTAAACCGGAGAAGGGTCTTAGACAAGGAGACCCTCTCTCCCCCTACCTCTTTATTATGGTGGCTGATGTGTTTAGCAGGAATCTATGTATGCTATCAGATACGGGAAGAATAAAAGGTGTCAAACCTACTTCTACCCTTCCTCAAGTGGTGTTAGAATAGTTTGTGGATGACACCTTCCTCTTTGGGTATTCTTCAGTGATTGAGGCCAGACAGTGGAAACAAATCCTTGAAAGTTATGCATGGGCTTCTAGATAGTGTATTAACTATCAAAAGAGTTGGTTGTTCTTCTTCAACACCCCCATGGAGTTACAAAATAAGGTGCTTCAAATCTTGGGTTGTCTAGTCGCTTCACTACCTTCTACCTACCTTGGCCTCCCCCTTATAGTTAAAGAGGTGTCCCAAGATTTCTGAAATTCCATCCTTGAAAGAACCCAAAGGAAACTTGTTGGTTGGAAGGGGAAGATTTTAAGCAATGCTAGAAAACTTCAGCTCATGGCCTCCACTCTCCAAGGGATCCTTGTTTACTTCCTATCCCTCTTTAAAATTAGAAGCAATATGGCAGACAAACTTGAAAGGATTCAGAGAACCTTTCTGTGGGCAGGGTCTGAAGAAAAGAAGAGGATGTCTCTTGTCAATTGGGACATTGTCTGCCTCCTGAAGAGAACAAGTGGTCTGGGACTAAGAAGAATTAGTTTGATGAATAAAGCCCTTACCATGAAAGTGGCATGGAAGCTCATAGAAGGAAAGGAGGACTGGTGCAGATTAATGGAAGCCAAGTACCTCCAAGGACATCTCTATAGGCGGATGTTCCACAATAGCGACCTCCCAAGTGAATCCAAAATCTGGATGAACATATGTAAATGTAAGACCCTTCTGTCTAAAGGAGCTTTTTGGCAAATCAGAAATGGGAGATCCATCAGATTTTGGAATGACCACTAGATCATGAACCAACCTAACCTGGGTTGTAGATTCAAACCTCTTATGGACTATCTCAGACCTATCCTGGGTAATAGAGTCTCTAGCTACATCACTGATAGGGACTGGAAGGATATACCTAATCAGTTAAGGGATAGAATGGACCTGCAACACTTGGCCAAGGATCTCATGGAAAACCTAACTAATATCAAAATTTTAGGGCTTGATGACTCTATTATCTGGGCCCCCACCCAGGCTAGTACTTTCTTTGTTAAATCTTCTTACAATCTACTTCTAAAGGAGGAGAGTAACCCGAGGGATTGGAAGAAGGTGTGGATCCCTCAGCTCATGCCGAAAATAATTTTTTTATGGTGGACTCTAATGCATGATAAGGTCCTAACCTAGGATAATCGTATAAAGAGGGGCTTCTCCATGGCCAAAGGATGTGTCCTATGTAAGAAGGAGGAGGAAACGGTGAGCTGCCTTTTCATCCACTGTGATTATGCCACTAGCATTTGGCAAGAGATTATTGGCACATTGGGTATCTTGTGGGCCCTGGGGAGAGAAGTGCATCAATTTAATAACTAGAGATCTCCCTCCAATCACCACCTGCTCCAACTCCTCTGGTGTATGCTACCCCCTCACATCTACTGGGCCATTTGGAAGGAAAGGAACAACAGGATTTTCAGAGAGGATAGTAACTAGTCTAAGACCTGTCTCCATATTGGAACTAAGCTCCTATGTGAGAATGCCAGGCTGGATAAATGGAAGCTTCCCCCCTATCCTCCTACTTCCTAGGAGGTGAGAATTGCTAACAGCTGGAACCTCCTAGATGGTTTCTCCAAGTTTGACGATGCTAAAAGGAGAGCTAGAAAAGCTACCAGATGGGCCGCCCCTCCTAGGGGATGGACCAAATTAAACTTTGATGGGGTGGTAAATAATATTGGCCAAGGAGGGGGTGGTGTTCTGAGAGATCACAAAGGCACTTGCCTGCTGGCTTATGCTGGGCTAATCAATAATTGCACTGTCACCTAGACAGAAGGAATGGCCCTTCTCTTGGAGATTAAATTTGCAAAACAAATAAACATTAGGTAGCTAGAAATCGAGGGGGATTTCAAAGTGGTTGTTGAGGCTGTCAAAAGTGGTGCTAGTGCCGGATGGTGGGCTAGACCTATTATTATGGAGATCATTGAGCTTCTCAATAGCTTCCAATGCACGACTATGGGTCACACATACGGAGAGGGGAATTCAGTTGCTGATTCAATGGCAGAAATAGGCCTAAAATAAATCAAACTCAATAGTTGGAGGGTGGTTAGTGATTTACCTTCGGTGACTCAGCAACTCATTAGGGGAGAAATGAATATTACTGTTTAAATGTGCCAAGCTGTCATATTCATTACGAATCCTTACTGGATCATGTGCTGGCATGCTTGGGTGAGTTTTGCGATTATGGAAAGGAGAACCCAAATTCCCATAAAGAATCATCATTACCTTTTAAACATGTGGAGTAAGAGCTGTCTAAATCAGAGGGCTTACTTGGCTAATAAGGACTGCAAGTGTGTCCCTAGTATTATTGCTATTAATGGCACCTAGAGATCCGTTAGATCTGGCTGTACAGAGGCCATTTTCCAAAAAATTTCTCAAAGCCAGCATTTTAAGTATAATCTTTCCTCGGAAAGGCTTTGCAAAGACAAGGGGTTTTTTAAGGTCTGCAAAAACACTCGGCTCTTAGATTTCCACAATATTTTGGCGCAGGAAGGGTAGAGCTTTGAAATGGGAGGCAACACTCTCCTCATTGAGCCTGATAAAATTGACGAGGCTTTCACCTCTGATGCGTTGGTGACTCACTACTACAAAGAAAGCGTCATATGAGGTTTTATGGAGAGAATGAAAGGTGGGCATGATGAATGAATCTCCAAACAATTCGTCTCATCCTAGAACAACATGAGTGTCTCGGTTGGGGGATCCACTTCTAGCTAAATGAAGAGGTCATAGCTAAGGTGACTAGGCTCTCTATGGTGGGGAGGAAATACAAAAAGACCAGTCAGACTCCTGACCCTACCAGCCTCAACCAATTTTTCAAGGACGGTGAGCAATCGGTGAAAAAACAAGGGGGCTTCAACAGGGAGGTGCTGTCGGACTTCTGGCTGAAAATTTGCCTCATTATGATGAAATATTTCACACTACAAGGTAAGTTCACTATGTTTTACTACTACCACATATCGTTCCTCATGAATCATATTAGAAACTAGGATTTAATTTCCATACCTTTCTATCTTTTGCACTCCATAGAGAGTAATATCCTTGATATTAAGGACAACCCTGATAAGTCAATACCTATCCTCCATCAGGACCTCCTTCTCTACATTTACCATTTTCACAAAGCTATTTGCTCGGTGCCCCAACCCCTCCCCACCCCCTGATTATCCAGGAGATGACCCAGGAGGATTCCCCATCCAAAACTAAAAATCCCACCCATTCCTCCTCCCAGTCCATCTGTGTCATCCTTGAGCCTAAGCTAGGTGCTAAAGAGGGTAGAACCCACAAAAAATGTGTTAAAAACCCTTTCAATAGGAAGGAGGGTCAGGAGGAGTCTTAAGTCTCTAAGTCTGTGGAGAACAAAGATAGGAAGGAAGCTGACAGTACTCCCGAGACTGAATGTAGGCCCAAAAAATGGAGAATGATGGAGAGCCAAGTTAATTTGGAGGTGGACTTAAGTGGCTCAGGTCATCAGAGGTCAAATAAAATTGCCAAGGAATAGTGTAAAACCAAGTTGTTGGAAACGACCTCTAGAGAGCAATCCTTGTCTGAAAAAGACTCCCACACCACTGAGTCCATGAAAGGTTCCTCAGATGATCATATGAGTCCCCCTAGGACTGGTAGCACTCCTCTTCCCAACCTCCAGCAAACCATGGAAACCCCCAATAACCCTACCCCACCCCTGAGTCCTTCTCATGATCCCTAGGATAAGCCCCCCACCTCTGATTACAATACCGAGGCCCTGGAGGTCAAAAACAATTTCAAAGGCACCCTCAAAAGGAGGTTCTCGAATTTGGACAAAGATATTATGGAGATCAAGAAGAATATGCAGGATTTGATGAACCAATGCATGATGACCAAAAAAATTTCCCTGAAGGTCATGCACGCTTCAGCTATGACCCTCTATCACATGCAGGAAAAGCTGGCGGGCAGCAGACTAGAAGCGGACAAGGACAACAAGGATCTTTTCCTGTTTCTACAAGAAGAGTGGGATAGGACCCTGTTGTCTAAGCAATTGGGTGGGAAGAACTAATTTCTGGTGTCCATGTGTTGGTTAATTTTGATTGGGCTTGGCCCTAGGATCCCCTATTTTGTGGTTGGGGTTAATGTTAGTTTTTATATCTTTTTGTTCAGCCTTGCGTGGCTTATGACTGATACTTTACATGCTACTATTTGTTTTAAGTACTCTGATTTAATCATTTTGATCAGTATTGTGGTTTATGTTTTTGATAGGGGTAGAGTTAGACTTGGTGATTATGCTTTTAACTATTCTATCTGCTTTGACTAGTTCCATTAATATGCTACTAGTCCTTTGTTCCTCAAGCCAACACCCTCTTGCTGCTTTATCTATCAAAAATAGATAAGAGTGACCGTCAAATTTCAAGCTTGGCGGGGTTTATTTAAATGCATCGACCTCATTGTACACCTTCTATTTTGAAGGGCTTGTTATAGGTGGGCTTTTAGGTGCCTTAATTGCTATGCAAGTTGGAAAGTTGACTATTTTTGCAGGCTTTTTGAACAAAAGCTTTTTAGCACCTTCAAAACAAAATGCAAGGCGTAATGTGGTCGGCTGGCTGGGCATTTACTGCTTTGTGGCTCTACAGGGTGGTTAAAGAATTTTGGTTGGCCACTATCATTGTTTTGATAAATTGCTTGGACTGATGATGTTTATCTTGGGGTAGTGTGTTGTAAAGTCTGTGTCATTGATTTTTACCTTGATGCTTGCTCGAAGTCAGCACGTCTGCATTGGGAGCTTACATTTTTTTGCTAGATCTCTTCTGGCATTCATTTTATTTAGTAGCTTGTGTTATTGGATGACAATCATGATAACTAATCCTATGAGATATTTTATTTATTAGTTATCTTTAGTAGTTTTTTGTAATTTATTTTTTATAACATTTTGGTAGTTTTCTTCTAACTGTCTCAACAGTTCAGATTGTAATATATTTTCTGGTTTTTCAATTCTATGAGTATGTCTGTGTGTGCATTTTTATTTGTATTATTTTGGGCCTGTTACAGTGGTATCAAAGCCAAGTTGTAGAACCTGTAGGAAAAAAAAAACTACAAGCTCTGGAGTTTTGATTTTGATTGTGAAGTAAATGGTTTTCTTCCATATAGTATAGAATACAAAATAGATTTTAGATTGGACACTATATTCCAATGCATTCTTTAATTTCAATTGTTGGAATAGTTCTTTCTGGGAAAGAGAATTATCATGAATGGTTTCAAAAAGTTAAAAATGCTCTTATTTTTAATGATTTGTGGGATGATATTTGTGAAAGCAAAGATGATAGTGCAGAAGAGTCACAACAACCTACAAATCAAAAAGAACTTATCATCTGGAAGAGTAAAGATAAAAAGGCTTATGCGTTGATTGCCACCTCAATTAGTGAAGAGGTAAGTAGACATATAAAATCTTGTAAAAATGCATTTGTAGCATTAAAGAAACTCAAAGATTTGTATGATTCACATTTAGAACTTCAAATCATTCAGTTGTTATTGAAGTTATTCAATTTAGAGTTGAAAGATAATGATCCAATGAAGTTGGCTTCTTAAATTAGAGCATTATTTCATGATATTGAAGCTACAGGTGTAAAAGTTGATCTTCAACTCACTTCTTTTATTAAAGCTCTTTATCCTACCTATTCACACTATCTTGAGTCTCTTTTGCAACTAGGGTAGAAGTTGGACCACTTTTACATTTGAAAGGTACTTCATCACATTCCCAGAATATTGCAAATTTCTCTCAACATAGTGGTAACTTGTGTTCTAGTTTGTTATGGCATGCAAGATTTGGTCACATTAGCTATGATAGTCTCAGGATCATGAAAAAAAAAAGAGTTCAAGGGCTTCCCACTATTCTGAAACAAATTTCTCAATGTGATGCTTGCATTTTAGGCAAACACAATAAACAAACTTTTCATGATTCTATGTTTCGAGCTTCTAGAAAGCTAGCTATCATTTACTTAGATTTGTGTGGGCCTATGCCTATTCCATCAGCAAATGGAAATAAATATATAATGACTTTTATTGATGACTCTACCACGATGTGTTGGTTTTATATATTAAAGGAAAAATCTCAAGCTTTTGATACCTTCAAAAAATTTCATTTGTGGATAAAAAATGAAACTCAACTCAATATTGGAACTCTTAGAAGTGATAATGGTGGAGAGTACACTTCTAAAGATTTTTAAAAATATCTATAGGACAATGGTATAAATCATCAAACTACTGTTCCTTATAATCCACAGCAGACTGGTTTGGCAGAACGTATGAACAGAACCCTATTGAATATGGTTAGATCTATGATGTTTTTTCAAAATGTTAAATTAATATTTTGGGGAGAAGCGGTTCTTTGTGCTGTCTACATAAAAAATAGAAGTCCATCTGTTGCACTAGAAAATACACCTCCTTATGAAATGTGGCATGGTCGTCTTCCCCATGTGAAGCATTTTAGGGTTTTTGGTTTCCCCTTCTATGCTTTAATTCCTAAACAGCTAAGAAATAAATTGGAAGCTAGGAGTAAAAAATGCATTTTTGGGGGATATTCTACTACTTCTAAAGCTTATCATCTATATGATGAGGAAAATAAAAAGTTTGTTATTTCTCGAGATGTTATATTTCTGGAATTTGGAAAAGATGCCTCCACTATTAATAAACAGCTTTCTCATCTTGATCGATTTCATTCAAAAAAATTCTATCATGAATGGGATAATGCACTTCCAACTCTTGACGAGGGGATTACTCTTCTAGATCAATCTCTGGAAGTTATAGAGAATGTGAAAGAGTCTAATGAATCTGAAATTTCTTGTGAAGAACATGTTGCAAATGAGAATGTGAAAGAGTCTACTAAATCTAAAATTTCTTGTGAAGAACATGTTGCGAATGAATGCGAACTAGTTGCAAAAGAATGTGAACCAGCTTGTGAAGAATTTGATTCAAAGGCTCTTGAAATTGAGAAAACATCAGATCAAGTAGTCTATAGATCACTACAGCCCAAGACAATTCCAAAAAGGTATGATGATTTTGAATTAAATTTTTCTATTGTTGATGAACCTTCTTCATTTCTAGAAGCAACAACTATTAATGCATGGAAAAGTGCAATGCAAAGAGAGTATGATGCTCTCATAAAAAATGGAACTTGGAGGTTGGTGGATCCTCCAATTGGAACCAAACCTAATGGCTGAAAGTGGGTATTTACAAAAAAATATAAGCCTGGTGGATCACTTGACAAACACAAAGCAAGACTTGTAACAAAAGGATATGCTCAGAAAGAAGGTGTTGATTGCACTGAAACATTTTCTCCTACAACAAAATGGGGCACTATTCGAGCTTTGTTTTCTTTAGCAGCTCAAAAAGGATGGAATATACATCATATGGATGTTAAGACAACCTTTTTGAATGGAGATTTGAAAGAAGATGCTTATATGTTGCAACCTGAAGGTTTTGTTATCAAAGGTCAGGAACAAAAGGTATGTAAATTGATAAAATCTTTGTATGGTTTGAAGCAAGCACCACGTGCTTGGTATGAAAAATTTACTGAGCACCTCCTGAAACTAAACTACAAGGACTTTCATCTAGATGATGCAACTCTCTTTGTCAAGAAAATTGGTAGATCAATTGTATATCTAGTTGTATATGTTGATGATCTTCTCATCAAGGGAAATAATGATGATTATATTATTTCTCCTTAAAGAGAGTTGAAGAAGGTTTTTGATATGACCGACTTAGGGTTATTGCATTATTATTTAGGTATTGAAGTCATTTAAAATCCTAAGTTTATTTTTATTTCTCAGAAGAAATATATTGGAGAGTTATTATGCAGATTTGGCATGGAAGATTGTAATTCTGTTTCCACTCCAATGGAGCAAAATTTGAAGATTTCTTCCAATGAAGGAATGTTGTAAAATTAAGATCATCCTATAGAGAATATATATGAGGTTGTACTGAAAATAGATTACTATTGTGATTGTAGAATACAATTGCCTTCGTTATTGATTGATTCTACAATAACAATAGGGTATATGTATATATTGAATAGTCATGTAATGAATAGACATGACCGTATATACTTATGGTCATGTCACTTCATTACATAACTATTAGTTAACATATCTTAACCAATAGTTTATTCATACTTTGTATAATATATATATATATATATATATATAAGTTCACACATGTGCATATTAATATATACTTACTTTTCAATTATATATATATATACTATATATGCATATCATTATTGTCTCATCATTTATTAAACACGAACGAACAATACTTTAACACTCCCTCTTGAGAGAGAGTTTAATAGAATTTGTAGAATCTTTTCATATCATGATATCCAGCACATCCGGGACAGACCCTTTCAAGAGTCGATCATGATAGACATCAAGATATCCGGCACATCCAGGACAGACCCTTTCGGGAGTCGATCTTGACAAGTTATTACACAGTAATAATCTCAGCGTTAAGATGTCCGGTCCTATCCGGGACAAACCCTTTCGGGAGTCAATCTTAACAATTATTACATAGTAATAATCTCAGCGTTAAGATGTCCGGTCCTATCCGGGACAAACCCTTTCGGGAGTCGATCTTGAAGCCTGGTTAACTATTGTCAAGATCGTCACCTTGAAATAGTAACCCAACACACATGAAAGATCATCACCTTTCATGTTAAGTACAAGTATTCATGTTCAGAAAATCATCATCTTCTAAATATGAACACAGGATGAGTGGACCTATAAAGTCACACATATGATATCCATCTTGACTCTCCTCAGAGAGTTAAAACCAAGGCTTCCACCTTAGACTTGTCTATCACAGACAAGAATCATATTAAGATACAAAATGATGGATCACTGATTCTAAGAACTTCTTTAAGGCTTTAGTTCTCAACATACCAAGGTTATCTGAAGTACACAATCTTCTTCCTAGCAAGGGGCTTGGTGAGAAACCATCTTCACATGGTATACTTCCTTTGAATTAATATGACCACGATCCTGTGATGCCATCTTAGTTTGATCTTCTAGCTTCTCCCTCTGACATGGAAGCATAGCCTTCTCACATGGTAATTCATCATAATTCTCTGCTACAGTTTCTCGATCACTAGAGAGCCAACAAAACATGGTCTACTCCCTCTGAATCAAGATCCTCGCATATCCACTGATGCATATCCTTTTTCTTCTTCTGTCATGGAGGCATACCCTTTTTATATACTTTTCTTCCTGAGAGAATCGATATCTCATACTGGGTTTCCATAAGGCTGCGGATTAGCATAGGATGCATTTTGATCTTTTTCAAGGCCATAACATTAACACTACCTCTTGGACTTGAGGGAAGATAATAAGGACCTCTAGTATGATGTTCATCTTAATGAACTGTAGTCTCGAGATGTATGAATTACTTCAAGCAGAGATTCTATCCATGTGAATCTCATCTGTGATTCTATCCACTAGTTTCCACTACTATAATCTCATAATTGTTTTACCTTCAATAGTGAACTCCCTCTCAATCAATACGATTGAGATTGTCACAAGTTAACTAAATCATGTGCTCCCTCTGAAGCTCAAGTTAATCAACTTCTTGACCTCTTGAAAATGTCAGACTTTCTCTGAATCTGAATTTCATATGCTTTTATCCTAAAAGTATGTTAGAGATAGATTACAAATAGTTTATAAAGCTAAACTATCTCATACAAGAATACAAATGATAGAAGCATACAAGATTTATTATTTAATGAATTACAAATTTAAAATTCATATGTATTAATAAAGCATAGAATACTTATCTTAAATTTCAAATATTTTCAAGTATTTCCTTTCGTAAGGTGATCCCATTAATATGATTTTTTACCCATCGTCTTTCTTTATAACATATCGGTTTCATTCTAATCCGTATGTTAATTTTCTTCACATCTCATTATGATAATTACCGATTAGATGTTGACTTCACACATTATCAGTATCTGATTATATTAATCATTGGTTACTATCCCACTTGTACTATCCCCCTTTTTTTTTATTAACTTAGATATTTAGGACAATTACCTCAATTTATCCTTCTCACTTCATCAAATGATGCTATGCATAAATAGTAGGATTGATATTTGTCATTCTACCTAGATTGCTTCCTCTAATCCCTTTGAACTCTTCCTTATGTAGAATACCAGATATATTTACTAATCTCGAATTCTTTCCACAAAGTCACTAACTATACTTAAAAATAATTAATATTTCTCAATATAAGAAAGAAAGATTTGATACACAATAGATATCACGTGTATACCAATATCACTGTTATGTCTGATTATTCCCTTCTATTCACATATTCATCCCATACTTTATTTCTCCATCGATTATCTTTGAGATATTCTCTTACCTTTAGGATCCTTTATTATAGCATTTTATCTACCATATATGATGTAATATAATGTTATGTGTAGTTTATAGCTAACACCTTCTTCCTATTTTGTGTTAATCTTTGGCATTCAAAGACACATCTCTTATTAATTTGCACCTTTCTGCAATTGATACAAAGGTTATTAATTAGTTACGATGCATTGCATCCTTCGATAGAGTCTTGACTAACCATTTAGACTCCATAATTTTTATGCTAAACACATTCTGCAGGTCAACTATTTTTTATCCAGGTAACGTCTCAATTAATAAACTTGAAGCTTGGTGTCATGTTTTATTTAGTAACAACCAAACTTGCCAAAGGGTCATTTAAACACAGCCTATGTACCATTAGTGTCTACTACAGTCGCCTATAACGTATGTTGTCTTATATTTCAATGACGGGAGATGCCTAAAGTCTTTTCCTTATCCCCTCTGGTTTTGTGTCGATATCTCTCTGAGAATACACTCAATGTCATTGAATTACAGAGAATCTTGGCTTCCCAGAATATACAGTGTGTAGCCTGGTGAACTGTGTGTATAATTTGTGGTCTTCATCTTCCGTTGATAGCCTCCGACAAGATATACATACAGTCCTCACATATTATTATGGTGATACGATTGAGATGGAATTCTATTTTTCGGCATGTTTAAGCTTATCTACAGACACAATTACTTGGGTGAACCTGATTCTTAGGCACGATGTATCATTTCTAAGCGAATTTCCCAACTTAGAACAAATGTGCATAGACAACGCCAACTATTCTAAATTGGTAAGTTTTTAAATCATATTCTGCATTGGTTATTTCTAATTTATTGCTTCCAGCATGACATCGATTTCTTGCTCTACTGCATTTTCATTTTAATATTAGAGTCGAGGAAAATCATTGGAACATTGGAACTCATGCATTTCTGATTATTATATTTGATTTTTGTATTAATTTGAAATTCTTGCTTTTCTCTATGGATGTAATGCAGTCGTGGGATAATGCCCTTATTCTAGAAATCGTAGCATCTTCTTCACTGGAAAATGACCCAATTTTATGACCCTACTCCTTTTCTTGACTATTTACAAATTTGTCTCCACAGGAGACTACACAAATTAGTCCTCCCTTATGCTCCAACGTAGAATCTGGTTGATTCCTCCAGCATGGATTCCGCAGGCACATCGGGATAATATATAAAATGAAAACTTCTCAAATCAAATTAAAACTAAATAAGACTATTAATCATTAGAGTAGATTACTTGCTGGTGAAATGACCTCTGTCAATGCCCTGGTCTTTCCTTCAAGCGGTTAAGCTTTACAGAAGGAACTTGGCTCTGATACCATGTTGTAAAATTAAGATCATCCTATAGAGAATATATATGAGGCTGTACTGAAAATAGATTACTGTTGTGATTGTAGAATACAATTGCCTTCGTTATTGATTGATTCTACAATAACAATAGGGTATATGTATATATTGAATAGTCGTGTAATGAATAGACATGACCATATATACTTATGGTCATGTCACTTCATTACATAACTATTAGTTAACATATCTTAACCAATAGTTTATTCATACTTTGTATATATATATATATATATATATATATATATATATATATATATATATATATATATATATATATATATATATATATATATAAGTTCACACATGTGCATATTAATATATACTTACTTTTCAATTATATATATATATACTATATATGCATATCATGATTGTCTCATCATTTATTAAACACGAACGAACAATACTTTAACAAGGAAATGCTTTTGAAGATCCAACCAAGTACAGGCGGCTTGTTGGAAGTTTGATTTATGTCACCACTACTCGTCCAGACATTACCTTTGTAGTGGGAATTTTGTCCAGATTTATGCATAAACCATGTGAAGGACATTGGGTTGCAGCACAATGAGTTTTGAAATATTTAAAAGGAACTCAGACTCTTGGTATAAAATATTCAAAGGTTTCTAATTTCCATCTTACTGGCTATTCAGATTTACATTTTGATGGTGACAAAGAGAATGGAGTATCTACTTCAGGTTATTTGATGATTATGGGATCAGCTGCTATCACATGGACATCAAAGAAACAAACAATTCTTGCTGACTCTACAATTGAAGCAGAATATGTAGTGCAGCAGCTCAAGCCACAAAAGAAGTTGTATGGCTCCAGAAAATCCTTGATGATTTGGGGGGAGAAACAGATGACTTCAACACCTTTATTTGTTGATAACAATTTTGCAATGCAATTGGCCAAGAATCCTAGATTTCATGACAAAACCAAGCATATCAACACCAAATATCACTTGATTCAGCATCAAGTTGAAGCCAAAAACCATACTGCAACATTATTCTATTGAAGCCCAAATCACTAATATCTTCACCAAAGCACTTAGTCGTGTTAAATTTGAGCGATTCAAAATGCTCCTTGGCATGACAGATATCCCTTCAGATTAAGGGGGGAATGATAACTAATCCTATAGGTTATTTTATTTATTAGTTATCTTTAGTAAAAAGTTATCTTTAGTAGTTTTTAGTAATTTATTTTTTTATAACGTTTTGGTGGTTTTCTTCCAACTATCTCAATAGTTCAAAATGTAATATATTTTCTGGTTTTTCAATTCTATGAGTATGTTTACGTGTGCATTTTTATTTGTATTATTTTGGACCTGTTACAAATCAACTTTGTATGTTTGCCCGGTGATGTTTCTTAGTTTCATTTAGAGTGAGTTGAGACATTATTACATTCTTATTTCATGGAAGCGGCTTTCTATATTTTCAATTGATCATGGTTCTTTAGACTATTGTATCTATATTTTCAACTCTATTAGTTGAATTCATCTAGATTCTTATGCCATTTCTTTTTTTGATTATTACATATTTTTGTAGTTGTTTCCATCTGATCATTGTTTAAGTAGTGTCGTTTGGGCACTCATGTAGATCTTGATCTTGATCATCATCCTTTTTAGAAGAGGCTTTCAGTTACAACACCATATTATTCTTCCTTCAACAATCGTGTACAACTTTTTGGTGCTTCAATGATGTTGTTCATGTTCATGTTTTTAGGGGATCATTTTAGAGACTTCTTAGTCCTTCATGTTTTCTCTTTTGGAGATGAGTTTACCTCCACATGATTTTCCTCCTTTTCTCTATTTCTGAGAGATTTGATTGTATTTCCTTGTAGTTGTACATGGGTACCTAACATGGCGATGCTACCAAAACCCATAATGCATCTCATATTGCATAATTCTACTCCCTAAGTTATACTTTTGGAGAAATGTTGCAGTAAATATTTTTAACTATTTATGTTTACTTAAATTTCACTTAGGTAACCGATATTGAATTGGGTAGTTGAGTAGTTGTTGACTCTATCTACTCTTTTTTTAAATATATTCAAAAACTTGTCAAGATCTTGTGCTCTCTTCTCCTTTCCTCTTGCCTTTCTATAATTAAGGCCCTTTGTACATTTGTACTAACCTCTAATATCAATACAATTGGTGAAATATCATCTCCTATGTCCATTCTCTCTTGTGTGTGAAAGATGGTCTATAGATTGGCTCATGGGATTGGCTACAAACCCTAACAGATATGTGGTTTTGAAGGCATTCGAAACTATTGGAAGAATACATTAACATTTAGAGATGGGCATGAAAGCAATACTAGAAGTTTTTTTATTAAAATATATGAAGCAAGGATTGGGATTCCTGTCCCACCATGACCATGGTTTTTCCTCATAATTTTTCTTCTTATTGAACATTAGTTTTCCTAAAATTCATTGCATAAGATCATATAAATTTGAGTTTTCATAGAAACATTCTTAATATTTAATATTTAGAATTTGGATATTTTGTGGTTTAAAAATATTATTCATATTTATAAAATATAATAGTATTATTCCTTGATGCAGCCATTGCCACCCATGAAATCATCCATTCCATGGAAAGAAGCAAGGCTCCAGGTATGGCTTTTAAACTAGATATCTCCAAAGCTTATGACAAAGTTAATTGGTCATTTCTAATTAAAATTCTTGCTAAAAACGGGGTTTAATGAGAAGGTTATCCAAATTATACAAGAATGTACTCAAATTGTTAGCCTTTATGTTCTGGTCAATGGCTCCCCTGGGGGTTACTTTAAACCTGAGAAGGGTATTAGACAAGGAGACCCCCTCTCCCCCTACCTCTTTATTATGGTGGCTGATGTGCTTAGCAAGAATCTTTGTATGTTGTCTGCCACGGGAAGAATCAAAGGCATCAAACCTGCTTCTACTCTTCCTCAGGTGTTGTTAGAACAATTTGTGGATGACACCTTCCTTTTTGGGTACTCTTATGTGATTGAGGCCAAGCAATGGAAACAAATACTGGAAAGTTACACCTGGGCGTCTGGACAGTGTATCAACTATCAGAAGAGCAGGTTGTTCTTCTTCAATACCCCCATGGAGCTACAAAATAAGGTGCTTAGAATCTTGGGTTGTTTGGCGGCCTCGCTCCCTTATACCTACCTGGGCCTCCCCCTTACGATTAAAGAGGTGTCCCAAGATTTTCGAAACTCCATCCTTGAAAGAACCTAGAGGAAACTTGCTGGCTGGAAGGGGAAGTTTTTAAGCAATGCCAGAAAACTTCTACTAATGGCCTCCACACTCCAAGGGATTCCTATTTACTTCCTATCCCTCTTTAAAATCAGAGGCTACATGGCAAACAAATTTGAAAGGATCTAGAGAACCTTTATGTGGGCTGGAGCTGAAGAAAAGAAGAGGATGTCTCTTGTGAACTAGGATACTGTCTGCCTCCCGAAAAGATTGGGTCACTTGGGGCTAAGAAAAATTGGGCTGAGGAATAAAGCCCTTACCACGAAAGTGGCTTGGAAGCTTATAGAAGGGAAGGCGGATTGGTGCAGACTTATGGAAGCCAAGTATCTCCAAGGACACCCCTATAGGTGGACGTACCATGATGGAGACCTCCCAAGTGGATCCAAACTCTGGACAAACATATGTAAATGTAAGACCCTCCTGTCTAAAGGTGCTTTCTGGAAAATTAGAAATGGGAGATCTACCAGATTTTGGAATGACCACTGGATTGTGAACCAACCTAATCTAGACTACAAATTCAAACCTCTTATGGACTACCTGAGACCTATCTTGGGTAACCGGGTCTCCAACTATATCACTAGTAGGGATTGGGAGGATATACCTAATCGGGTAAGAAATAGACCGGACCTACAACACTTAGCGAAGGATCTCATGGAAATTACAGCTAATGTCAGAATCTCTAGGCTTGAGGACTCTATTGTCTGGGCCCCCACCCATGCTGGTACCTTCTCTGTTAATTTTGCTTACAATTTGGTTCTGAAGGAGGAGAGTAACTCGGGGGACTGGAAGAAGGTGTGGATTCCCCAGCTCACACCGAAAAAAAAAAATTTCTAGTGGACTTTAATGCATGGTAAGGTCCTAACCCAGGATAACCTAATAAAGAGGGGAATCCCCATGGTGAATAGATGTATTCTATGTAAGGAGGAAGAAACACTGGAACACTTGTTCATCCAGTGTGATTATGCCTCTAGAATATGGCAGGAGGTTATCGATAATTTGGGTATTTCATGGGCCCTAGATAGAGAAGTGCATCAATTTAGCAACTACAAATCCCACTCCAATCACCCCCTGCTCCAACTCCTCTGGCATATGCTACCCCCTCACATCTGTTGGGCCATTTGGAAGGAAAGGAACAATAGGATCTTTAGAGAAGAGAGCAACTGTTCTGAGACATGTCTTCATATAGGTACTAAGCTCCTATGTGAGAATGCCAGGATGGCTAAATGGAAGCTCCCCCCTTGTCCTCCTGCTACCTGGGAAGTGATAATTGCTAACAGATGGAATATCCTTGATGGGTTCTCCAGATTTGACGATGCTTAAAAGATAGCTAGGAAGGCTACCAAATGGGTTGCCCCCCCCAGAGGATGGACTAAATTAAACTTTGATGGGGCGGCTAATAATTTGAGCCAAGGTGGGGGTGGTGTTTTGAGAGATTATAAAGGTAATTACCTACTGGCTTATGTTGGCTCTATCACTAACTACACCGTCACCCAGGTGGAAGGATTGGCCCTTCTCTGGGGGATTAAATTTGCAAAACAAAAGAACATCAGACAACTGGAAATCGAGGGGGATTCCAAAGTGGTTGTTGAGGCTGTCAAAAGGGGTGCAAGTGCAAGGTGGTGGGCTAGACCTATTATTTTGGAGATTGGTGAACTGATTAATAGCTTCCAGAGCACCATTATAGCCCACACATACAGAGAAGGGAATTCGATTGCTAACTCAATGGCGACAATGGCCCTAAAACAAACTAAACTCAATAGTTGGAGGATGGTTAGTGATTTACCCCTAGTGACTCAGCAAATAATTGGGGGAGAAATGAATATCAAGGTTTAAATGTGCCACGCCATCTTATTCATTGCGAATCCTTACTAGATCATGTGCTGGCATGTTCTGATGATTTTTGTGATTATGGAAAGGAGAACCCAAATTCCCATAAAAAATCATAATTACTCCTTAAACGTGTGGAGTAGGCGATGTCTGAATATGAGGGCTTACTTGGCGAATGAGGACAACAAGTGTGTCCCTGGTATTATTACTATTTATGGCACCTACAGATCCATTAGATTTGGCGGTACGGAGCCCAATTTCCAAAAATTTTCACCAAGCCAACATTTTAAGTATAAACCGTTCTCGAAAAGGCTTTGCAATTTCGAAGGGTTTTTTAAGTTCTGCAAAAACACTCGGCTCTCTAGTTTCCAAGGTATTTTGGTGTTGGAGGGCCTAAAATCTGAAATGGGCGGCAACACTCTCCGCATTGAACCTAATAGAATTAATGAGGTCTTCACCTCTGATGCGCTAGTGACACATTACTGCAAGGAGAGTGACATTTGGGGGTTTATGGAGAGAATGAAGGGGGCCCATGACGAACGAATCTCTAAACAATTCATGTCATCCTGGAACAACAAGAGTGTCTCTATTGGTGGCATCCACTTTCAGCTGAGCGAGGAGGTCATAGCCAAGGCGACTGGGCTTTCTATGACGGGGAGAAAATTAAAAAAACTAGTCGAACTCCCAACCCTACCAGCCTAAACCAGTTCTTCAAGGATGGAGAGCTGCCAGTGAAAAAGCAGGGGGGCTTCAATAGGGAGGAGCTGCCGGATTTTTGGCCAAAAATCTGCCTCATAGTGATGAAATACTTCATGTTGGAAGGTAAGTTTACTATCTTTTACTACTATCACTTACCGTTCCTGAACCATGTTAGAAACAAAGATTTAATCTCCATCCCTTTCTATCTTCTGTACTCCTTAGAAAGTAACATTCTTGATATTAAGGATAACTCAGATAAGCCTATTCCTATCCTCCACCAGGGCCTCCTTCTCTGCATCTACCAGTTCCACAAAGCTATCTTCTGGCACCCCAACCCCCCCGATTATCTAGGAAATACCCCAGGAGGATTCCCCGGCCAAAATTGAAAATCCCACCCAGTCCTCCTTCCAGTCCATCCGTGTCATCCAGGAGCCTGAGCCGGGTGCCAAAGAGGGCAATGAACTAAAATAAATGTGTCAAAAACCCATTTAATAAGAAGGACGGCCAGGTGGTGTCCTATGTCTCTGAGTCTGAGGAATTAAAAATAGGAAGGAGGAGGAAAGTACTCTAGACACCAAATGTAGGCCCAAAAAAAGGAAAATTATGGAGAGCAAAGTTAGCCTGGAGGTGGATTTGAGTGGCTCAAGT
This sequence comes from Chamaecyparis obtusa, assembly GCA_027943335.1. NCBI lineage: Eukaryota > Viridiplantae > Streptophyta > Pinopsida > Cupressales > Cupressaceae > Chamaecyparis > Chamaecyparis obtusa. The sequence continues at coordinate 7,000,166 of BSBK01002152.1, read as the reverse complement.
CGCAGGAGGTCAACAGACTCGCCAAGGAGCAATGTAAAACTAGGCTGCTGCAAACGGGTTCTAAAGAATAGTCCATGACAGAGAAGGACTCCCAAAACACTAAGTCTATGAATGATTCCTCAGATGACCATATGAGCCCCCCTAGGCCCAGTAACAACCCTATTCC